>CM060119.1:0-190000 GCA_030522415.1 Channallabes apus
AACCCTAACCCTAACCCTAACCCTAACCCTAACCCTACCCCAACCCTAACCCTAACCCTAACCCTAACCCTAACCCTAACCCTAACCCTAACCCTAACCCCTAACCCAACCCTAACCCTAACCCTAACCCTAACCCTAACCCTAACCCTAACCCTAACCCTAACCCTAACCCTAACCCTAACCCTAACCCTAACCCTAACCCTAACCCTAACCCTAACCCTAACCCTAACCCTAACCCTAACCCTAACCCTAACCCTAACCCTAACCCTAACCCTAACCCTACCCTAACCCTAACCCATAACCCTAACCCTAACCTAACCCTAACCCTAACCCTAACCCTAACCCTAACCCTAACCCTAACCCTAACCCTAACCCTAACCCTAACCCTAACCCTAACCCTAACCCTAACCCTAACCCTAACCCTAACCCTAACCCTAACCCTAACCCTAACCCTAACCCTAACCCTAACCCTAACCCTAACCCTAACCCTAACCCTAACCCTAACCCTAACCCTAACCCTAACCCTAACCCTAACCCTAACCCTAACCCTAACCCTAACCCTAACCCTAACCCTAACCCTAACCCTAACCCTAACCCTAACCCTAACCCTAACCCTAACCCTAACCCTAACCCTAACCCTAACCCTAACCCTAACCCTAACCCTAACCCTAACCCTAACCCTAACCCTAACCCTAACCCTAACCCTAACCCTAACCCTAACCCTAACCCTAACCCTAACCCTAACCCTAACCCTAACCCTAACCCTAACCCTAACCCTAACCCTAACCCTAACCCTAACCCTAACCCTAACCCTAACCCTAACCCTAACCCTAACCCTAACCCTAACCCTAACCCTAACCCTAACCCTAACCCTAACCCTAACCCTAACCCTAACCCTAACCCTAACCCTAACCCTAACCCTAACCCTAACCCTAACCCTAACCCTAACCCTAACCCTAACCCTAACCCTAACCCTAACCCTAACCCTAACCCTAACCCTAACCCTAACCCTAACCCTAACCCTAACCCTAACCCTAACCCTAACCCTAACCCTAACCCTAACCCTAACCCTAACCCTAACCCTAACCCTAACCCTAACCCTAACCCTAACCCTAACCCTAACCCTAACCCTAACCCTAACCCTAACCCTAACCCTAACCCTAACCCTAACCCTAACCCTAACCCTAACCCTAACCCTAACCCTAACCCTAACCCTAACCCTAACCCTAACCCTAACCCTAACCCTAACCCTAACCCTAACCCTAACCCTAACCCTAACCCTAACCCTAACCCTAACCCTAACCCTAACCCTAACCCTAACCCTAACCCTAACCCTAACCCTAACCCTAACCCTAACCCTAACCCTAACCCTAACCCTAACCCTAACCCTAACCCTAACCCTAACCCTAACCCTAACCCTAACCCTAACCCTAACCCTAACCCTAACCCTAACCCTAACCCTAACCCTAACCCTAACCCTAACCCTAACCCTAACCCTAACCCTAACCCTAACCCTAACCCTAACCCTAACCCTAACCCTAACCCTAACCCTAACCCTAACCCTAACCCTAACCCTAACCCTAACCCTAACCCTAACCCTAACCCTAACCCTAACCCTAACCCTAACCCTAACCCTAACCCTAACCCTAACCCTAACCCTAACCCTAACCCTAACCCTAACCCTAACCCTAACCCTAACCCTAACCCTAACCCTAACCCTAACCCTAACCCTAACCCTAACCCTAACCCTAACCCTAACCCTAACCCTAACCCTAACCCTAACCCTAACCCTAACCCTAACCCTAACCCTAACCCTAACCCTAACCCTAACCCTAACCCTAACCCTAACCCTAACCCTAACCCTAACCCTAACCCTAACCCTAACCCTAACCCTAACCCTAACCCTAACCCTAACCCTAACCCTAACCCTAACCCTAACCCTAACCCTAACCCTAACCCTAACCCTAACCCTAACCCTAACCCTAACCCTAACCCTAACCCTAACCCTAACCCTAACCCTAACCCTAACCCTAACCCTAACCCTAACCCTAACCCTAACCCTAACCCTAACCCTAACCCTAACCCTAACCCTAACCCTAACCCTAACCCTAACCCTAACCCTAACCCTAACCCTAACCCTAACCCTAACCCTAACCCTAACCCTAACCCTAACCCTAACCCTAACCCTAACCCTAACCCTAACCCTAACCCTAACCCTAACCCTAACCCTAACCCTAACCCTAACCCTAACCCTAACCCTAACCCTAACCCTAACCCTAACCCTAACCCTAACCCTAACCCTAACCCTAACCCTAACCCTAACCCTAACCCTAACCCTAACCCTAACCCTAACCCTAACCCTAACCCTAACCCTAACCCTAACCCTAACCCTAACCCTAACCCTAACCCTAACCCTAACCCTAACCCTAACCCTAACCCTAACCCTAACCCTAACCCTAACCCTAACCCTAACCCTAACCCTAACCCTAACCCTAACCCTAACCCTAACCCTAACCCTAACCCTAACCCTAACCCTAACCCTAACCCTAACCCTAACCCTAACCCTAACCCTAACCCTAACCCTAACCCTAACCCTAACCCTAACCCTAACCCTAACCCTAACCCTAACCCTAACCCTAACCCTAACCCTAACCCTAACCCTAACCCTAACCCTAACCCTAACCCTAACCCTAACCCTAACCCTAACCCTAACCCTAACCCTAACCCTAACCCTAACCCTAACCCTAACCCTAACCCTAACCCTAACCCTAACCCTAACCCTAACCCTAACCCTAACCCTAACCCTAACCCTAACCCTAACCCTAACCCTAACCCTAACCCTAACCCTAACCCTAACCCTAACCCTAACCCTAACCCTAACCCTAACCCTAACCCTAACCCTAACCCTAACCCTAACCCTAACCCTAACCCTAACCCTAACCCTAACCCTAACCCTAACCCTAACCCTAACCCTAACCCTAACCCTAACCCTAACCCTAACCCTAACCCTAACCCTAACCCTAACCCTAACCCTAACCCTAACCCTAACCCTAACCCTAACCCTAACCCTAACCCTAACCCTAACCCTAACCCTAACCCTAACCCTAACCCTAACCCTAACCCTAACCCTAACCCTAACCCTAACCCTAACCCTAACCCTAACCCTAACCCTAACCCTAACCCTAACCCTAACCCTAACCCTAACCCTAACCCTAACCCTAACCCTAACCCTAACCCTAACCCTAACCCTAACCCTAACCCTAACCCTAACCCTAACCCTAACCCTAACCCTAACCCTAACCCTAACCCTAACCCTAACCCTAACCCTAACCCTAACCCTAACCCTAACCCTAACCCTAACCCTAACCCTAACCCTAACCCTAACCCTAACCCTAACCCTAACCCTAACCCTAACCCTAACCCTAACCCTAACCCTAACCCTAACCCTAACCCTAACCCTAACCCTAACCCTAACCCTAACCCTAACCCTAACCCTAACCCTAACCCTAACCCTAACCCTAACCCTAACCCTAACCCTAACCCTAACCCTAACCCTAACCCTAACCCTAACCCTAACCCTAACCCTAACCCTAACCCTAACCCTAACCCTAACCCTAACCCTAACCCTAACCCTAACCCTAACCCTAACCCTAACCCTAACCCTAACCCTAACCCTAACCCTAACCCTAACCCTAACCCTAACCCTAACCCTAACCCTAACCCTAACCCTAACCCTAACCCTAACCCTAACCCTAACCCTAACCCTAACCCTAACCCTAACCCTAACCCTAACCCTAACCCTAACCCTAACCCTAACCCTAACCCTAACCCTAACCCTAACCCTAACCCTAACCCTAACCCTAACCCTAACCCTAACCCTAACCCTAACCCTAACCCTAACCCTAACCCTAACCCTAACCCTAACCCTAACCCTAACCCTAACCCTAACCCTAACCCTAACCCTAACCCTAACCCTAACCCTAACCCTAACCCTAACCCTAACCCTAACCCTAACCCTAACCCTAACCCTAACCCTAACCCTAACCCTAACCCTAACCCTAACCCTAACCCTAACCCTAACCCTAACCCTAACCCTAACCCTAACCCTAACCCTAACCCTAACCCTAACCCTAACCCTAACCCTAACCCTAACCCTAACCCTAACCCTAACCCTAACCCTAACCCTAACCCTAACCCTAACCCTAACCCTAACCCTAACCCTAACCCTAACCCTAACCCTAACCCTAACCCTAACCCTAACCCTAACCCTAACCCTAACCCTAACCCTAACCCTAACCCTAACCCTAACCCTAACCCTAACCCTAACCCTAACCCTAACCCTAACCCTAACCCTAACCCTAACCCTAACCCTAACCCTAACCCTAACCCTAACCCTAACCCTAACCCTAACCCTAACCCTAACCCTAACCCTAACCCTAACCCTAACCCTAACCCTAACCCTAACCCTAACCCTAACCCTAACCCTAACCCTAACCCTAACCCTAACCCTAACCCTAACCCTAACCCTAACCCTAACCCTAACCCTAACCCTAACCCTAACCCTAACCCTAACCCTAACCCTAACCCTAACCCTAACCCTAACCCTAACCCTAACCCTAACCCTAACCCTAACCCTAACCCTAACCCTAACCCTAACCCTAACCCTAACCCTAACCCTAACCCTAACCCTAACCCTAACCCTAACCCTAACCCTAACCCTAACCCTAACCCTAACCCTAACCCTAACCCTAACCCTAACCCTAACCCTAACCCTAACCCTAACCCTAACCCTAACCCTAACCCTAACCCTAACCCTAACCCTAACCCTAACCCTAACCCTAACCCTAACCCTAACCCTAACCCTAACCCTAACCCTAACCCTAACCCTAACCCTAACCCTAACCCTAACCCTAACCCTAACCCTAACCCTAACCCTAACCCTAACCCTAACCCTAACCCTAACCCTAACCCTAACCCTAACCCTAACCCTAACCCTAACCCTAACCCTAACCCTAACCCTAACCCTAACCCTAACCCTAACCCTAACCCTAACCCTAACCCTAACCCTAACCCTAACCCTAACCCTAACCCTAACCCTAACCCTAACCCTAACCCTAACCCTAACCCTAACCCTAACCCTAACCCTAACCCTAACCCTAACCCTAACCCTAACCCTAACCCTAACCCTAACCCTAACCCTAACCCTAACCCTAACCCTAACCCTAACCCTAACCCTAACCCTAACCCTAACCCTAACCCTAACCCTAACCCTAACCCTAACCCTAACCCTAACCCTAACCCTAACCCTAACCCTAACCCTAACCCTAACCCTAACCCTAACCCTAACCCTAACCCTAACCCTAACCCTAACCCTAACCCTAACCCTAACCCTAACCCTAACCCTAACCCTAACCCTAACCCTAACCCTAACCCTAACCCTAACCCTAACCCTAACCCTAACCCTAACCCTAACCCTAACCCTAACCCTAACCCTAACCCTAACCCTAACCCTAACCCTAACCCTAACCCTAACCCTAACCCTAACCCTAACCCTAACCCTAACCCTAACCCTAACCCTAACCCTAACCCTAACCCTAACCCTAACCCTAACCCTAACCCTAACCCTAACCCTAACCCTAACCCTAACCCTAACCCTAACCCTAACCCTAACCCTAACCCTAACCCTAACCCTAACCCTAACCCTAACCCTAACCCTAACCCTAACCCTAACCCTAACCCTAACCCTAACCCTAACCCTAACCCTAACCCTAACCCTAACCCTAACCCTAACCCTAACCCTAACCCTAACCCTAACCCTAACCCTAACCCTAACCCTAACCCTAACCCTAACCCTAACCCTAACCCTAACCCTAACCCTAACCCTAACCCTAACCCTAACCCTAACCCTAACCCTAACCCTAACCCTAACCCTAACCCTAACCCTAACCCTAACCCTAACCCTAACCCTAACCCTAACCCTAACCCTAACCCTAACCCTAACCCTAACCCTAACCCTAACCCTAACCCTAACCCTAACCCTAACCCTAACCCTAACCCTAACCCTAACCCTAACCCTAACCCTAACCCTAACCCTAACCCTAACCCTAACCCTAACCCTAACCCTAACCCTAACCCTAACCCTAACCCTAACCCTAACCCTAACCCTAACCCTAACCCTAACCCTAACCCTAACCCTAACCCTAACCCTAACCCTAACCCTAACCCTAACCCTAACCCTAACCCTAACCCTAACCCTAACCCTAACCCTAACCCTAACCCTAACCCTAACCCTAACCCTAACCCTAACCCTAACCCTAACCCTAACCCTAACCCTAACCCTAACCCTAACCCTAACCCTAACCCTAACCCTAACCCTAACCCTAACCCTAACCCTAACCCTAACCCTAACCCTAACCCTAACCCTAACCCTAACCCTAACCCTAACCCTAACCCTAACCCTAACCCTAACCCTAACCCTAACCCTAACCCTAACCCTAACCCTAACCCTAACCCTAACCCTAACCCTAACCCTAACCCTAACCCTAACCCTAACCCTAACCCTAACCCTAACCCTAACCCTAACCCTAACCCTAACCCTAGCTGTGATAATCGTTTTCTCGAAAAGAGAATAAACGACAGCAAGGAAATGATTCCTTTAATCACAACCTTCTCTAAAGGAAGTGTCCACCTAAATAGGCAGATGAAATTAAATTTTCATCAATTCCACATGCAAAATAGAGTGCTGGACAACCACAAAATCATTTCAGCCTACCGGAAAAATCTAAATCTCAGGGATATTCTGGTCCGAAGCAGGTTGCCTCCCTCGGGAGAGGAAAAGAGGAAACCTGCCCCACCTGGAGAATTCAGGCCGAAACGATGGATTCAAAATCCACAAAATAAAAACATCTATGAGATTTTCCCGGCCTTGAAACATGACACAAGCAATTGTGTCTATCTGATTTACTGCACAAAGTGCAGCAAACAGTATGTGGGGGAGACCAGAAACACTTTGGCGGTTAGGTTGACACAACATAGGTATAATATCAAACATAAAAAAGATTTACATACTGTGGTTGTCCAGCACTTTATAACACATGGTATTGAATCCCTTAAATTCATGGGATTACAACAAAACAGATGGTGGTCCCACCAAAACAGAAAAAAGGTAGAAAGAACATGGATTACTAATTTAAGTTCCATGCATCCATGGGGTTTGAATGAACAATGCAGGGTCATTTAAGGCTCATGTTCAGGAGAACCAGTGGCGGGCATGTCGGTGCTTGGTGACAGTGAGGTAGGCCAGTGCATAACGTGGACGCTGGAGATTGCCCACTCTGCGCTTTCTAGCCCCTACCCTAATCTATCCCCAATCTTACCTAACCCTAATCATAACCTTTCCCCACTCTATGCTTTCTAACCCTATTCTTTCCTAGCCCTAATCTTAACCCTAACTTACCCAACCCTAATTTTACCTACCCCTATTTCAAACCCTTACCTTTTATTTCCGGCGTGGGAGCGGGCATGGCCCGGCTTCGCGGCTATTTCCCCTACCCTAACCCTAACCCTAACCCTAACCCTAACCCTAACCCTAACCCTAACCCTAACCCTAACCCTAACCCTAACCCTAACCCTAACCCTAACCCTAGTCCCGAGCCGCCCGGGGGTATGGGACTCTGCCCCGCTAGCCAGCCTCTTAGGCAGGCCCGGGACGAATCCAACGAGCCCTCCCACAGCTCCCTAGCCCTAACGGCCGCGGAGATATAGCCGATCAGGCCCGGGGCTTTGGCCGGCTCTCACCCGGGCCCCGAGCGACCCACACCCGGGGGACCAAGCCAGGATCGTAGGGCTCATCCGGCCCGATCCGACGAGCCCTCCCCCAGCCCCCTAGCCCTAACCCCCGGGGAGATATGGCACTCGAACCCTCCCCGTCTTCGGTACACTTTACTCTAACTGCCCCCCCGTACCCTAACCTTAACCCTCCGGCCTGGAGGTCACAGTACACCGAGGGGGAGTCGGGCCCCACGCCCTGGGCCAGGCCCCGAACCCGGGGACCCATCGGCCCGGGCCTGGGACACCCGCAAACCCTAGGGACTTTGGCGAGCTCGGGCCCGGTGCGCGCCCACGACCCGGCGGGCACCCCACGCCCAGGCCACCTAGACAGCCTGTCCCAGGCTCACGACCAGAGTCAAAGCCGACCCTCCCCGACCCTCTAGCCCCCGGGGCTGGGGAGTTGCCCAGGAGCAGCCCCGCGGACATTCGGGCCGCTTACGCCCGCCCGGAACGACCCACCTCCGGGGCACCCAGACCCCCTAACCCACCTCCGCCCGACGCTTCCGATGGGCCCTGCCCCGACCCTCTAGCCCTAACGCCCGCGGAGATATGCCCGATCAGCCCCGAAACTTTGGCCGGGTCTCACCCGGCCCCCGAGCGACCCACACCCGGGTGACCAAGCCACGGTCGTAGGGCTCGTCCGGCCCGATCCGACGAGCCCTCCCCCAGCCCCCTAACCCTAACCCCCGGGGAGATACGCCCGATAAGGCCCGGGAGCCCTGACACAGGGTCCTTTCACGCCCCCTACCGGCCGGCCGAAGCCCCCCACACCCGGGAACCCTAGGATAGCCTCGTAGGGCTCGCCCACACGAATCCAACGAGCCCTCCCGCAGCTTCCTAGCCCCAAGGGCCGGGGAGATATGGTGGCTGGATGGTGGGTCTTAGCCTGTGTGGACTTTGGAAATTTACCACTTGACTTGTATACATGCTGGCTGAACCCACCTGGAGGAATTCGACTCTCCCCGGCCCAAGGCACCCCCAGGTCGGCCACACTACCCACCAACACCCGCTGGGGCTCCGGGCTCATGGGACTTTGACCATTTTAGGGTTATACAGTCTTAGGGCTCCCGGGCAGACACCGGCTGGCGCTCTGGGACTCTGCCCGGCCCCAGGCACCCCTAAGTCGGCCACACTATCCACCAACACCCGCTCATGGGACTTTGAACATTTTAGGGTCATACTGTCTTAGGGCTACCCATCTTAGGGTTATACAGGCTTAGGGCTCCCGGGCTGCGCTCTGGGACTCTGCCCGGCCCCAGGCACCCCTAAGTCGGCCACACTACCCACCAACACCCGCTGGGGCTCCGGGCTCATGGGACTTTGACATCTTAGGGTCACACAGTCTTAGGGCTCACAGGGTTATGGTTAGGCTGGGGCTAGGGGACTCTCTCCGGCCCCAGCCCCGCCAACCCTACACACCCTTCCCCGGGCCCCCGGGACCTATCCAACGAGCCCTCCCCCAGCTTCCTAGCCCCAAGGGCCGGGGAGATATTCACCGAAATGCCCGGACCTTTCTCCGGCTCTCACCCCGCCTCCGAGTGACCCAGCCCGGGGAAACCAACTCAGCCTTCCCCGGGGCCCCGGGACCTATCCAACGAGCCCTCCCCCAGCTTCCTAGCCCTAAGGGCCGGGGAGATACACCCAGAAATGCCCTGGGGACATTCCCCGGGGCCTACCGGGGCCCCCTAGCGACCCAGCCCGGCCAACCCTACACAGCCTTCCCGGTGGGCCCGGGACCTATCCAACGAGCCCTCCCCCAGCTTCCTAGCCCCAAGGGCCGGGGAGATATTCACCAAAATGCCCCGGGACTTCATGCGGCTCTCACCCCGCCCCCGAGCGACCCAGCCCCGGGAAACCAACACAGCCATCTCGGGCTCGACTGCCCGAATCAAATGAGCCCTCCCCCAGCTTCCTAGCCCCAAAGGCCGGGGAGATATTCACCCGGGAGCCCCGGGGGGGAACAGCGCCACCCACTGCCCGGCCTGCAGTGCTCCCTCCCTGGGCCCCAGAACCACCAAACTCCGGGGATCGAAGCCCCAGGTACCCAGCGCCCCATCCGAACCGGGGCACCGCCACTTAAGCCCCCCTACACGGACTCAGCCCTTAATCCCGACCCGCTGAGTAGCTGGACCCCTGGGATAACTCCGAAATTTCGCCGACCCCTGGGATAACTCCGAAATTTCACTGACCCCTGGGAAACCCAGGGACTTAGAAAATTTTTCACTCAGACCCCTGGGAAACCCAGGGACTTAGAAAATTTTTCACAAACCCCTCATATAACCAATTCCTATGGGGACCCCTGGTATAACTGGGGACTTAGAAGAATTTCTGAAAAACTTTTGAAAAAACGACTAAGTCCCCAGTTATCCCAGGGGTCTGGTTCTCCAGGACCAGACCGGTTGTGCTTCATCAATGTCCCCGGGCTTAAGTGGCGGTGCCCGGGGAGGGATGGGGCGCCGGGTCCTGCCTGGAGCTCAGCTTCAGGCTGAAGCCTCCTGGAGGAATGGGACTTTTACCCGGCCAGGGGCACTCTCATCGGGCACGCTCTGCATTCTTCCATGACCAAAGTCCTTGTGTTTTTCTGACAGGCCAAATCCTTCTGGAGGAATGGGACTTTTAACCGGCCAGGGTCACCCTTCCTGGCCACACTCTGTATTCCTCCATGACCAAAGTCCTTGTGTTTTTCTGACAGGCCAAATCCTCCTGGAGGAATGGGACTTTTACCCAGCCAGGGTCACCCTTCCCGGCCACACTCTGTATTCCTCCATGACCAAAGTCCTTGTGTTTTTCTGACAGGCCAAATCCTTCTGGAGGAATGGGACTTTTACCCGGCCAGGTGCACCCTTCCTGGCCACACTCTGTATTCCTCCATGACCAAAGTCCTTGTGTTTTTAACACAGGCCGAATCCTCCTGGAGGAATGGGACTTTTACCCAGCCAGGTGCACCTTTCCTGGCCACACTCTGTATTCCTCCATGACCAAAGTCCTTGTGTTTTTCTGACAGGCCAAATCCTCCTGGAGGAATGGGACTTTTACCCAGCCAGGGTCACCCTTCCCGGCCACACTCTGTATTCCTCCATGACCAAAGTCCTTGTGTTTTTCTGACAGGCCAAATCCTCCTGGAGGAATGGGACTTTTACCCAGCCAGGGTCACCCTTCCCGGCCACACTCTGTATTCCTCCATGACCAAAGTCCTGGTGTTTTTCTGACAGGCCAAATCCTTCTGGAGGAATGGGACTTTTACCCGGCCAGGTGCACCCTTCCTGGCCACACTCTGTATTCCTCCATGACCAAAGTCCTTGGGTTTTTAACACAGGCCGAATCCTCCTGGAGGAATGGGACTTTTACCCAGCCAGGTGCACCTTTCCTGGCCACACTCTGTATTCCTCCATGACCAAAGTCCTTGTGTTTTTCTGACAGGCCAAATCCTCCTGGAGGAATGGGACTTTTACCCAGCCAGGGTCACCCTTCCCGGCCACACTCTGCATTCCTCCATGACCAAAGTCCTTGTATTTTTCTGACAGGCCAAATCCTTCTGGAGGAATGGGACTTTTACCCGGCCAGGTGCACCCTTCCTGGCCACACTCTGTATTCCTCCATGACCAAAGTCCTTGTGTTTTTAACACAGGCCGAATCCTCCTGGAGGAATGGGACTTTTACCCAGCCAGGTGCACCTTTCCTGGCCACACTCTGTATTCCTCCATGACCAAAGTCCTTGTGTTTTTCTGACAGGCCAAATCCTCCTGGAGGAATGGGACTTTTACCCAGCCAGGGTCACCCTTCCCGGCCACACTCTGTATTCCTCCATGACCAAAGTCCTTGTGTTTTTCTGACAGGCCAAATCCTCCTGGAGGAATGGGACTTTTACCCAGCCAGGGTCACCCTTCCCGGCCACACTCTGTATTCCTCCATGACCAAAGTCCTGGTGTTTTTCTGACAGGCCAAATCCTTCTGGAGGAATGGGACTTTTACCCGGCCAGGTGCACCCTTCCTGGCCACACTCTGTATTCCTCCATGACCAAAGTCCTTGGGTTTTTAACACAGGCCGAATCCTCCTGGAGGAATGGGACTTTTACCCAGCCAGGTGCACCTTTCCTGGCCACACTCTGTATTCCTCCATGACCAAAGTCCTTGTGTTTTTCTGACAGGCCAAATCCTCCTGGAGGAATGGGACTTTTACCCAGCCAGGGTCACCCTTCCCGGCCACACTCTGCATTCCTCCATGACCAAAGTCCTTGTATTTTTCTGACAGGCCAAATCCTTCTGGAGGAATGGGACTTTTACCCGGCCAGGTGCGCCCTTCCTGGCCACACTCTGTATTCCTCCATGACCAAAGTCCTTGGGTTTTTAACACAGGCCGAATCCTTCTGGAGGAATGGGACTTTTACCCAGCCAGGGTCACCCTTCCCGGCCAAACTCTGCATTCCTCCATGACCAAAGTCCTTGGGTTTTTAACACAGGCCGAATCCTTCTGGAGGAATGGGACTTTTACCCAGCCAGGGTCACCCTTCCCGGCCAAACTCTGCATTCCTCCATGACCAAAGTCCTTGGGTTTTTAACACAGGCCGAATCCTTCTGGAGGAATGGGACTTTTACCCAGCCAGGTGCACCCTTCCTGGCCACACTCTGCATTCCTCCATGACCAAAGTCCTTGGGATTTTTTTTCATTATTATTATGGGACCCAGGTTCTCGATATTTCAATGGGAATGGACCCAGCATGTCAGTTAAATTCCCTTAAGGGTAAAAACCTCGGGTCTTTTCACCGAGGCATCCGTGGAGCCCTTCCCCAGCTTTAGGACACTGAAGCCTGGGGAGATTAGCCATGGGGCTCCCCTAACCCCGACTCCGAGGAGTCCTTCCCCAGCTTTAGGACACTGAAGCCTGGGGAGATTAGCCATGGGGCTCCCCTAACCCCCACTCCGAGGAGTCCTTCCCCAGCTTTAGGACACCAAAAGCCGGGGAGATACTCCAGCTCACCCAGCTGGAGCTTAGCCTCTCAGCTCCCCTTTTCTCAACAATCTGACCACACCCTTCTGGACACCCTATGGCGCAGCGATACCTCCACACCGGTGGGAAGGCAGGAATCATGCCCGGGGAAGGAGCCTCGTGGGCTTTCTGGATCAGCCACCCCTGCGTAAATCGTGGGACTTTCAATATATATAACACTATGCACACACAGGCCGAATCCTCATGGAGGAATGGGACTTTTACCCGGCCAGGGGCACTCTCGTCGGGCACAATCTGCATTCCTCCATGACCAAAGTCCTTGGGATTTTTTTCATTATTATGATTTTCTTATCACAGGCCAAATCCTCATGGAGGAATTGGACTTTTACCCGGCCAGGGGCACTCTCGTCGGGCACAATCTGCATTCCTCCATGACCAAAGTCCTTGGGATTTTTTTCATTATTATGATTTTCTTATCACAGGCCGAATCCTCATGGAGGAATTGGACTTTTACCCGGCCAGGGGCACTCTTGTCGGGCACAATCTGCATTCCTCCATGACCAAAGTCCTTGGGATTTTTTTCATTATTATGATTTTCTTATCACAGGCCAAATCCTCATGGAGGAATGGGACTTTTACCCAGCCAGGGGCACCCTTCCCGGGCACACTCGGTCCCCCGACCCCGCCCGGGTCAAAAGTATTTGGACACCTCGGATCTTCCCCAAGCTCGAGCAGGGGGCCCCCGGGGGCTGTGGCACACAGGGGCTGCGACCTCAGGCCTCTCCCAGGCCAGTTCCCTTCCTGGGGCACTCCCGAGCCCGGGACCACCGCAGCCCGACTCGCCGTGAGCCCCACACCCGGGAAAACATATCATAACCCCCGCAGGAGCATTTTTGTCATGGGCCCCCAGGGGCCTCGGCGCTCGATCGGGAACAGGTTCTCGATATAGCAATGGTAAAGACCCAACATGTCAATGTTGGTCCCTAACAGGTAAAAAAATCACAACTTCCCCAAAGTTGGGAGTAGCGGCTCCAAACTCGGCAGGCAAACTCCCAGGGCCCGGGGGACCCAGGATCCCGAAGCCCGTGTCCGTAGCACCTTCCCCGGGCTAGTTCCGTCCAGGGGCCCCCTAGGGGCCCGGGACCGCCAGAGACCGACTCTGCGTGAGCCCCACACCCGGGAAATGGTGTCACTTTCCCGGTAGCAGGTACCCGCTGGTTAGGGTATCCTGACCCAGCTTCGCATTAGTGCCAGGCAATTTGACCCAACATCTCCATATCGGGCCCTTTAATGCAAAGTTGCTCCTAGCGGCTCCAAACTCGGCAGGCAAACTCCCAGGGCCCGGGGGACCCGGGATCCCGAAGCCCGTGGCTCTAGCACCTTCCCCGGGCTAGTTCCGTCCAGGGGCCCCCGAGGGCCCCGGGACCACCATAGCCCGACTCGGCGTGAGCCCTCGGCCCGGGAAATGGTATCGCTTTCCCGCTAGGAGCAACTTTGGGTCGAGGGGCCCCGGGGGCCCCGAGAGTCACGGAGGGTAAGCGGGGGTCCCCTGCGGTCCCATCCCCCGGGTCGGAGTCGAAATCGGGGGTACTTTTTATTCCGGGGCCCCAGGGGCTTAACCTTAACCTTAACCTCCTCCATCCTACCTTCTAACTTCTTCTCCCTTCCTAAATCCCTAACCTTAACCTCTGACCCCTAATCTCCCTAAACCCTAAAACTCAACCTCTCTTATCTTAACCCTACCCTCCCTAAACCCTAACACTTAACCTCTAAAACTTACCCATAACCCTTAACCGCTAACTCGAACCCGATCCCTAACCGGCCCGTGCCTCATGCCCGCATTTGGCTCAATTACCCATAAATCAGTTCCAAGAATCTAACCATATCTATTTTATTAGATTATAACATTTTACACATATTATTATATATACATTCATTTGAAGTGGATTACTACCAATACTCTAACAAAGGGACACATGGAAACACAAAACATTATATATATATTTTCATACACATGATATACAAATACATATCACTTGACATGGGTACATTTACTATTTATTTTCAATCTCTACATATCTATTTGGATATTACAACATTCATTTTGATGTATTCTCCCATA
The DNA here is from genome assembly GCA_030522415.1 of Channallabes apus. Classification (NCBI taxonomy): domain Eukaryota; kingdom Metazoa; phylum Chordata; class Actinopteri; order Siluriformes; family Clariidae; genus Channallabes; species Channallabes apus. The sequence continues at coordinate 14,901 of CM060119.1, forward strand.
CATTTCATAATTTTTTTATATATAAGAACCTTAAAAAATTGCCAAAAAATTCAAGATAAAAAAAATATATAATAAATATATAAAAATATATATAAATTCCTACTTTAAAAAAAATCTATATAATTTTAAAATAAATACCAAAATTGTAAAAGGAAAACTTGAGAACAAGAGAGAAGGAGCACTAATTTTCTGATTGGCCTGGAGCTGTTTATCTTCAAACCAAATCAATTACCAAGCTCCCATTGGCCAGTTCAAACTTTGTCCCGCCCCCAAGAGCATAAAAGGGACTGCAAAAGATGCAGGCATTTAGATTGCCTTCAACACACACATACACACACTGATACAGAGAGATAGAGAGAAATTAATCATTGAATCATGCCATATCTTAGGCTTTTTTTCCTTTTGAGATAATACCTTTTTATTTCACTACTTTAAAACCTTGTTGGGTTTAATTAATTTTTTTTTTTTTTTATTTTTTTTTTTTTTCAAAAACACAAACTTTTTTTCTCTTTAAAAAAAAACAGAACAAGCCTGCCTGAAGAAGGTTCCAAGAGAACCGAAACGTTGCAACCGGCTTGTTCATTTTACATTTTTCTTAAAAAGATTTTTTTTCAAATACAAACTTTTTTCCTACTGACACCAAAAAAATTTAACAAACATGGCTCTGCTTGATAGAGATGGTTGGACTGTGGTGACACACAGACGCAGGCGTCCCACTCAGGCCCCAATTAGGCCGAGGCCCCATCCAGAGCACAGCACAACACGTCATGCACAGAGAGAGAGATTCATCTCTTATGCAGACATTGTTAAACATGGCCGCCACATGAGGGCAGCACCTACCTACCATAAGGACACTTACCTTAATACTTACCAACGGTCCAACAGACCACAATTTTTTGAACCCCAGACCCGTATAGGGCCTGTCTCATTTAGATCCAGGCAAAATGCCTCCACCAAGACGCCATGGCACAGAGCACAGTACCAGACACGAGCTAGCCATCCAAACCTGCAAAAAAAGACATATACAAATACATTTCAGGAAAACAAAACAAAACCCAAACACTCAGATGACCCCAATTTTATCACTAAAACACTCACCTTGGTCAATATCATAAAATTGGTACATCACAAAAACATTGTTAATCAGGAACAGCCTCCTGGTATTAACGCAATTGAACAACACCTAGCGGATGTCATCAGACCAGCTTTGGCTAACCCTACAACACGATCCCTCATTGAGGGCAACGCCAAAAATTGGGCCTTCACCACCATGCTGATCCTCCAAAATCACTACCAAGATGCACTTGAGGAGGAAATGGCTAAGTTACAGGATTTTTCCTCCCAGGATTTGGAGAAGTGTTTTGACACTGCCACCCTGTGGGCCAAACGCCGCATGGGCAGAAGACTCAAAGACACTACAGTACACCAAACACATATGTTAGTGGAGGAGAAATTGCAAACCTTGCTGCCCACCACTAACCTCCATGAAACAGAGGAGGAGACAGAGACACATAGTGTCCCCACTACTTCTCCCCTCCCAGAACGCATACCAGTCAAACATCATACAGTACAGGCTGTCATACATGCTGAGGCGGATATCACAGCTATCCCTGATCTTTCCTCACAGCCAACACCAACACCTACCAAAACTACAGCCACTATGACTGATCCATTCACTGACTGGTCCCCCGTTGCATCCCCTATCAGAGATGTAGACCCAGACAACAACTCAGAGGAGGCACTCACTTTTCCTCCCTCCCCCAAAGAACAACGCACACCCCGCTTACATCTTAACTCCTTTATAGGACAGGAAGAAGATCCTATTTGGATTGAGGAGGAGGATGAACAGAGCAATTCAATGTGCTCACAGAGGGTCACCCTAAGTCCCGATAAAGTCACTAGCCTCAAAACAGCTACACAGGCCCGCCTAAGCATGGAATTGGGCTCACCTTCCGGAGTGCAAAGCGACTCCCATGATAATGTGCCAAACAGACACATTACCACAAATAGAAAAATGGCTGACTGGAAGCTCACGGTTCGTAAAAAACGATTAGTGATTGGTGATTCCAATTTATCCAGGATTCCACCCTTCAAAAATCCTGACATCCAGATTGAAAGCTATCCGGGTGCCACGTTTAGACACATAGAGGCTGTGATCAACAAAACCCCGGTCTCCACGAACGTGGAACAGGTTGTCTTATCACTGGGCATTAACAGTCGGACACAGAGCGCTAAAGAGACTGCAATAAAACAGATGCAGGCAGCTCTAAGAGCAACCAAAGACAAATTCCCACTGGCACAAATCTGGGTCCCAGAATTAAATTTTTCAGATACACTCCCAACTAAAGAACAAACACAATTGACCTTTCTAAATTCTCACATCACGGCCAATCTAAAACATATTCCGGCCCTGTCTAAATCCCAGTTTCAGACGGAAAAGGACAACATACATTGGACATTGGACACTGCCAGAAACATCTTTCAACACTGGCTCCAACATTTAAAATAACTCCCCCCACAAGCCTGCATGTACAGGAGGGGAACCGTAATGTGGTCATCTTATCTAAAAATTTCAAAATCACATCGGAACAATTCAGTCTACTGAATAAGGGCTTAACATTCATTCCATCCACCAATAGGGCTATCAAACACCACAAATTACAAACACGATATGACCTACAAGAATATCATAGGAGACTTAAATTAGCGGCCTATTTCCCAAAAGAGACAGACACTCATCCCCCCCCGTTCACACCGAAATCGGACTGGACACCACCCATGGACAAATTACCTGGAGAACTCCACACACTACTCCAAAAAGATTCACAAGATTTCACAAAACACTTCAAACCAGCTCCAGAGGAGCCTAACCTCACTACAGAGGAAATTGATGCTCTTAAAGAACTTAAAAACAATAAACAAATCATAATCAAACCTGCTGATAAAGGTAGCGCAATTATAATATTCGATCGGGAACAATATTTATGGGAGGGATACAGACAATTATACGACAACAAATATTACAAAAAACTAGGCAAACCCATTTTCCCAGACACTGTACCCATGATCAAAACGATAGTCCAATCCCTATACACACACAAACACATAAATGCAAAACAAAAGTCCTACTTACTAGGTAGCACTGAGCCTAGGAGCAGGAGATTCTACATGCTCCCAAAGATACATAAGGATCCTGCCAAATGGAGTAGGCCTCACGAAATTCCCCCAGGAAGGCCGATTGTGTCAGATTGCGGCAGTGAAACTTACTATACGGCCGAATATTTGGATCATTACCTAAATCCCCTGTCAACCGGTCATCCTAGTTACATTAAAGACACGTATGATTTTGTCCAGAAAGTGAAAGAATTAAAAATTCCCCATAATGCCATTCTTTTCACTATGGACATAGACAGTCTATATACCAACATCGATATACAAGAAGGTATACAGGCCATTAAGAACATTTTCCAAAAAAACCCAAACACCTCTAGGCCTGACAAACAACTAATTCAATTATTAGAAATTAATCTAAAAAGAAATGATTTTGAATTCAATGGGGATTTTTTCCTTCAAATTAAAGGCACAGCGATGGGCAAAAAATTTGCCCCGGCCTACGCGAACATATTTATGGCTGAATGGGAGACTTCAGCCCTATCCCAATGTCAGAAAAAACCACTCCATTATTTCCGTTATCTTGATGATATCTGGGGAATTTGGACCCATACGGAGGAGGAATTTAAAGCATTTCTGGAGACACTCAATAATCATAATCCGTCTATCAAATTAAAATCCACCATCAGTCAGCTCTCTGTTGACTTTTTGGACACAACAACCTACAAAGGGCCAAAATTCCATCTCACACACAAATTGGACATCAAAGTTTTTTTCAAAGAAACAGACACACACGCGCTACTACACAAAACAAGTTTCCACCCCAAACATACATATTCTGGCCTAATCAAATCACAACTCCTGAGGTTTCGTCGTATTTGCACCCAAGAACGGGACTTCATTGAAGCGACACGAATCCTCTTCACAGCACTCAGAACCAGAGGATATAACAGATCCTTCCTTAGAAAAAATTTTAAAACGTACCTGAACAGAAGGACCCAGACGGAGGGCACCAGTGTGCCCCTGGTCCTCACCTATTCCTCGGCCTCTGTTACACTGACCAGGAGGTTAAGATCCAACTACCAACACATTTTGGGACAAACACAAACATTCAAAGATCATAAAGTAATCGCAGCATATAGAAAAAACAAAAATCTACAGGATCATTTAATCAGAGCTAAACTAAATCCTCTACACATCACAAAACCTAAACATCAGGGACAATATTTTAAACAAGAAGACTACGTACAGAACAAAATCACCAAAGAAGTTTTCAGTACTCACCGATCTGGCACAGTACACAGCAAAAACTGTATATATCTCATTACCTGTAAACAATGCAGAAGACAATATGTTGGAGAAACGGGCAATACCATCCTGGTCAGAATGACACAACACAAACACAACATCCTTAAAGGAAAACAAGAAAATAATACTTACCTGGTCGGACACTTCCGGGAACACGGATGGGAATCCTTCGGGGCCATGGTCCTACAAGCCAACACGCAATGGTCCATCCTGCAGAGAAAAAGAGCAGAGAAAATCTGGATTAAGTAATTAGACACCACACACCCCCTAGGCCTTAACGAGAAGTGAACCGGGTAGAGTCAGCGGCATTGATGGCCAGTGCACATAAGTTAGCGCGTCTACCAACCTCTTTCCTCACCTTAACCTCCTCCATCCTACCTTCTAACTTCTTCTCCCTTCCTAAATCCCTAACCTTAACCTCTGACCCCTAATCTCCCTAAACCCTAAAACTCAACCTCTCTTATCTTAACCCTACCCTCCCTAAACCCTAACACTTAACCTCTAAAACTTACCCATAACCCTTAACCGCTAACTCGAACCCGATCCCTAACCCTAACCCTAACCCTAACCCCTAACCCTAACCCTAACCCTAACCCTAGGGCACCTAGCCTTTACCCCCTCCAAAAAAAACCTAACCTCTTTACCTTACCTCAACCCCTAAAACTTAACCCCTTACGCCTAACCCCTAAACCCAACCTCTAAGTCTTTCCCTAAACCATAACCTCTTACCCAGCCCTAACCGCTATCCTCTGACCGTGACTTGGACTTGTTTGGGACCTCGGCCAATTTCCCCTCACCTATTCCAGCCAGTGCCACCCTGAGTTTTCCTATTCACGGACATCTCCACAATCCCTGAAAACAGAAAAATTATATACAATTATTATATACAATTATTAATTAAAAATACTCACCTGAAACACTTACCTTCTGGGATTTCACTGGACGAACACATCTGGAACATGTCTCACCTAATCCGGAGTTCTTCATCCTCTTAATGAGAACCTGAAAAAAATTAAAAATCAATAAATAAATATAAAACCCACCAAAAAATCTAAATACTTACCTGAATTACCTACCTTTGGGACTTTATTGGACAAGGACATCAAGAACATGGATCAACTAATCCGGACCCCTTAATCCTCTTTAAGGAACCCTAAAACAAAAATGAACATGGAAAGAAAAAATAAATAAATAAATAAATAAATATAAATTTTTTTTAAATCCCCCTTCTTCAAAATTAAACTAATATTTGAAAATTTCCCAAAAAAGAAAAACTAATCCAACATTCTCACATTCTAACATTTAAATAATCACAAATAAACCCTTTTATTTTGAATCTAAAACCTTTTTTTCCCTATTTTTCCTCTTGACTAAAGAACAGCATTTTTCAAAAAAAGAGGCGGAGCCTTACCAGTATAAGTGAACTGCAGCTGCAGTCACCTCATTCACTTGTGAGACAGAGCTGTTAGGAGAAACATCCAGAGATAGTCAACTCTACTACTTATTTAGAGATTCAAAAAAATATTTTTTCTTTCTCATTTATCTTACATTTTACATTGCTTTGATAAAAAAAAAAAAAAAAATTTTTTTTACTTGTTTTAATTTAAAATTTCTTTAAAAGGAATCAATAACACCCTCAATTCAGAGGTTTACTTAAGATTCCTAAACTCAAAAGCAATTTTTTCTTGTGGCAAGTCTATGCCTGATGAAGGTTTTCAAAAACCGAAACGTTGCAACGGACTTGCCTATCAACACAATGTTTTACCATGGTTTATCACACTACAGACAGGGGAGAAAACACCCCCAGTCTTGGGAGTATTATAAAAACTACAACAAAAGATATGACAGGCAAAGCAGGCCTGAATTAATTAAAGACTACAAAACTGATAGTCGCTACAGATCCTATCAGCAAAGAGTTGCAGATAACAGACCAAATCAGTTTCCTCAAGGCAGGAACAATAAACACAATTTTTTGAAAACTCAAGTAAGCCACCCAGGGCATACTTACCATAGAACAGATAATCACCCATCCTTTCGAAACCCCAGCAGAGAACAATTCAGTACTCCTAAAAAAGGGAACAGACAGACTTACATTCCAATTAGGAGAAATAACACTGAACAAATTTGGAAATCTGGGGAACACCAATCTCGACACACTAGGTACAACAAATATAAAGAGCCTACATTTCAAGAAAACGACACGAGATATTCCACCGTTCCAACTAATAGAACAACCCCACACAAATTGAGATCAACAAACAAAAGGGACACACAGACTAATAGACAGGGGGAGATAGATCATGTAGATGCAGGAAATGATCAGAGTCAGGGAGACCCTGAAAAGGAGAAATTCAGAAATTTTGTTAAAAAATTATTTGAGGTATTACGCTCATATCATCACCTGGAAAAGATCTCATCAGATTCTGATCTTGAACCCCCCACCTTTTCAAGACTGACACGATACCTCACAGAGATTGTAAAACCCGCCAATAATACACTCCAAACAAAATCACTCCTAGAAGGAAACGCCAAGAATTGGGCCTACACTACACGTTTGATTCTACAGGGGCATTATGAAACACACATAGATCAGGAAAGTGAAACACTACTGGAATTGATAGATGAAAATTGGAGCAATGCCTTTGACATTGCATTGAAATGGTATCGAAGGAGATACACAAAGAAATGTATGGAGGGACCTGTTAAAAGGCTGCAAGCTCTCCTACAGGCCTTCGCTGACAGACCAGAGGTCAGGGGAGATGTTGAAATAGTGAAGGAAACCCCAGAATGGGAAAGACCCCCACAGGAAGAGGATTTCCCACCCTTAGAACATAGTATAAGCCCTACCCGGAGAAAAGTGCTCTCCCCATTCCCTCTAGCATTACCACAAAGAACCCCCCAAAAAAAGTCAAATAGAAAACAGGGAGTTTCTAAACAAGGTTCCAAACAGGCTAATCCAGAAGCTATCCACACAACAGACCACCCCGAACTCACAGAAGTTCAACTTTATCCTGAGACGCAGGATACAGTTAGCCGGTCGCTTATCCATGAGCCTCGGGCAGACCAATCCCTTTTATCTCTCCCAGTGACGGAGGTTCATATTGAAAATCACAAGCCTGCTGAAAATGAAAGCACTGTTCAAAGTCCTCCTGTTTCATCAGTCGAACAAACGGTACAAGTTAACATCCCATCACCAGTGCACTCTGTTTGCTCCATCCTTAACACTGATTTAGAATGCACCATTTCACCGGAACCCAAGACCAATCAAAGCAACAAACCCAAAACATTCAAACCAGTGAAACACGTACCGACAAACAGAAAGATGATTGTATGGGGACTACATATTCGTAAAAGGTGTTGCATATTGGGTGACTCTAACCTGGCTAGAATCACAGAACATCATTTTGAGAACCTTGAAATCCACAGTTACCCGGGGGCGACATTCAGACACGCTGAGGCCCTAATTAATAAAGCACATGTTCAGGTTAAAGTCGAAACCATGATCTTATCTTTCGGTATCAATCACCGTAACCAAAAATTCAAAGAAACAGCGGTTAAACAAATACAGGGGGCCCTGAGAGCAGCAAGAGAAAGGTTTCCAGGTGCCCTGATCAGAATCCCCTTAATAAATTTTTCAAAAACCCTAAATAAACAGGAACAGGATATACTGGAAGGAATCAATGACCATGTACAGAGAAACATGCCCTACCTGCACAAACTTTCAAGTGCACAATTTGAAGTTACCAGTGATGATATTCACTGGACACCTACATGTGCAAAGGCAATGCTCCAGCACTGGACAGAACAATTAAACTACACAGCCCTTTAAACCCGAAACAGGGACTAGAAAGGGGTACGGGAGTGGTCAACCTTTCCAAACACTTCGTACCCACAGACAGTCAACTGAAACTACTTAATAAGGGCCTAACATTTATCCCCACACCAAACACGAACCAAGATACAAAAAAACAACTTACCTTTGATGTCCAACAATACCACAGGAGACTGTTACTAACCACCTTCTTCAGACATAAGAAAGACACCGAACCTCTCCCCTTCACCTTTAAGTCTGTATGGACCCCCAAACTCTCCCAGGTCCCTAACACAATAAGGAAAACAATTAGAGCAGATAGATATGCAGTCAAAAGATTACCCTGGAATTTTAAAGAAAGACAAAACCTTGACAAAGAGGAAAACCGGGCTCTACACCATCTACGCCAGAACAAAAATATTGTAATCAAACCAGCAGATAAAGGAAGTGCAGTTGTGATTATGGATAGAGAGGCATATATAAAAGAAGCTGAACGACAATTAAACCAGGCACAATATTACAAAAAACTTAACCAACCTATTTTTTTAGAAACAGCTCCTGAAATAAAAAACATTCTCTCCCAATTAAAAGAACAGGGCTACATAAATAGGAAACAGGAAACTTACCTGATGGGACCCGATAATCCACGCCCCAGATATTTCTATCTTCTACCTAAAATACACAAAGAACAACAATCATGGAGTATTCCTCATGAGATGCCCCCAGGCCGCCCAATCGTGTCGGACTGTGGCAGCGAGAGCCATGCCACCGCTGAATACATTGAGTATTTTCTAAATCCAATTAGCATCAAGCATCCCAGTTATGTCAAGGACACTTATGATTTTATAGACAAAATTAGGAACATAAAACTTCCTCCTGACTGCCTCCTATTCACCATGGATGTAGACAGTCTTTACACAAACATCGACACACCATCTGGACTTAGGGCAGTTAAAGATTGGTTTGCGAGATATCCAGACAAAAATAGGCCTGATGAGGCTTTAATAAAACTATTGAATATTAATCTCAATAAAAATGATTTTGAATTTGACTCGAAATATTATCTACAAATAAAGGGCACAGCCATGGGAAAGAAGTTTGCCCCTTCTTATGCCAATATTTTTATGGCGCAGTGGGAAGAAGCAGCATTGGCAGCTTATCAATTTAAACCTCTCCACTATTATAGATTTCTGGATGACATCTGGGGAGTCTGGACCCAAACAAAGGAGGAATTCCAAAAATTTGTTCATCATCTTAATCAATTTCATGAATCTATAAAAATTAAATACACCCTACACGAGACAGAAGTCAATTTCCTGGATACCATAACCTACAAAGGACAAAATTTCATAAATTCTCACCAATTTGATATCAAAGTTTTCTTTAAAACGACCGACACGCATGCATTATTATTTAAAACCAGTTATTCAGTTTTATTTGTATAGCGCTTTTAACAATTGACATTGTCTCAAAACAGCTTTACACAATCAAAAGAATTATTTAAGTTTGTATGGAATGTGAATATGTATGAATCAAAATGTTCAGATATTCCCTGGCGAGCAAGCCCGAGGGCGACAGTGGCAAGGAAAAACTCCCTGAGACGGTAATAGGAAGAAACCTTGAGAGGAACCAGACTCGACAGGGAACCCATCCTCATCTGGGTGAAACAGATAGCAGGAAATGATCTGCATTTATACAGTGTTAAGTGTTAGGTTCAGCTATAATAGTTGATGTTAATTGATGTTATAATACTTGATGTAAAATGGAGTCCAGTAGTTATTCGAGACTCAGATAGACTTGTAGAAAGTTCCAGTCCTGAACTATCGAATTGTCAAGTCCTCAGAGAAACAGCTGACCACACCAGTCGAGGCCAGAACCATCTTCTAAGTATAGAGAATCATCCCCAGACACCAGACGCATCCTAAAGAGACACACGGGGCATCCATGCGATGAGACCTCCAACCAGAAACCGGGCACCAGGATGGATCAGACAGGTCCGGAGGGCAGAGGGAGTCTGGATCACTGGCAGCTCAGGAACCACATGTGTAGCTCGACAGAGAGAGAGAGAGAGAAAGAGTGAAAGGGGGAGAGAGGAAAGAGAAAGAGGGGGAGGAAGAGAAGAGGAGGAGAGATTGCAATTAGGTATGGTCACAGTCACAATGTCTAATGTGAATGTATATTTACTGTAGAGTGCAAGCAGGGACTCCGGCAGGACTAACTATGACAGCATAACTAAAAGGGAGAGCCAGAAGGAAACACAAACATGAGGGCTCCCTGAGATGTAAAGCAAACAATCACCTCACCGTCAACAAACCTGAGTGATCAAATGAGACTGAGGAAGACAGCATCTAAACATACCAGTTCACCATAATACTCTACGTCCATGAGTCCCCCAGATCTGCTCCTTTACCTTATGGCAAATCTATTTATAAAAATGCTTGGCTAAATAAATAGGTTTTTAGCCTAGACTTAAACACTGAGACTGTGTCTGAGTCCCGAACACTATTTGGAAGACTATTCCATAATTTTGGGGCTTTGTAAGAAAAAGCTCTGCCCCCAGCTGTAGTTTTCATAATACGCGGTACTGATAAGCAGCCTGCATCCTTTGACCGAAGTAGGCGTGGCGGATCGTAAGACACTAGCAGTTCGCTCAGATACTGCGGCGCGAGACCATTTAATGCCTTATATGTCAAGAGTAGTATTTTAAAATCAATGCGAAATTTCACAGGGAGCCAATGCAGTGAAGATAGGATAGGGGTGATGTGCTCATATCTTCTGGTTCTAGTGAGGACTCTCGCTGCTGCATTTTGGACTAGCTGAAGCTTGTTTATGCACCTAACTGAACAACCAGACAGTAAGGCATTACAATAGTCTAACCTAGAAGTGATAAAAGCATGAACTAGTTTTTCTGCATCATTTAGCGACAATATATTTCTTATTTTGGCGATATTTCTAAGGTGAAAGAATGCTATCCTGGTGATATTATCTACATGAGCTTCAAATGAAAGGCTGGAATCTATAATCACGCCGAGGTCTTTTACTGTTGCACTTGACGGAACAGAAAGGCCATCTAAAGTTACGGTGTGATCTAAGATTTTACTTCTAGCTGTATGCGGTCCTATGACTAGAACTTCTGTCTTATCCGGATTAAGCAGAAGGAAGTTAATTAGCATCCAATTTCTTATGTCCTGAACACATTGCTCAACTTTAGTAAGATGGTTTTTCTCATCAGGTTTTGTTGAGACATATAACTGTGTGTCGTCAGCATAACAATGAAAACTAATACCATGCTTACGGATTATGTTGCCCAGAGGAAGCATGTAAAGGGAAAAAAGCAGTGGGCCTAAAACTGAACCCTGCGGAACGCCAAACTCCACTAGAGAACATGCAGAATAATCACCATTTAAGTCTACATACTGATAACGATCGGTCAAATAGGATCTGAGCCAGGAGAGGGTTGTACCCTTAATTCCTACTAAATTTTCTAATCTGTGAAGAAGAATAGCATGATCAATAGTGTCAAAAACTGCACTGAGGTCGGGTAATACAAGCATAGTTACACAACCCTGATCAGAGGCCAATAGGAGGTCATTTACTACTTTAACGAGTGCTGTTTCTGTGCTGTGATGAGGCCTAAATCCTGACTGATACAGTTCATGTATGCCATTTCTATGTAGATATGAGCATAGCTGCTCCGCTACTATCTTTTCCAGAATCTTAGAGATAAAGGGGAGGTTTGATATTGGCCTGTAATTGGACAGCTGACAGGGGTCGAGGTCAGGTTTCTTAATTATTGGTTTAATAACTGCTACTTTAAAAGATTTTGGAACATAACCAATGCTGAGTGAGGAATTAATTATTCTCAACATCGGTTCTGTTATTACTGGTGCTATCTGTTTAAGAAAATGTGTCGGTATAGGATCTAATATACAGGTTGATGAATTTGCAGAAGAGATGAGTGAAATTAGTTCAGGCTCTTCAAGAGGAGTAAAGTATTCTAGGTTTGAATCTGACATGGCTAGGTTAACATCAGTATCAATTACATTGTTTGGTTTCAAAGCCTCAATTTTATGCCTGATATTTACAATTTTATTATTAAAAAAGTTCATGAAGTCCTCACTATTGCATGATGTTGTTGTGGAGATTTCTGTAGTGGTCTTATTTCTGGTTAATTTGGCTACGGTATTAAATAAAAATCTAGGATTATTTTAATTTTCTTCTATAAGAGTGGAGAGATACGTTGATCTAGCTACACTAAGAGCTTTCCTATAGTTCAGGATGCTCTCTTTCCATGCTATTTGAAATACCAACAATTTAGTTTGACGCCATTTACGCTCTAATTTCCGAGCAGTCTGTTTTAAAGTGCGCGTGTGATCGTTATACCAGGGAGCGAGTTTCTTATCTCTAATAATTTTTCTTTTAGCTGGAGCTACATTATCTAAGGTACAACGAAGTGTCGACTCTAAATATTCAGTCGCCTGATCGAGTTCTGTGGGGTCAGACGGTGGCCTAATCGAAGTTGGTAACTCTGGGAGATTACTGATAAAACTCTGTGTGGTAGTTGATGTGAATGTACGTTTAATACGGTAGCGCGGTACTGTGCGTACATTATCACTGTGAGACACTTGAATGGAGACAAGATAGTGATCTGAGATAATTTCAGACAGTGGAATTGTGAACACATTTCTTATAGTTAATCCGAAGAATATTACTAAATCTAAAGTGTGACCTGCTTTATGAGTGGGTCCTACTACACACTGATTTACACCTACGGAGTCCAGTATGGATATAAATGCTGTTCTCAGAGGGTCTTCTGGATTCTCAAAATGAATGTTAAAATCTCCAGCAATTAACACTTTGTCTACAGAAATGACCAGGTCTGAGATGAAATCTGCAAATTCACTAAGAAATTCAGAATACGGCCCTGGAGGTCTGTAAATTATAATTAGTGGAATCGACTGAGCTGATTTAATATACTTAAATACACTTATGTTACTATAGAGAATTTCAAATGAGTTAAATTTGTGTCGGTGTTTTGTACGATAGACAGATTATCATTATGAATAACTGCGACGCCTCCTCCTCTACCAGTTAACCGAGGCTGGTGTATGTAGCTGTATCCAGGAGGACTAGCTTCATTTAGAGCTACATACTCGTCCTGTTTAACCCATGTTTCAGTTAAACTGAGTATATCAAACGCCTGATCTGTGATAATTTCATTAACAATAACTGCTTTTGATGGGAGAGATCTAATATTTAACAATCCTAGCTTCAGATCAGAGGTGCCGGCTGCGCATTCAGAATGATCGGAGTTTGTGGACTTTATGTTAATTAGATTATTGAAACAGACTTTCTGGGTCTTTCTACATTTTTGCTTAGATCGGGGAACAGACACAGTCTCAATAAGGTGAACCCTGAGTGACGACTCTATGCAGCTAGCAGACGGTTGGTTTAACCTGTCTGTCTGCTCCCTGGCCTGGGCTCTGGATTGTCACCGATTAACTAGACCTCTACTGAGACTATGAGCTATACTACAGGAAATGAGAGCAGCACCTTCCCGAGTGGGATGGACACCGTCCCGCCCTAACAGGCCAGCTTTGCCCTCAAAGGTCTTCCAATTGTCTATGTAGCCCACATTATTTTTGGAGCACCACCTGGACATCCAGCGGTTCAGCGACCATAACCTGCTGTAAGCTATGTCGCCACGTCTCATTGGGATGGGACCAGAGCATACTACTTCATCGGACATCGCCTTCGCTAATTTAAACACCTCTGTAAAGTTACTCTTACTAACCTCTGACTGACGAAGGCGTATATCATTAGCTCCAGCATGTACCACTATCTTAGAGAACCTATGCTGTCCTAGAGCCCTAAGATTACCTGCTATGTCCGGTGCTCTGGCTCCCGGGATACACCTAACCACTGCCGCTGGCGCCCCTAAAGGTCTAGCTAATGTCACGTGCCTCAGTATAGAGTCTCCTATAACCAGAGCTCTTTCAGGTTTCTCAGCGGGTGCAGCACTGAGGAGAGCAAACCTGTTGGACACGTGAGGCGCAGAGGAGGTGTGCTCCGGTGGGCTAGCCTTAGCGTTAGCTTTGGCTGAACGAGTATGCTGCCGAGTCGTCACCCACTCGCCCCGCTGTGAGGGCTCTAATGCCGGAGTCGGGGGCTGTTTATCTCTGCCTGTGGCACCCAGACTGTCGGCTACGAGAATAACACTGCTCTCACACTGTCTAACACTCTCTAAAGTCTGGATGCGCTCCTCTAACGCTGATATCTTCTCCGTCAGAGTGCTCACTAACACACACCTATCACAAATAAAGTTATCGCTAATGACGGAGGAAGAATGTCTAAACATCCTGCACTCTACACACTGAACAAGCTGAACGGTAGACATTATAACGTACCTCTGTGTCGGAGTTTTTAGTTGTTTAGTTATGCCGATTATATGGCGATTAAGGACCTGGGTTGGCCTCCCACTACAGTTTAACTCGGCTGGGGATTTTACTGTCATCTTGGCAGAATTTTCTCCATGAGATCTACCCAGTAGGAGCTTGTTGATCCGATTTTGGGGTCATCCGCTGGGATCAGATGGTCTCCACACACTTCCCGGAGCAGCACTCTGTCCAAATGGTTCCGGAAACTTAGCGGTGTTAACAAAAGGGCCATTGGCAGAGAGGTGAGTCTTGGTTATCTACCAGTCTTCACTGTGTTTAATATAGTCAAGATGTTTATTGTATTATGGTTCAGGCTGTATTAGTATAATTTCAGTTAATTTAAAAACCTTAGCTCTATAGTCTTTTATTACATCAGTATTATAAATAGGACTTTAAACCGTCATACAAACACTCTAAAATATTATTTATTTATTGGTTTAAGATATTAATTTAATTAAATGAACCTTTTTAGATTATACTAGGATAATTTCAATAAATTTAAACCTTAGCTGCATAGGCTTTAATTACAACCACTATTATAACTAGGACTTTAAAAGGGTCATTTATTTGAATCAATATTTAAACTAGTAAACAATTAAACATAAATTACTTATCCAATTGCCGATGAGGCACGAGCCATGGACTGATCCACCAACGACGGGCCGCCATGGATGAGGGTGTCTAGTAATTGAAGGCCGAAACACCCTGTGATTCTATGGTTTACTACTGATGACGTGTCTCACAATTTAGGATATCGTTGGGTTAAAGGGAATTTTAATCTTAGCTCACACCTTTACCCTTAAAAATAGGATTAATGCGTCTCCTATCCCTGAACTCAAAACATAACCGTTAGTTTTTAACTCTAAACCCAATTTCTTAAACCTAAACATAACCGTCAGTTTAAAATGTAAGCTCTAGAAACCTAGGTCAGCATAACCATATTTTCCTGTAACCCTAGGTGTATCTGACCTTTAACCTTTCCACAGGCATGGTCACTTAACACTAATTGTACCCTATCTGGAGTAGGAGTGTTTGTGGATAAATTTTACCCCAGCCTAGCCCAAAACACGGTCGTTAGCTTTGTATAATCTATCAGGCGCCATATCTGTCGATCGTTTGTATGGAGAGTGCTGGAGATGAGGCCTGAGTTGCAGGCCCGTGCACCACGTGGGTTCTGGGTTTATCCCAGGGCTACGTCTTTTTACCCTAACCCAACGCCCGCGGAGACATGGCGGCTAGACCCGGGCTCTTAGCCTGTGTGTGGACGTTGGAAATTTAACACTTGACTTATATACATACAGGCTGAATTCGCCTGGACGAATTCGACTCTCCCCAGCCCAAGGCACCCCAGGGTCGGCCACATTACCCACCAACACCCGCTGGGGCTTCGGGCTGATGGGACTTTGACATCTTTGTGTGCTTTTTTCCCTTTACATGCTTCCTCTGGGCAACATAATCCGTAAGCATGGTATTAGTTTTCATTGTTATGCTGACGACACACAGCTATACGTCTCAACAAAACCTGATGAGAAAAACCATCTTACTAAAGTTGAGCAATGTGTGCAGGACATAAGAAATTGGATGCTAATTAACTTCCTTCTGCTTTGTAAGTGCCATATCGCACTTGTTATGAATTTGTGTGTTGTTGTGTTTATTTTATTTAATTTTATTTGCTGTTATTTCATTTATTCTACCTTGTTCTATTCATTAGTAAAGCATTAAGCATTAAGTTTGTTACATAAGCCATAAGCTTTATATATTTCTTAGCCATGCATCATAAGTTGACAATCGTAAGTTGGTCTGTGATGTCATTCTACTATTACATGCATTTGTGTGACTGTCATATGCTAGAAAGCTCAGTATAGATTTGGAAGGCTACGGAAACACAAGCTTTAGACCGTCAGCTAGTGAGAGCTCCCGGTAAGCTAGAAATGTAAAATACAGCAATGAGGTTGTTGTAACCGTACGCTAACGTAAGCTGGGAAAGTAAGAAACAACAAGAGTGTTGTTAGATACCCAGCCAAGATTGTAATCTACAAGATACAGCAAACAGGTTGTTGTAAAACTCAGAGATTTGCAAGATGCAGCAACTGGTGTCTGTAATAACAGTGGATCAAGACGACTGTATGAAGTGTTGATTCTTTGATGCTGACAAATAAATGACAAAAGACAAAGAGATCGGACTTCTGTCATGTGAGTGAAACTTTAAGACGTTAGCTACGCGTCAAAACTAGTGAAATAAGCCAACCGCATCTACATGCTTAATCCGGATAAGACAGAAGTTCTAGTCATAGGACCGCATACAGCTAGAAGTAAAAGCTTAGATCACACCGTAACTTTAGATGGCCTTTCTGTTCCGTCAAGTGCAACAGTAAAAGACCTCGGCGTGATTATAGATTCCAGCCTTTCATTTGAAGCTCATGTAGATAATATCACCAGGATAGCATTCTTTCACCTCAGAAATATTGCCAAAATAAGAAATATATTGTCGCTAAACGATGCAGAAAAACTAGTTCATGCTTTGATCACCTCTAGGTTGGACTATTGTAATGCCTTACTGTCTGGCTGTTCAGTTAGGTGCATAAACAAGCTTCAGCTAGTCCAGAATGCAGCAGCGAGAGTCCTCACTAGAACCAGAAGATGTGCTCATATCACCCCTATCCTATCTTCACTGCATTGGCTCCTTGTGAAATTTCGCATTGATTTTAAAATACTACTATTGACATATAAGGCATTAAATGGTCTCGCGCCGCAGTATCTGAGCGAACTGCTAGTGTCTTACGATCCGCCACGCCTACTTCGGTCAAAGGATGCAGGCTGCTTATCAGTACCGCGTATTATGAAAACTACAGCTGGGGGCAGAGCTTTTTCTTACAAAGCCCCAAAATTATGGAATAGTCTTCCAAATAGTGTTCGGGACTCAGACACAGTCTCAGTGTTTAAGTCTAGGCTCAAAACCTATTTATTTAGCCAAGCGTTTTTATAAATAGATTTGCCATAAGGTAAAGGAGCAGATCTGGGGGACTCATGGACGTAGAGTATTATGGTGAACTGGTATGTTTAGATGCTGTCTTCCTCAGTCTCATTTGATCACTCAGGTTTGTTGACGGTGAGGTGATTGTTTGCTTTACATCTCAGGGAGCCCTCATGTTTGTGTTTCCTTCTGGCTCTCCCTTTTAGTTATGCTGTCATAGTTAGTCCTGCCGGAGTCCCTGCTTGCACTCTACAGTAAATATACATTCACATTAGACATTGTGACTGTGACCATACCTAATTGCAATCTCTCCTCCTCTTCTCTTCCTCCCCCTCTTTCTCTTTCCTCTCTCCCCCTGTCTCCCCCTTTCACTCTTTCTCTCTCTCTCTCTGTCGAGCTACACATGTGGTTCCTGAGCTGCCAGTGATCCAGACTCCCTCTGCCCTCCGGACCTGTCTGATCCATCCTGGTGCCCCGTTTCTGGTTGGAGGTCTCGTCGCATGGATGCCCCGTGTGTCTCTTTAGGATGCGTCTGGTGTCTGGGGATGATTCTATCTACTTAGAAGATGGTTCTGGCCTCGACTGGTGTTGTCAGCTGTTTCTCTGAGGACTTGACAATTCGATAGTTCAGGACTGGAACTTTCTACATGTCTATCTGAGTCTCGAATAACTACTGGACTCCATTTTACATCAACTATTATAACAGCAATTAACATCAACTATTATAGCTGAACCTAACACTTAACACTGTATAAATGCAGATCATTTCCTGCTATCTGTTTCACCCAGATGAGGATGGGTTCCCTGTCGAGTCTGGTTCCTCTCAAGGTTTCTTCCTATTACCATCTCAGGGAGTTTTTCCTTGCCACTGTCGCCCTCGGGCTTGCTCACCAAGGACTATCTGAACATTTTGATTCATACACATTCACATTCCATACAAACTTAAATAATTCTTTTGATTGTGTAAAGCTGTTTTGAGACAATGTCAATTGTTAAAAGCGCTATACAAATAAAACTGAATTGAATTTAATTGAATCTTAGGGTCATACTGGCCAGGGGTAGCTCAGTGGTTAAGGCATTGGACTACGGTTCGGAAGATCCCAGGTTCAAACCCCACAACCACCAAGTTGCCACTGTTGGGCCCTTGAGCAAGGCCCTTCACCCTCAACTGATGTGTAATGAGATAAAAATGTAAGTCGCTCTGGATAAGAGCATCTGCCAAATGCCGAAATGTAAATGTAATACTGTCTTAGGGCTTACCCGTCTTAGGGCTCACAGTCTTAGGGCTCCCGGGCAGCCCTAGGTCGGCCACACTAGTCACCCACACCCGCTGGGGCTCCAGCCTCATGGGACTTTGAACATTTTAGGGTTATACAGGCTTAGGGTTCACAGGCTTAGGGCTCACAGCCTTAGGGCTCTGGGACTCTGCCCGGCCCCAGGCACCCACAGGTCGGCCACACTCGCTACCTACACCCGCCAGCTAAGTCTATGGGGCCCAGGTTCTCAATATTTCAGTGTCATTGTACCCAACAGCCCACTTCAGTTCCCTTAATGCTAAAATCCCTCGGTCTTTTCACCGATGTCTCTTTGGAGACCTTCCCCAGCTTTAGAACACTACAGCCCGGGGAGGTAAGCCAGCTCACCCCGCGGGGAGCTTAGCCTCTCTGGACTTTGAAATATTTTCACTATGGGGCTCCTATAGACACAGGCCGAATCCTCCTGGAGGAATGGGACTCTGCCCTGCCCCAGCCACCCCCAGGTCGGCCACACTACCCACCAACACCCGCTGGGGCTCCAGCCTGATGGGACTTTGAATATTTTACGGTTATACAGCCTTAGGGCTCCCGGGCAGACACCGGCTGGGGCTTTGGGACTCTGCCCGGCCCCAGGCACCCCTAGGTCGGCCACACTACCCACCAACACCCGCTGTGGCTCCAGGCTGATGGGACTTTGACATCTTAGGGTCACACCGTCTAAGGGCTCCCAGCTCAGGCTCAGCCTGGGGCTAGGGGACTCTCTCTGGCCCCAGTCCCCGGCCAGAGCACCCCAGCCCCGCCAACCCTACACCCCCATCCCTGGGGCCCCAGGACCTATCCAACGAGCCCTCTCCCAGCTTCCTAGCCCCCAGGGCCGGGGAGATATTCACCGAAACGCCCCTGCCCTTTCTCTGGCTCTCACCCCGCCCCTGAGCGACCCAGCCCCGGGAAACCTACACAGCCTTCCCTGGGGCCCCGGGACCTATCTAACAAGCCCTCACCCCAGCTTCCTAGCACCAAGGGCCGGGGAGATATTCACCGAAATGCCCCTGGACTTCATCCGCCTCTCACCCCGCCCCCAAGCGACCCAGCCCCGGGAAACCACCACAGCCTTCTGGTTCGACTGCCCGAATCCAACGAGCCCTCCCCCGGCCTCCTAGCCCCAAAGGCCGAGGAGATATTCACCGCAGAGCCCCGGGGGGAAGAGCGCCACCCACTGCCTGGCCTGGGTTAGGGTAAAGTAAAATAATCCAGGGAAGGACCCGGAACCTGCGTTGTGCATGGGCCAGCCCCTCAGGCCTCATTTTCAGCCTCCTCCACTATGACGGTCAACCAGTGTCGCCTGTTTAGCGTTTAAGAGCTAAAGACTCCGCTTTTATCTAAGCTGTTGTAAAGACCCTCCATGAGCCGAGATACCCGCTTAAGGGTTAAAATTAAAATCAGGGCCTGAGGGTTGAGATTCGGGGTCATTTCTAATTAAAGTCACGCCATTATACGACGAAGGCTAAAGTGTTTTGAGCTAAGTAAAGTTAGAGTAAATGCCTGTGGCTTTAAGGTCAAACATAGGTCCCGAGTAAGGTGAGGGTTTTGGGAAAGAGGTAAGGTTGAAGACAATAAGGGTAACGGTACCGGGACAGGGTCCAAGGCAAAGAACTTTGGGGATAGGATGGGTATGGGGATAGGTTGGGAAGACTCAGTTCCCTGCAGACCTGGAACCTAAAGTTAAAAGTCCGAGGTCAACTAGGTTTACGGCTAATGTTTAGACTTTAAACATTATATTTGAAACTAATAGGGTTCTAAGAGTTAGGGTTAAAACTGCCGGTTATGTTCAGAGTTTAAGGTTTAGGCGTAGGGTTCAAAACTGACTGTTATGTTTTAGGTTTGAAGTTTAGGATTAGGATTCTAAATAAGTGGCTGAAGACACTGACGGTTATATTTTGGGTTCAGGTATGAGAGACGCACTAAATCCTATTTAAGGTTAAAGGTGTGAGCTAAGATTAAGGTACCCTTTAACCCAACGATATCTTAAATTGTGAGACACGTCATCAGTAGTAAACCATAGAGTCACAGGGTGTTTCGACCTTTCATTACTAGACACCCTCATCCATGGCGGCCAGCCGTAGGTCGATCAGTCCTCGGCCCGTGTCTCATAACCAATTAAATAAGTAATTTATGTTCATTAATTTATTGATTTCAAATTTTAATTTTAATAAATGAACCTTTTTAAAGTCCTATTTATAATACTGGAATAATTAAAGAATATAGAACTAAGGTTTAAATTTATTGAAATTATCCTAATACAACCTGAACCATCATGCAATCACTTCTAAAGTATTATTTGTTTTAAATATAAATGTAAACAAATGAACCTTTTTAAAGATTTGAATTTACTGAAATTATTCTAATACAGCCTAAACCATCTTACAATTAACCTCTTAAGCATATTACACACAGTGAAGACTGGTAGATAACCATGACTCAATCTCTCTGCCAGTGGCCCTTTTGTTAACACCGCTAGGTTTCCGAAACCACTTGGGCAGAGTGTTGCACCAGGAAGTGTGTGGAGTCACTTGATCTGTATATTTTTCACACTGATGGTAGATTTAAAAATTTTATTGTGTTATTCAGTTATTTGTTATTTCCATTCAGTGTGTCACAAACATCATGTTGCAAAAAACGGCACGACTATCTTTTTTCATTAGGGTTAGGGTTAGGTACAGATGTCGCCATTAAAAACCTGCGTTTCGAGAAAAGGGATCCCGTGACTTGCCGCGGCTTTGCGCGGCTGCGTGCGGGAAGCTGTGAACATTAGATTGTGTACTTTAGATTTAGTAATATTCTTCGGATTAATTATAAGAAATGTATTCACAATTCCACTGTCTGAAATTATCTCAGATCACTATCTTGTCTCCATTCAAGTGTGTCACAGTGATAATGTACGCACAGTACCGCGCTACCGTATTAAACGTACATTCACATCAACTACCACACAGAGTTTTATCAGTAATCTCCCAGAGTTACCAACTTCGATTAGGCCACCGTCTGACCCCACAGAACTCGATCAGGCGACTGAATATTTAGAGTCGACACTTCGTTGTACCTTAGATAATGTAGCTCCAGCTAAAAGAAAAATTATTAGAGATAAGAAACTCGCTCCCTGGTATAACGATCACACGCGCACTTTAAAACAGACTGCTCGGAAATTAGAGCGTAAATGGCGTCAAACTAAATTGTTGGTATTTCAAATAGCATGGAAAGAGAGCATCCTGAACTATAGGAAAGCTCTTAGTGTAGCTAGATCAACGTATCTCTCCACTCTTATAGAAGAAAATAAAAATAATCCTAGATTTTTATTTAATACCGTAGCCAAATTAACCAGAAATAAGACCACTACAGAAATCTCCACAACAACATCATGCAATAGTGAGGACTTCATGAACTTTTTTAATAATAAAATTGTAAATATCAGGCATAAAATTGAGGCTTTGAAACCAAACAATGTAATTGATACTGATGTTAACCTAGCCATGTCAGATTCAAACCTAGAATACTTTACTCCTCTTGAAGAGAATGAACTAATTTCACTCATCTCTTCTGCAAATTCATCAACCTGTATATTAGATCCTATACCGACACATTTTCTTAAACAGATAGTACCAGTAATAACAGAACCGATGTTGAGAATAATTAATTCCTCACTCAGCATTGGTTATGTTCCAAAATCTTTTAAAGTAGCAGTTATTAAACCAATAATTAAGAAACCTGACCTTGACCCCTGTCAGCTGTCCAATTACAGGCCAATATCAAACCTCCCCTTTATCTCTAAGATTCTGGAAAAGATAGTAGCGGAGCAGCTATGCTCATATCTACATAGAAATCGCATACATGAACTGTATCAGTCAGGATTTAGGCCTCATCACAGCACAGAAACAGCACTCGTTAAAGTAGTAAATGACCTCCTATTGGCCTCTGATCAGGGTTGTGTAACTATGCTTGTATTACTCGACCTCAGTGCAGCGTTTGATACCATTGATCATGCTATTCTTCTTCACAGATTAGAAAATTTAGTAGGAATTAAGGGTACAGCCCTCTCCTGGCTCAGATCCTATTTGACCGATCGTTATCAGTATGTAGACTTAAATGGTGATTATTCTGCATGTTCTCTAGTGGAGTTTGGCGTTCCGCAGGGTTCAGTTTTAGGCCCACTGCTTTTTTCCCTTTACATGCTTCCTCTGGGCAACATAATCCGTAAGCATGGTATTAGTTTTCATTGTTATGCTGACGACACACAGCTATACGTCTCTACAAAACCTGATGAGAAAAACCATCTTACTAAAGTTGAGCAATGTGTTCAGGACATAAGAAATTGGATGCTAATTAACTTCCTTCTGCTTAATCCGGATAAGACAGAAGTTCTAGTCATAGGACCGCATACAGCTAGAAGTAAAATCTTAGATCACACCGTAACTTTAGATGGCCTTTCCGTTCCGCCAAGTGCAACAGTAAAAGACCTCGGCGTGATTATAGATTCCAGCCTTTCATTTGAAGCTCATGTAGATAATATCACCAGGATAGCATTCTTTCACCTTAGAAATATCGCCAAAATAAGAAATATATTGTCGCTAAATGATGCAGAAAAACTAGTTCATGCTTTTATCACTTCTAGGTTGGACTATTGTAATGCCTTACTGTCTGGTTGCTCAGTTAGGTGCATAAACAAGCTTCAGCTAGTCCAAAATGCAGCAGCGAGAGTCCTCACTAGAACCAGAAGATATGAGCACATCACCCCTATCCTATCTTCACTGCATTGGCTCCCTGTGAAATTTCGCATTGATTTTAAAATACTACTCTTGACATATAAGGCATTAAATGGTCTCGCGCCGCAGTATCTGAGCGAACTGCTAGTGTCTTACGATCCGCCACGCCTACTTCGGTCAAAGGATGCAGGCTGCTTATCAGTACCGCGTATTATGAAAACTACAGCTGGGGGCAGAGCTTTTTCTTACAAAGCCCCAAAATTATGGAATAGTCTTCCAAATAGTGTTCGGGACTCAGACACAGTCTCAGTGTTTAAGTCTAGGCTAAAAACCTATTTATTTAACCAAGCATTTTATAAATAGATTTGCCATAAGGTAAAGGAGCAGATCTGGGGGACTCATGGACGTAGAGTATTATGGTGAACTGGTATGTTTAGATGCTGTCTTCCTCAGTCTCATTTGATCACTCAGGTTTGTTGACGGTGAGGTGATTGTTTGCTTTACATCTCAGGGAGCCCTCTTGTTTATGTTTCCTTCTGGCTCTCCCTTTTAGTTATGCTGTCATAGTTAGTCCTGCCGGAGTCCCTGCTTGCACTCTACAGTAAATATACATTCACGTTAGACATTGTGACTGTGACCATACCTAATTGCAATCTCTCCTCCTCTTCTCTTCCTCCCCCTCTTTCTCTTTCCTCTCTCCCCCTGTCTCCCCCTTTCACTCTTTCTCTCTCTCTCTCTGTCGAGCTACACATGTGGTTCCTGAGCTGCCAGTGATCCAGACTCCCTCTGCCCTTCGGACCTGTCTGATCCATCCTGGTGCCCGGTTTCTGGTTGGAGGTCTCACCGCATGGATGCCCCGTGTGGCTCTTTAGGATGCGTCTGGTGTCTGGGGATGATTCTCTATACTTAAAAGACGGTTCTGGCCTCGACTGGTGTGGTCAGCTGTTTCTCTGAGGACTTGACAATTCGATAGTTCAGGACTGGAACTTTCTACAAGTCTATCTGAGTCTCGAATAACTACTGGACTCCATTTTACATCAAGTATTATAACATCAATTAACATCAACTATTATAGCTGAACCTAACACTTAACACTATATAAATGCAGATCATTTCCTGCTATCTGTTTCACCCAGATGAGGATGGGTTCCCTGTCGAGTCTGGTTCCTCTCAAGGTTTCTTCCTATTACCGTCTCAGGGAGTTTTTCCTTGCCACTGTCGCCCTCGGGCTTGCTCGCCAGGGAATATCTGAACATTTTGATTCATACACATTCACATTCCATACAAACTTAAATAATTCTTTTGATTGTGTAAAGCTGTTTTGAGACAATGTCAATTGTTAAAAGCGCTATACAAATAAAATTGAATTGAATTGAAATTGAACATGCCCTTCATTACCTGTAGGGGGCAGTCGTGTTTCAGTCTGAAGTATTGTGTGTCTACTGAAGCCGAAAATGTGTGCAAATTAAACTGCGCATGCGTGTTTGGAGTCGCTGTGTATCAGTCGGTTGGGAATCATCACGGAGGTTACAACACAGTGTGGCTGCAGCTGGAGTTTGTCGTGTTCGAGGTAAGTTTAGCTTTCTTTTTTGGATGTGATTCTCGCTTTCATGACTCCCAATTAATGTTCATCTTAATCTCAGGACGTACAATTAGCAATTTCAGTTTTTAATAGTGTGGAGATTCACAAAACACCGTTTTCGTGTAAAAACCTGAACCTACGGAGCCCCCATGGGTCCTGTGGTAAATAAATAAATAAATAAATAAAATAATAACGAACCGAGCGCGCGGATTAATATTCAATTCAATTCAGTTTTATTTGTATAGCGCTTTTAACAATTGACATTGTCTCAAAACAGCTTTACACAATCAAAAGAATTATTTAAGTTTGTATGGAATGTGAATGTGTATGAATCAAAATGTTCAGATAGTCCCTGGCGAGCAAGCCCGAGGGCGACAGTGGCAAGGAAAAACTCCCTGAGATGGTAATAGGAAGAAACCTTGAGAGGAACCAGACTCGACAGGGAACCCATCCTCATCTGGGTGAAACAGATAGCAGGAAATGATCTGCATTTATACTGTGTTAAGTGTTAGGTTCAGCTATAATAGTTGATGTTAATTGATGTTATAATAGTTGATGTAAAATGGAGTCCAGTAATTATTCGAGACTCAGATAGACTTGTAGAAAGTTCCAGTCCTGAACTATCGAATTGTCAAGTCCTCAGAGAAACAGCTGACAACACCAGTCGAGGCCAGAACCATCTTCTAAGTAGATAGAATCATCCCCAGACACCAGGCACATCCTAAAGAGACACACGGGGCATCCATGCGATGAGACCTCCAACCAGAAACCGGGCACCAGGATGGACCAGACAGGTCCGGAGGGCAGAGGGAGTCTGGATCACTGGCAGCTCAGGAACCACATGTGTAGCTCGACAGAGAGAGAGAGAGAAAGAGTGAAAGGGGGAGACAGGGGGAGAGAGGAAAGAGAAAGAGGGGGAGGAAGAGAAGAGGAGGAGAGATTGCAATTAGGTATGGTCACAGTCACAATGTCTAATGTGAATGTATATTTACTGTAGAGTGCAAGCAGGGACTCCGGCAGGACTAACTATGACAGCATAACTAAAGGGAGAGCCAGAAGGAAACACAAACATGAGGGCTCCCTGAGATGTAAAGCAAACAATCACCTCACCGTCAACAAACCTGAGTGATCAAATGAGACTGAGGAAGACAGCATCTAAAACATACCAGTTCACCATAATACTCTACGTCCATGAGTCCCCCAGATCTGCTCCTTTACCTTATGGCAAATCTATTTATAAAAATGCTTGGCTAAATAAATAGGTTTTGAGCCTAGACTTAAACACTGAGACTGTGTCTGAGTCCCGAACACTATTTGGAAGACTATTCCATAATTTTGGGGCTTTGTAAGAAAAAGCTCTGCCCCCAGCTGTAGTTTTCATAATACGCGGTACTGATAAGCAGCCTGCATCCTTTGACCGAAGTAGGCGTGGCGGATCGTAAGACACTAGCAGTTCGCTCAGATACTGCGGGGCGAGACCATTTAATGCTTTATATGTCAAGAGTAGTATTTTAAAATCAATGCGAAATTTCACAGGGAGCCAATGCAGTGAAGATAGGATAGGGGTGATGTGCTCATATCTCCTGGTTCTAGTGAGGACTCTCGCTGCTGCATTCTGGACTAGCTGAAGCTTGTTTATGCACCTAACTGAACAACCAGACAGTAAGGCATTACAACAGTCCAACCTAGAAGTGATAAAAGCATGAACTAGTTTTTCTGCATCGTTTAGCGACAATATATTTCTTATTTTGGCGATATTTCTGAGGTGAAAGAATGCTATCCTGGTGATATTATCTACATGAGCTTCAAATGAAAGGCTGGAATCTATAATCACGCCGAGGTCTTTTACTGTTGCACTTGACGGAACAGAAAGGCCATCTAAAGTTACGGTGTGATCTAAGATTTTACTTCTAGCTGTATGCGGTCCTATGACTAGAACTTCTGTCTTATCCGGATTAAGCAGAAGGAAGTTAATTAGCATACAATTTCTTATGTCCTGCACACATTGCTCAACTTTAGTAAGATGGTTTTTCTCATCAGGTTTTGTTGAGACGTATAGCTGTGTGTCGTCAGCATAACAATGAAAACTAATACCATGCTTACGGATTATGTTGCCCAGAGGAAGCATGTAAAGGGAAAAAAGCAGTGGGCCTAAAACTGAACCCTGCGGAACGCCAAACTCCACTAGAGAACATGCAGAATAATCACCATTTAAGTCTACGTACTGATAACGATCGGTCAAATAGGATCTGAGCCAGGAGAGGGCTGTACCCTTAATTCCTACTACATTTTCTAATCTGTGAAGAAGAATAGCATGATCAATAGTGTCAAAAGCTGCACTGAGGTCGAGTAATACAAGCATAGTTACACAACCCTGATCAGAGGCCAATAGGAGGTCATTTACTACTTTAACGAGTGCTGTTTCTGTGCTGTGATGAGGCCTAAATCCTGACTGATACAGTTCATGTATGCCATTTCTATGTAGATATGAGCATAGCTGCTCCGCTACTATCTTTTCCAGAATCTTAGAGATAAAGGGGAGGTTTGATATTGGCCTGTAATTGGACAGCTGACAGGGGTCGAGGTCAGGTTTCTTAATTATTGGTTTAATAACTGCTACTTTAAAAGATTTTGGAACATAACCAATGCTGAGTGAGGAATTAATTATTCTCAATACACCGAGATGTGTGTTTCTTACCCCCAACCCGAGTGAAAACGGCGTGTTCAGACAAAGCCTCGCCAGTTAGATGCCATTTCTGAACAAACTGAGTCGTGTGTGTTAAAGCATTAAATGGTAAAAGAGCACTAGCAATAAACGTTTTTTTTCTGAAGCCGAACTTTATTAATGAGTTACGAGTAAAGAACCTGTACATATGTTCATACAGTATTGACAGCAGCTCTAATTTACTGCGGTAAAGCCAGCCGCGGTTCAGAAAAACACGGTCAAGCCAGCCGCGATTGATTTTAGTGCGCGCGCATATTACAGCGATTACGGTAGTTTCATGAACAACACAGAGAGAATGCCCCATATCTGAAAAATGCTGCAGTAAAATAGTTTCATATGTGGTGTGTATATAGTATGGGACGTCCTGAATAAGAACTGATCATTGTTTTTTTTCTGTTTCAGTCTGAAGTATTGTGTGTCTACTGAAGCCGAAAATGTGTGCACATTAAACTGCGCATGCGTGTTTGGAGTCGCTCTGCCCGCGCTGTGTACAGTATCAGTCGGTTGGGAATCATCACGGAGGTTACAACACGGCGTGGCTGCAGCTGGAGTTTGTCGTGTTCGAGGTAAGTTTAGCTTTTACACTTATTAGAAATGGGGTCTTTATACCCCTTTGAAATGTAATAATGCCCCATATCTGAAAAATGCTGCAGTAAAATAGTTTCATATGTGGTGTGTATATAGTATGGGACGTCCTGAATAAGAACTGATCATTGTTTTTTTCTACTTTTTTTTTATCATATAATGTGTGTACATTATATGGGATAAAAACTGACCATGGCGTTTTATACTTACTAGAATTAATTTTTTCATAGGTCTCTGAAGTGAAATAAAGGCATTTTATTTAACTTTTTTTCCCCATTGTGAACATTTGTTTATTTGACCTCTCTTCCAAAGCAGACGTTAATCCTCATTATAGAAAACATTCATTGAAGAATAACTGCTACTTTTGAACAGTAAAACAAAATAAAAATCAATTCTGGTATTTAGAAAGACTAAATACATTATTTTGTCTGTTTTCTACGAATTCTGCTGTAACTTATCTACATAAAACAATTATTTGAATGGTGAATATTTAAGAAAAATATTGTAACAGACAACCGTCAAAGTCACCAATAAATAACACGGATATTAAAGCAGAAATGCAAATAAATAAGCAAGTAAAAATTGACGAGCATGTTGTATTATCTCTCAGTCCTGGGCGTCTAAATGAAAAGCGCTCTGAAAGCGCGTTGTCTCTGTGTCGGTCCTGAAACTACCGTAATCACTGTAATATGTGCGCACACTAAAATCAATCGCGGCTGGCTTGACCGTGTTCTTCTGAACCGCGGCTGGCTTTACCGCAGTTCTAATTTGTCTAAATCGCATTGCAATAAAATAAAAATAAGTCGAGTCATCCTGTGACCCTACATCCTGTGACCCTACATCCTGTGACCCTACATGCTTAATCTTTGCACACATGATTCTTGCTTCTCACTTTTTCCTTAATCCCTCACTGTTCTATCTTGTATTTTCTAACGGTGTCAGAAACTTTGTGTTAGTAGCACTGCTTGACATGCTTGATGCCTTCCTCTTTTGTAATTTGCTTTGGATAAAGGCCTAAATGTAGTTGTACGAATAAAAGATTATGTAATGATACAATGTAAATATTTTCACAGAAACAAAGCGTAAAGATGAGACGTGAATCTGAAGAGGATCTCTTTGATGATTGCCTGGTAAAGCATTGTTTTCTTATTAATTATACAATTTATTAATACCTTGAATATAGTGTTTGTTGTATTGGACAGAAGCATATAAATGCAAATGAATATATAAATATGAGTAATTATTGAACGAATTTTCATGTTTGGACTAACCCTTTTAAATACAAACTCAGCATTCATCATAGGATTTCCTGACACTGTAAAGCCATCTCATGCCATGTTTTACTGATGCAAGATAAAGCAATTTAACCCAAGTTTAACAATATGAAGTATATGAAGTGATGGTCATTTTTTTATTATCATTTATTTTTATTATTATTTTTTTCTCAATGAAGTCAGCACAGGTTGAAGCAATTCAGATTTTTTTTGCTTCTCAAAATAAATGATTTATTTTCTTGTAAATTTTATGCAGGGGGACAGACGAAGTGACACCTTCTTAAAATCCTTGTCGTCCGTGCTGTTGAAGGGGAAGAACCGGTTGGTGTATCCATAATCCTTGAAGGAGAGGCTATTTTCAGAAAGTTCTTCTAGAACTTGATGGGATTAAGCTATCACCAAAAGTGCAAGCTTTAAAGATGAAGTTATCATCTTAAAACATTTGATTTGGCTTGACTACAAGTGTTTACATGTTGTGTTTACATGTTCAGCTTAAAATGTTTTCATGCATTAAGGTTTCAATGGCATACTTTTAAGTGCACTAGTCCAGAGTGCTGATTTGAAAGTTGCAACTTCACTGCTTCAGAGGGCTATTACGTTTTAACGTTTATTCTACAGTTTGTTTAAAGTATTTTCTGCTGCATTTTATTTCTGAATGAATGCTGTATTTTATTTATTTATTATTTTACACAATTTTGTTTAAAACAAGTATTTCAGGCCCTGGTGCCGTGCAGTTTTTTTCTATGGATGCAAAATTTAGCTGAATGCACTTTTATTAAAAAGACAACTTGGATCTAGACTGTGAATGTCACAAATATTTGGTAATGTTGGTGAATAAACTGTTTAATTATATTTTAGTTGTGTGATTTATGAAAGATATAGATGAAATAATTACTTAAGTTTCTTTCCAAAACATAAATTAGCAATGTTTACATTATTATAGGGAGTAATATAAATTGATAAAACCAAGTAAGGGAAAATCTCACAAAACAAAATGATAGTAATTTCATAAAATCAAGGTTCCTGCTGATACAACAATGCATTAACTTTAGATTTATTTAAAATAATCAAGTAATTTGTGCATTAAGTATAATTATGTAACTTTTACTTGATTTATTTTATTGTTAATTTAATTAAGTAGATTTTACCTGACAATTACGGGTGAGTTTGTTTGTAGCATGCAGTAAAGTGTATGTGACACAAAAATATATATTTGTAATATCGTGCAATCTCTGCTATCCGCTAGCAAACTTGAGCGATTCTTTTATTTTTTTATATAATATAAAGTATGTTTATAATTGATCTTTTTGAGTTATAATGTTTTTTTTAATTATTCATAAGAAAACCTTTCAGTTTTGTAAATATTCTAGTTATAGTGTGTTATGTTTTTCTTTAGGTTAAACGGTTTTGAGAATTAGACCATACAGCTAAGATAAATATTATGTCGTTGATTGATAAAATCTGGATTAAGGATAATTTATTTTATTTAATTTGTATTTTTCACCCCCCCCCCCCCCCCCCGAGGGATTGCCACCTTATTGTGGTCAGGGGGTTTGCGTGCCACAGTGACCTTAAGAGCTATACCAACAGGAGCTTAGTCTTTGGAGGTGGGGGATGCATGTTGAAATGCAGACTTTTTAACCCAAGACTATATAAGTTTTTACAGTACTTAGATAAGGGGGAATCAAAAACTGCCCCCAAAAATGTTTTACTGCAAGTTTGAAAAACCCACTCTCACATAACACACACACAAATTATTTGCAAACCGGTTTCGCTGACACTTTGAGTGTAATTCATAAATTTACTGAACATATTCAAATAAACACACCATACGGCAAATAAATCATCTCAAAGCGTTTATTTTTTGGGTCATGAATGCAGTGTTCATTTACATTCCTGTGTGTCCACCCTGATTTTTAACCACTACTGGAAGGACTTTAAACAACCTATTTATGTAATTATTACATGCCTCTTCTGTAAGGACCTCAAACCAGAATTTTTCAATGGCAGTAATTAAATCGGATTTTATAGTCAGTTTTGCTTCTTTTCGAATATAGTCTTTCAGAGCATGCCACACCATCTCAATCGGGTTCATGTCAGGAGACTCGGCGGGTGTCTTCACCCAGTTAATTCCCTCTTCAGCGATCACTTTTCTTGCAGCAGTGTGCTTCGGGTCATTGTCCTGGAAAAAACGGTGATGAATACCGAAGGTTTTCTTAATGTATGGGGCAGCGGTTCCTTTTATAATCTCCTCTTCGAAGAAAGA
The DNA here is from genome assembly GCA_030522415.1 of Channallabes apus. Lineage (NCBI taxonomy): Eukaryota > Metazoa > Chordata > Actinopteri > Siluriformes > Clariidae > Channallabes > Channallabes apus. The sequence goes on from CM060119.1 coordinate 46,987, forward strand.
CCTGTCCATTATTCCTTCAAAGATGGCAATAGGTCCTGGTCCACGTCTAGAAATGGCTCCCCAAACATGAATTTTAACAGGATGTTTCGGCTTGGGTTTGAACACTCGTCTCCCTTTTTTACAAAAGGACATTGTGGCAAAGCGATCCAAAGCCACCATAGTTTCATCAGTGAAAATGACGTCGTGAAAAGTTTCCGATTCTTCGATCCATGTTTGAGCTTGTTGGAGACGTATCTCTTTGTTTTTGTCGCGGATCATGGGACAATGCAAAGTTTTCTGATGGTGCTCAATGTAACGTCTACACCAACAGATTTCAGATGGCGGTGTATTTCGCGACTGGAACTTCCAGCAGACTTCATTGTCCTGATGTCTTGAGAATGAAGCTTACTGATCTTGGTCATTTTGAAATGCTTCTACTGTTCGTGTGGATGGACTATTTATCCAGGCTACTGTATGTCATAGTGACGTGGAAAGTGAGAATCTGAACTGTGCATGGGCGTCAACTCGCACGTTCTGTAATGTTCCATTGTCTTTTAGAGCCCATTACTAAAGCATTCGCTAGTTATCCAGCTGATATGCACGTTAATCTGCATTTGAAAAGGACTAAAAATGTGCAAAATCAACCTGAATCACTCTAAGTAAGTAAGCAAATCAAAGATAAACGAATAAATAGCTTTCAATTGTATTTCGGCATAGTAAAAGTGCCCTAGCATGAGTTAATGTATGTAGATGGCAAATAAAGTTTCCGATTATACGCACACATACACACACATAAATATATCCGTGTGCAATTTCATTCTCAAACCATCGTGTGCACCCATGGGGTAGGCTACACCTGACCAAATTACTGCACCAAACACAAACCATTAAAACATTGGAATTGAATAAAAAGTACAGTAATTTCAAGATGTAATTTGGTCATGTTCACCCATCATGTGCATATATATTTATATGCACTCTAAAAAAAATGCTGGGTTGTTTTTTCTACCCAAACGCTGGGTTGCCTCTGTTGGCTCATTTTTCTGGGTTATTTACAGAGAGTTGGGTAGTTTTTGTGTAACCAGAAACAACTTTATCAGGAATCAACAGGATCAGATGGCAGACCAAGGGCAGAGCGATTTGCTGTTGGTTTGTTTAAACGTTTGATTCCGTTCAACGTTTACCAGAACTGGGCAGGTTCGGTGAATTTTGATGGTTCCAGAGGGAAAAATGCACTACCGTCGAATCTGCGTCAAGCAATTTCCGATGCTGTTGCTAGGAAATTCCACCCCACAGCCCGCAACAACAAGCAAATCAGAGACAGAATTAACGAACTTCTTAGAAAGGAAAGATTGAGTTTTCCTCTTTTGTAAAAAAAAAAAAGAAAGAATGAATACTCTTACAAAGATTTTGAGTGAACATTTACTATATACAGTACTGCCTGCTTTATTATATATTTAATAAAACTTGTTTCAAGACATCCTTAATTAAATTTTTCCCCTAATTATATCTCCACAAATACTTTGACAACATACACTTATCAACTTATCCACATAAAGATGCTCATATTTTTTACCCTAGTTTCATTTGGTTTTACGCGATTTCATGTATTATTTGTGTGTGTCTGTGTGTGTACAGTGTGTGTGTGAGTGCGAGAGAGTGAGAGCGCGTGCGCGAGAGAGGGCTTTCATGCTGATTTATCCAAGGTTACTAAAACCTGGCTTACTACCTATAAAAAATATTTCAATTTAACTCATGGGTCTCAATCACAGATGACACGACAAATTATATACTCTGAAACGTTCATTTGAACATTTAAAATGTTAATACAAAAATACAAAAACATGAATACTAATGTTATCATGGTGTAAATTATTAACATTAGGTTAGGTCCTGCCCTTAATTAATTCATATTATAATTACTTTTACATAGTATAGTTACTGGACTGACATTACCAAAACTAGCTATTTGATTTAGCCTTTCTAAAATCAACCCATATATCATTTATAATCAGAAAACATAAAACATATTATGATCTGTTCAACAGCCCATCTGTTTTAATTTAGTTTGTATTTTTTATTATTCATAAGACAACCTTTCAGTTTTGTAAATATTTTAGTTATAGTGTGTTAAGTCTTACTTTAGGTTAAACGTTTTTGAGAATTTGACCATCCAGCTTAGATAAATGTTATGTCATTGATAAAATCTGGATTAAGGATATTTTATTATATATATATATATATATATATATATATATATATATATATATATATATATATATATATATTTATTTTTTAGTTTCCCCCTGAGGGATTGCCACCTTATTGTGGTCTGGGGGTTTGCGTGCCTCAACACAATTCAGCAAATACAATACTGTTACTATACAGTAAGGCCAGGTAAAAACAGTGCTCGAACATGATGCCCCCCTCCCCCCACCCCGTGTTGTCTGGTCTAGAACGGCGCTGCCTCTGACCGTCTTTTGTCTTGTAAATGAGTATTCTCACTCACCTTCCAATCCCCCCAGCGCACACACTCTGTTTGTACTGTAAACTGTACTGTAACTGTGTTTGCTAGGGCACTTGGTTATACACAGTACTTTAATGTATGGAACACTTACTTAACTTACTGGTTTGGTTTAAATATCGCTTATTACCTTATTCAACAAAATAAATTCATTATTAACGTATTGAAGTATTTTAGTTAAGGACAAAAACTGTGCTTGTGTTTAGAACTGCTGAACAGCCGAAAACACACACACACCCATCCCCCCGCCAAAAACACACACGCACACACAGAGCAATTAACACCATGTCCTACTCAGGAGTGGAAGGTGAGAAACGTCAATGGAGAATACCAAGTTTGTCATTGCTCTTTTGGAGTTCTTAAAACCCAAAACATTTATTTATACTGAGAAAAAATTATTATGGGTCACAATCACAAACACAAATACATATAATCAAGTGTTTAACTGGTTTCATTTGTTTCTATGATCAATAATTATTATTATTATTTTCAGCCCAACTCTTTGACTATTTAAAACAAAGTTGTGTCCCATTTTTTGCCCATTGAAGTTGTTGGTTCAACTAAACAATTTTTAAATACCCAAACAATCCCCCAAAATTAAAACACGCAAAACATGACTTTAACAATTCAATTTATTCTTCCAAAACTAGTCAAAGTTAAAACAGTAATTTATATAAAACAGATGAATACATGTTGTCTTTTTGCTTAAAGTTCATTAAACAACCCGGATACACCAGCTGCTTATAAGTCTCTATCTATAGTCCTTTTACATTAAAATAAAAAATTTTCAAATATCAAAACTATTACATATTTGTTATTAATAATGTCATTACTTAACAGTTTAAGTCTTTGTTTCCCCCAAAGTACTGTATCAGACATTTTGCAGTTCTATGTTCAGAATATACAGTAGACCTGATCAAACAGCATTCTAAAGCTGTCGGACTGTGACGTCATCGCTACCGCAGATCAGTTCATCAACTTGTAATATATACATTTTAGGAATATATTAACATGTGCAGACATTTAAGGGTGCGCTGCCCTCTCTTGCCCCTGCGTAGAGCCTACACACACACACACACACACACACACACACACATATCTATCTATCTATCTATCTATCTATCTATCTATCTATCTATCTATCTATCTATCTATCTATCTATTATATAAATACACATTTGGAATCTGCATCTACATTTTCTGTTACAAGTATAGAATTAGGTTCAGCTGAGACTCATGATCAATGGTGTTAGGGTACTTATGTAGTGATAATTAGTTTCAGCCAGATCATTAAAACTAACAATGGACTATGACACTCTTGAGAGGGGATATGAAGGTGTTATTCATTTATTCATTCTCTACAAGGGTGCGAACAACAGTACAGACCAAACTATAACTCTCTCTTACTACTATAAAAATTCTAGATATAAACAAACAAAATACAGCTTTTTTTTCCTCAGAGGTAAACGGAAAAGTGAAGTTGTTCAGCTGTTCACTGTCACTGCAGCTTCTTCAAAGTCTTCCCACTCCGTGACCACTGAAATCCGACACGACACCACGTTAGGCTGCGTCTTGACTCATTTGTATACCGACGGTGATTGGATGTTTCCCGAGGGCTCAGGGGAGTGTGTGTGTGTCTGTGTGTGTGTCTATGTGTGTGTGTCTATGTGTGTGTCTGTGTGTGTGTGTCTATGTGTGTGCGTGCGCGCAGGTACTTGTTCTACTGTTATAAAAACTAAATATAAACAAACAAAATACAGCTTTTTTTTCAGAGGTAAACGGAAAAGTGAAGATGTTCAGTGTCACTATGCAGATGTTACACTCAGTGGAGTTACCGAAATCATTGGTTTAGTCCTCATTGAGCTTTTGTTCCTCTTATGTGAGCATAAACAGTGAAACATTCCACAGGTTTATAATACACCGCGGCCAAGTGAACCACGTTCCCGTCGAACGAAACGAGGCATAATCGTGGTGTTTGCTTCGGTTATGACACACCATAGTTTATTACCTGCTGTGGTAGATCTGAATATTTATTCAAACACAATAATAAAGCTTTATATCCTCAGGACGGCTCAGTACATTGTTTTAGCGATAGTTTCACGGAAGCGAGTTCAGAACTAATCTAACCAAACCAAAAAAAAAAACATCCGAAGCTTCAAATAGAATGAACGAACTAATGAAATTGATATATATGTAATTGATATACTGTATACACAGACGTGTGTGTGTCATTTTAATTCAAATGAACATTTTAATGCTTCCTGATACACTTATCAACTTATCCACATAAACTTATCAACACATACTCTCCGTGCACGCACATACAATCTCTAAAAAAGTAAAATTAATAACATACATATACAAATAAACAAAAATATAAACGTCTATGTATATTGAAGTTTACAGTGAACGCAGAGTCGGCTAAGCACATGTGATGACGCGCGCGCCCTCACCTCTTGTTACGGCTGCCTATTTGGCCAAAAAATAATTGAACGATATGCCTGGTCCTGGAAAGAGACAATAAATATATATATATTTTTATACATTTATTGCATTGTTTGTTGTTTACAGGCAAGCCATCAACATACAATAAAATGTAAACATGAGATCTAAACTAAAAACTGTGCTCCCTGTGCTGGTGCTGGCAATATCATCTCTTTGTTCTGCTGTCTCCGGCTCCCTCCCTGGTCCTGAACCGTACCATACATACCAGATCAAGAACTTGAAGATGAAGATTATATCTCTGGTCTTCTCTCTGACGGGTTCCTCCCTAGTTTCTGATGATCTCAATTAGTTTGTAGTGTTGCTTGTCCAAGGAAACCAGTAATCTTGCTTGAAGTGGAGCAGATATAATTCTCAGAAACTCATTACTGATCTTTAAAAAAAAAAAAAAAAAAAGGTAAAAACAAAAATTGGACTGGCTCAAGTTCTTATGTTAGCAAATCTTAATTACAGTGTGTATAAAGTATAGAAAGCAGTACACTACAAACAGCACTCACTCCAAATTAGCTTGTTCTATGTTTACGTCACTTTCCTATTAATTTTTACATCGTTAACCAACGGTACTTAAATATAATTATTTTCTTCGGCGCCGCTGACTTACTGTATAAACTCCGGTGTTTTTGAAAATCACCACGTTAGTTAGCTAATGCTAATGCAGGTAATATAGGTGGTTTTAGCTACAGTAGCAAACACGGACACAAAACTCAATCTACAAAGTAGTTGTTCCTGACATAAATCATGAATTTGCTCATAGAAGAGATACATTTAACATAGAAATGACATGAGTTTGCTTTCTTACCTGGTTTAAAGGAGTTTTCTTTGAGAATCTCCACCCGCATGTGATTCAGTCCGTGAAAATGCTGCGTCATGAGGTCATGAGACACGGTTTGAAGCAGAAATGTCCTTTGTGAATGGATTAGATTTAAGTTTAATCAGGGGCTTTAACTAACAGTAACTGAAATACAGGTTCTGATATCCTTCCTTACTTGTTTCAACGTCATGCTCCGGTTTGAGGCGGAAATAAAATTATACCGGCAAAACTATGGTCTAAAGACTGCGCATGCGCACATCACACTCAACCTAATAAGAGTACCTTGATCAAAATGAAATATTTCACTTTGGTTTCCTGCTGTAAACAGCATTAAACTAAAAAAAAAAAAAAAAAAAAGATTCACCCATAAGCATAAATTAGACACTTCAGTTAAAAAGAGCAAATTATTTTTTTTACTAATGGAATGAGAAAAAAAACACATTAAACTAGGTTTACTTTTTTCAGTGGATCCCTCAATAATTTCTGTCTCCTTTGCCTGTGTTTGATAATGTGAAGCACATATACACTCATTCATCATGAAAGATCTATTATAAAACAAAATAAAATTCATGTTCGCTTCAGCACTGTTCATCCGCGTCCTTACATTCATTGTTGTACTTGGTCCGGCTTTTAGATAAAGTCCTTCCATGCGCCATCTGGCGGATATTCAGTGAAGCGCAACACATTTATTTAAATTTCCCGAATGTTGCCTCCGGCAAGACGCGGCACGCCGCGCACTAAATTGCGGCATCCCGCAGGAAAACACGCAGGGTTTTAAGGGCGACATCTGTATAGAAATTTATATGTTTAAAAAAATACCTAGGTACATATTGGGTGCACGGGCACAACCAAGAATCTCCTCAACGTCCTCCTTCACCTATAAATCTTATAAAAGATTTCAGATGTAGGAAAAAATTCTAACCACGTTTCTCTTTTCTACAAAACCGGACCTCTGGATCCCCCCTGGACACATGGAACCAGATTGAAACAGAACCAAAGATAAGAAAAATTTCTGAAAGAAAAAAAAAGGAGGGGGTGGGGGGGATTAAATGTTGGGGAGAGGATTAGGGACGGGATAGGGTTAGGGTTAGGCTCACGCAGTAGAACGTCCTGTTTTATGGTAATTTATTTCAGTTAATAAATCTACTACAAATTTAAAGAACACAAAATATAAGATGACATAAAACCCCACAGTACGCACGTAGCTTTCCTAATTATATGTGATAAAATCTAAAGGCTCACTGTGTTAACATTTATTTTGCTTAAATTTGATCCTAATAAGATTTAATTTACTTTGAATTCTACATTTGTACTGTAATTTTAATACTGTGATTATGAATTCGTTTAACTACAATGTTTCCCTTGCTTTTTAATTATAACATTGGAATAAATGGACAGCGGGTATGGGACAGCGCAATAGACGTGCTCTGTGTTTGAGCCCTGCGTTACATGTCAGTGAGGTAATGAAGCTTCATTTCCACAAGTCACTTGACAGCCTCATTTCAAGCAATGCTCCGGGAACACTGTTTCTAGGCACTAGAATGTCGAAAACTCGAGACATGTGTCGAAACTTGGTGTCGAGCTCCCTAGTCAGAGGTTAACCCTGCAGCATTTCATGAATCGTCCTTCAGTATCTGCACCTACGGGTGCCTTTTAACATGCTGTATATCATTGTAAAGCATACTTCTTGAATAGAGCAGAATCCATCATGTCATAATCCCAATATAATGAGATCATGTACAACAGTACATTTTACATACAGCCTTATTTAAAGCCTGTAAAACTGGGTCAAAGGTCAAACATGCACTGGACGTTCAGGCCTATTTCAGAGGAACAGAATATCTGAATCCCTTGTGTTATACCAAGATGTAAAGGTGGCATTCTAAGCTTTCATTTGAGTTCTAAATGATTTGTATATCTTTTAAAGAATTTGATTGGGAAGCATGTCACATGCCCTTAGGCCCATGGCTCCATTCTGCGAGCTCTGAATGTATCCTGATGCCTATACTCGCGCTTGTCTTCCGAGCCTCCTCAAACTGATGGAGCTCGATTTAGCATCTGATACAGATCAAGCAGGAGTTTTAATATTGTCATTATGCATCTTTTGCATTTCTGGGGCCCTGGGGGCCAAGACTGTTTCCCGGGGCCCTCGCAGTACATCATTGATCTACTTATTTGACTATTACGTACTGAATTTCACATCGTGAAAATTTTTTATTTGTCACATACACAGTACGATATGCAGTGAAATGCTTATACTACCACCCGTGACCTCAAAAAAAATATATTTTTCAATTCAGTTTTATTTGTATAGCGCTTTTAACAATTGACATTGTCTCAAAACAGCTTTACACAATCAAAAGTATTATTTAAGTTTGTGTGGAATGTGAATGTGTATGAATCAAAATGTTCAGATAGTCCCTGGTGAGCAAGCCAAGGGCGACGGTGGCCCTTGATGTTAATTGATGTTAAAATGGAGTCCAGTAGTTATTGGAGACTCAGATAAACTTGTAGAAAGTTCCAGTCCTGAACTATCGATTTGTCAAGTCCTCAGAGAAACAGCTGACAACATCAGTCGAGGCCAGAACCATCTTCTAAGTAGATAGAATCATCCCCAGACACCAGACGCATCCTAAAGAGACACACGGGGCATCCATGCGATGAGACCTCCAACCAGAAACCGGGCACCAGGATGGATCAGACAGGTCCGGAGGGCAGAGGGAGTCTGGATCACTGGCAGCTCAGGAACCACATGTGTAGCTCGACAGAGAGAGAGAGAGAGAGTGACAGGGGGAGAGAGGAAAGAGAAAGAGGGGGAGGAAGAGAAGAAGAGGAGAGATTGCAATTAGGTATGGTCACAGTCACAATGTATAATGTGAATGTATATTTACTGTAGAGTGCAAGCAGGGACTCCGGCAGGACTAACTATGACAGCATTCAATTCAATTCAATTCAATTTTATTTATATAGCGCTTTTAACAATGGTCATTGTCTCAAAGCAGCTTCACAAAAATTAAAGAAATTAAAAAAAAAAAATAATAATAAATTGGGTGTGTGAGTGTGTGAATGTGTGTGTGCCCTGCGATGGATTGGCACCCTGTCCAGGGTGTACCCTGCCTAGTGCCTGAAGTCTCCTGGGATAGGCTCCAGGTCCCCCGCGACCCTGAACACAGGATTAAGCGGTATAGAAAATGAATGAATGAATGAATAATAATAATAATAATAATAGAAAATAAATAAATAAAAACAAATAATAATAATAATTATAGAAAAGAAAATAATTGGAAGTGTGGATGTGTGAGAAAAATGTGCAGATAATAATGAGACGATTGAATGAAATTTCTCTGATGAGCAAGCCAAGGGTGACGGCGACGGTGGCAAGGAAAAACTCCCTGAGATGGCATTAGGAAGAAACCTTGAGAGGAACCAGACTCAACAGGGAACCCATCCTCATTTGGGCGATAACAGATAGAAATGATATAACATCTTGTGTGTTGTGCAGGTGAAAATTCAATATGACAGAAATTATTTAAATTGACATGAAGACCAGTTCAGCATAGGGACGAGTCAGTAGGTGCAGAGGGCAGATGAGGTCTGGATCACTGGAAGCACAGGAGCAGCATGTGTAGCTCCAACCATCATAAAGCTGAATCCAGCTGGAGCTGGTCCTTCTCTGGATGCCTCAGGAACCTCGCAGGGTCGGCCTTTGTCTACTGAAGCTGGCAAAATCTCCCGATGCCTCGGGATGGGTAGAGAAATACAGAACAGATGGGGAGAATTAGCGTAGTTGCCATTCGGTATAGGTGTACTGGAGTATGAGTACTGAGATGAGTTATGTGTATGCCAGATTAAAAAGATGCGTCTTGAGTCTACTTTTGAACTGAGAAACCGTGTCTGCTCCCCGAACACTGTCTGGAAGGCTATTCCAAAGCTTTGGAGCTAAATATGAAAAAGCCCTACCCCCTTTTGTAGATTTTGAAATTCTGGGAACTACCAGAAGTCCGGAGCTTTGTGATCTTAAGGCGCGTGGTGGATTGTAGCGCATCAGAAGACTGGTTAGGTATGTGGGAGCTAAACCATTTAAGGCCTTGTATGTAAGTAATACTATTTTGTAATTTATTCTAAACTGAACAGGTAGCCAGTGCAGGGATGATAATATTGGGGTTATATGATCATATTTTCTGGATCTAGTGAGAACCCTGGCAGCTGCATTTTGGATTAACTGAAGCTTGTTTATTGAGGATGCAGGACAACCACCTAGCAATGCATTACAATAGTCCAGTCTGGAGGTCATGAATGCATGAACTAGTTTTTCTGCATCAGATACGGATAAGATGTTCCTAAGTTTAGCAATATTACTCCCAGATCTTTTACTGCTGAGCTGGTAATAACAGTACATCCTTCTAAGCGCAAGCTGAATTGTGAAAGCTGTTGTGTGCTGGTTTTTGGGCCAATAAGTAATATCTCTGTCTTATCTGAATTTAATAAAAGAAAGTTATTGGTCATCCTATCTTTTATGTCCTGGACACACTCAGTTAATCTAGACAACTTAGGTATTTCGTCTGGTTTAGTTGAGATATATAATTGGGTATCATCAGCATAACAATGGAAACTAATCCCATGTCTTCTAATGATGTTACCCAAGGGAAGCATGTATATTGAGAACAACAGAGGTCCTAAAACTGACCCTTGTGGGACCCCATATTTCACTGGCATTACACCAGACGGTTCTCCATTTAGATCTACAAAATGGTAGCGATCAGACAGGTAAGATCTAAACCATTTTAATGCCTGTCCCTGAATACCTATATAATTTTGTAAGCGATCTATGAGAATATTATGATCTATAGTGTCGAATGCAGCACTAAGATCAAGCAGGACTAGCAATGAGATGCAGCCTTGGTCTGAAGCTAAAAACAAGTCGTTTGTAATCTTAACTAGTGCAGTTTCTGTGCTATGATGGGGCCTGAAACCTGACTGAAATTCTTCAAGGATGTTGTTATCCTGCAAGAATGTGCAAATTTGAGCTGATACTACTTTTTCTAGTATTTTTTATATGAACGGGAGGTTTGAAATCGGTCTGTAATTTGTCATTTCATTCGCGTCCAAATTAGATTTTTTAAGAAGCGGCTTAATAACTGCTAACTTGAAAGGTTTAGGTACGTGACCTAGATGTAATGAAGAATTAATAATGTTTAGGAGTGGCTCTCCAACCGTAAGCATCACTTCTTTTAAAAATCTGGTTGGGATTGGGTCTAACAGGCACGTTGTTGATTTAGCCGAGGTGATGAGTTTATACAGCTCTTCCTGTCCTATACCTGTAAAGCAGTGAAAATCTAAATGTGAAGCTATAGGCTGAACTGGATCGTGAGATACTATTAGAGATTGAACCTCCATTATTTTCTTCCTGATATTATTGATTTTTTCATTAAAGAAGTCCATAAAGTCTTCACTTCTAAACTGTGATGGGATACTCTCTGCGGGCATCTTAGGTTTTGTTAGGCGAGCCACTGTACTAAATAAGAACCTGGGATTGTTTTGGTTTCTTGCTATCAGTTGGCTAAGATGCTCGGTCCTAGCAGTTTTTAGAGCCTGTCTATAGCTGCACATACTGTCTTTATACGCAATTCGAAAAACTTCTAATTTAGTTTTCCTCCATTTTCGCTCGAGGTTACGGGTAGCTCTCTTTAGGGCGTGAGTATGACTGTTGTACCACGGTGCAAATGTTTTATCTCTGACTTTTTTTAATCTGATGGGAGCAACAGTGTCTAATGTACTGGTAAAAATAGTGCCCATGCTGCTAGTCACTTCATCTAGATCATCTGCATTTAGGGGTCTAATAAGAAATTGGGACAGATCCGGCAGATTACTTGTGAATCTATCTTTAGTAGTGGGATTCATATTTCTAACAGATTGATAACGTTTGGAGACACAGCTAATCTGTTCTACGGGTAGAGTATATGTCAGGAGGTGATGATCTGTGATATCATCACTTTGAGGTATGATCTCTATATTAGAGACATCTATACCATGGGATATAATTAAATCTAGCGTATGATTAAAGCGGTGAGTTGCTCCAATTATATTTTGCTTAACCCCAAAGGAATTTAGTAAATCCATAAATGTGAGGGCTAAAGCGTCGTTAGCATCATCTACATGAATGTTAAAGTCTCCTACTATCAACACTTTGTCAGAGTTAACCAATAGGTCTGATAGCAGATGTCCAAATTCTTTAAGAAAATCGCCATATGGCCCCGGGGGTCTGTACACGGTGGCCAGGGTAAAATATAGCAAGGGTTTATTACGTATTTCATTGAGTGCAACATTAATGATAAGCACTTCAAATGAATTAACCCTGGGCCTTATTTTCTGGGTAACAGTGAGTACATCATTGTAGATAGTGGCGACACCACCACCGCGACCAATTAGACGGGGCTCGTGCTTATAGAAATATCCTGACGGAGTAGACTCATTCAGACCAAAATATTCATTTGGTTTAAGCCAGGTTTCAGTGAGACAGAGTGCGTCAAGGCAATAATCTGAGATAATTTCATTAACAATAAGTGCTTTAGGCGCAAGGGATCTAATGTTGAGTAGTCCAAACTTTAGAGGTGGATTTTGACTACTTATTTTGCCTTTTTCTGGTTTTCTGGTTATCAGATTGTTTCGGGCAAATTTAACAAATTTATTCTTTTTTCTCAGTATTCGGGGAACAGACACAGTTTCTATAGGACAAGCTATGTGTGTGCGTCTATCACTACAGTGGGTTGTGATGTGTCTAATATGTTTGGAATCTACAGTATGACATACCGCCAGTCAGATGGTTCGTAGTGTCCTGGAGATGTTGTCAGAGAGGACCGCTGCTCCAGCTCTGCTAGGGTGTAGGCCATCGGTGTGATAGAGCCTAGGACGCTCCCAGAAAACATTCCAGTTATCAACAAAGCGTAATTTCTGTTGTTGACACCAAGATTGTAACCATTCATTAAAAGCAAATAATCTACTGAACTTCTCGATTCCTCGCTGAAATGTGGGAAGCGGTCCAGATACGATGATCCTTGTCGTGGGTGATGTGCTGCGGACCTTCTCGACCAGGCTCCTGAAGTCCTTCTTTAGGATCTCCGTCTGCCTCAGCCTGGTGTCGTTCGTGCCGGCATGAAGGACCACAGCTCCAATGTTCCTCCTCAGGGCAGCAGGCACCTGTGCAGCAACATCAAGAACACGTGCACCAGGTAAACAGCGTGTGTGCACCTTACCTTTAGCCGTGGTAGCACGCACGTGACGAACGATGGAGTCTCCGATGACCAGGACGTCGTGTGCCGTCTCGCGGAGAGGAGCGAAGCGGTTTTATGTCGAGATGTCGAAGACGGGTGGTGGTGGTGGAGGGGGAGAGGTCCTCGCCCGGGGCTTGGCGTGCTTCTTCCGCCGCTGCTGTATCCAGGGTCCGTGGTATCCCGGCGCTGGGGTGTAGGAAAACTGGGCGGGCTGCGTCCTTGGTGTGTTGGACCTGGGCAGAGAAACACGCGGGGTTGAGGTTGTAGGAGAATTCTCACGCCGAGAATTTACCTGGGACAGGTGAGCGTCGGTCCGCGTCGATTCCAGCGTGGCTTTCCGCTGCTGTAGCCGGGCCAGCTTCACCTGTAGCTCACGGATCAGCTTCTCCACGGCTCAGTGCAGCTCCAATGTCTCCTCACCTGCACTCAGAGCAGAATCACAACCGACATGGTGTCTAAACACGGAAAATAATCGGTGTGAGGAAGCGAAAACAAACTTTACAAACAAACAAACAAACAAACGTGATAGCTGGGCTAGCGATGCTAATGCTAATTAGCGATGCTAATGCCGGCTAAAAGCGGTGTGCTGCAAAACAATTAAAACTTAACGATATAACACGCGTTTCGAGTAAATATATTATAAGATACTTATCCGTTTTATGTACACTCTTCGTAAGGGGACGAAAAAGTTTAAAAGTTGGTCAGTATGGTGGAGCTCGGAAAAAAGCAGCGTCTCAGCGTCCTCGTACAAGGGTTGCCAGATCCGTCAACAGACCTGAGTGATCAAATGAGAGTGAGGAAGACAGCATCTAAACATACCAGTTCACCATAATACTCTACGTCCATGAGTCCCCCAGATCTGCTCCTTTACCTTATGGCAAATCTATTTATAAAAATGCTTGGCTAAATAAATAGGTTTTTAGCCCTATAATAAATAGGTTTTTAGGTTTTTAGCTAAAAAGCCCTAAAATTAACAAGACATAATGACGAGAAATTGAAAAGAGGCAATAAATATCTTAACTATAAGAAAGTTGAACAAAATATACAAGTTTTCAAAATATATAAGAAATATAACCTATCTGTACATACAAAAATGAACTTAAATGCAAATAATACGTGGAATGAATGAAAAATGTCTGAAGTGTGCAATTGTCTTGAAGTGTGCAATTGAACATTGTGTGTGTGCAAATGTGCTATGTCCATGATTGTTCGGTCTATAGTGCGTAGGGGTGTGTGCACAGATGAATAATGTCCATGAGTGTCCATTTCTGTGCAATGTTTAAAAACGCGGAGATGATTAGTCTTGTGTGTTACTCTGGTTGAGAGACCGTGTCGCATGTGGGAAGAAGCTCCTCGTCAGTCTCTCTGTATTGGCCTTCAGGGAGCGGAAGCGCTTTCCAGACTGCAACAGAGAGAACAGTTGGGGTGGCTGAGGTCCTTCACGATCTTCCGGGCCTTGGTCCAGCACTGCTTGCTGTAGATCGAGTGCAGGTCAGGGAGCTCGGTACGGATGGTGCGCTCAGCTGAACTCACGGCCCTCTGTAGAGCTCGTCTGTCCTGCATGGTGCTGTTTCCGAACCAGGTAAAGATGTTTCCCATCAGGATGCTCTCTATGGTGCAGAAGTAAAAGTTCCTGTGCACCTTAGAGGGAAGTCTCTCAAGCGTCTGAGGTGGTAGAGACGCTGTCGGGCCTTTTTCACCACGGTGTTGATGTGGCCATGTCAGGTCCTGCATTATGTGAACACCGTGGTATCGGAAGTTGTCCACTCACTCCACTGGGCTGTCATTGATGACGGGGGTCTGGTAGTTCCTCTCCTGCTTGGTGCTAAAGTCCACTATCAACTTCTTTGTCTTGCTGATGTTCAGGAGGAGATTGTTCCTCTGACACCAGTTCTCCAGATTTCCGACCTCCTCCAGGTAGGCTGTCTCGTCGTTGTCAGAGATCAGGCCCACCACGATGGTATCGTCAGCAAACTTAATGATGGTGGTGGAGTTCATAGTGGCTATGCAGTCATAGGTGTACAAAGAGTACAGCAGTGGGCTCAGAACAAAACCCTGGGGGGCTCCAGTGCTGAGAGTGAGGGAGGCTGAGACATGTCCGCCCATCCTTACTGCCTGTGGTTTGCCAGTTAGGAAGTTGGAGATCCACTGACACAGAGATGAGCTGAGTAACCAGGTGCTCCAGCTTGGTGGTGAGTGTGGAGGGAATTGTTGTATTAAATGCAGAGCTGTAGTTGATGAAGAGCATTTTAACATAATTCCCTTTCCGAGTGTGCAGGTGAGTGAGTGATGTGTGGAAGAGATGTGAGATTGCAACGTCTGTGGAACGGTTCGGGCGGTAAGCGAACTGTAGTGGGTCCAGTTTGTCCGGTAGTGAAGAGATGCTCAAAGCACTTCATCACTACTGAGGTGAGAGCTACAGGACGATAATCGTTGAGGGAAGGAGGATGAGGTTTCTTCGGGACAGGAACAATGATGGACTCTTTGAAGCATGTGGGGATCACCGACTGAGATAAAGAGATGTTGAATATCTCAGTGAACACAGGTGCTAGCTGGTCTGCGCAGGCTCTGAGAATACGACCTGAGATGCCATCTGGTCCTGCTGCTTTCCTGGTGTTCACTCTCTTGAAGGCTCTCCTCACGTCGTGCTCGGAGATGATGAATTTGTTTCCGGTGCTGGCAGTGTCTTCCTGTCTGCAGCCGTTAGCGCCCCTAGCATTAGCATCGCTAGCATATTTAGCTGCAACCTTGAAGAAGCGAGCATAGAAAGTGTTCAGCTCGTCTGCCAGAGTCGCGTTCGCGTTCATCGTACTGGATGTTGCTGCTTCGTAGTCTGTTATTGTCCTTAGTCCCTGCCACAGGCTCCTAGAGTGACTGTTGGAGTTGTGACTCTAGTTTCCTCCCGTAGTGCTGCTTCCCCTCTTTCACCGCCTTCCGCACATTATATGCCACAGCCTTGTACGTGTCCATGTCCCTCGATGCAAGTCCTGTGTTGTAGGCAGCGGTGCGAGATCTCAGAGCATCGCGGATGGTTTTATCCACCCACGGCTTCTGGTTGGGAAACGTTCTGATAGTTCTGATTCGAGACCAGGATCTCAGTACACAATGTTAATCGGGCCTTCTTCTCATTGCGAGACCTTTCATCGTAAAATCTCAGATTTTCCCAAAGAATGGAATTTAACCAGGAGGCTCATGGAGGCCATGGCATCCAGAATCCTACACCTGTAGCACCTTCCTGAAGCCAGTTGTCTTCTGGGGTCACGTAGGGGCTCGAAAACACCTGAGCTCACTTAGGCATCTGCCACAGACCACAGTAAACCTATTATATTGCCATTATAAAGCTTTTTTGGTCAAGGGCCCCCAGGGGCCCCGGGGGGTACTCAGGGGCCCCTCAGGACACCTCAGACATACTAGATTTCACATAAAAACAAAATTCTAGTTTGGGGCCCCTGGGGGCTAAGCAGGTATCCATACGCTACCCAATTGGGCTACACTCGGACCCGGGGCCAATGTTGAAAAATAAAGGGCCTCATATTGTCATCATGGGCCTTCTGGAACCCAACTTGAGCGGCCCCAGCCCCACCCGGAACCCCCCTGTGAGCCCGCTCTGGCACTCCTCAGTGGTGTAATGGCACAGCACATAGATCCTGGCATGATAAGTTGGGCCTGGGGATATTGGGCCCCATTGAAAATGAATGGTCGGTGGACCCAACATAACTTTTGCGCTAATTTGGGACCAATAACTCAAAGTCCCCATTGACTTTGACCCAACTTCTCCATGCAGTTCCCTAAATGGCCCGTGCCTCATGCCTGCATTTGGCTTATTTACCCATAAATCCGTTTCAAGAACCTAACTGTATTTATTACAGTATATACACTAATTTGAGGTGGACTACTATCATTGTTCTAATAAAGGGACACATGGAAACAGATATATACACAAACACAGATTATTTGACATGGTTACATTCAATATTTTATTTTCAATCCTATACATGTCTACTTTGATATTAGAACATTAATTTTTATATCTTCTCCCATACTTATAGCACTCAGATTTCATACTTTTCTTTTGGATTTAATACCTTAAAAAAATTTCAACAAATTCAAGATAAAAAGATTTTTTTTACAGTATTAATTATATATAATTTTTAAATAAACACCAAAATTACAAAAAGAAAAACTACAGAACAAGGGATAAGGAGAACTAATTTTCTGATTGGAGCAGAAAATTCTTTTTAAATCAAATCATTACCAGCTTCTGGTGGTCAGTTAAAATTGTGTCCTGCCCCCAAGAGGATAAAAGGGACAGCTTAACGTACAGTCATTTTCAGATTGCCTTCAACACACACACACACACACACACACACACACACACACACACACACACACACACACACAGAGAGAGAGAGACAGAGAAACTAACCCTTGAATCCTGCCATAACCTAGGCTTTTTTTCCTTTTTGAGACAACTTTTTCTCCTTTTATTTAATTACTTTACTACCTTTTTAGTTTCTTTCTTTCTTTATTTATTTATTTGCAAATACACAAATCTTTTTCTAAAAAACATAGAACAAGCCTGGCTGAAGAAGTTTCCAAGAGAACCGAAACGTTGCAATGGCTTGTTCATCTTGCATTTTTCAAATTAAATTTTTTCATACAAATCTTTTTTTCAAACCAACACTTAAAACCTAAATAAACATGATTCTGCTTGATAGAGATGGTTGGACACACAGACGCAGGCGTCCCACTCAGGCCCCAATCAGGCCTAGACCCCAACCGGAATATAGCATAACACGTCATAGACAGAGAGAGAAATTCTCCTCTTATGCAGATGTTGTTATATATGGCCGCCACATGAGGGCAGCACCTACCTACCATAAAGACACTTACCTTAATAATACCTATCAACGGTCCAGCAGACCACAATTGTTTGAACCTCAGACTTGCTCAGGGCCTGTCTCATTTAGATCCAGGCAAAATTCCTCCACAAGCACACCATGGCACAAAGCATAGTACCAAACACGAGCTAGCCATCAAATCCTGCAAAGGAAAAACACAGCATCATATCAGGAACAGAACACAAAACCCAAACACTCAGATGACCCTGATTTCAATAAAATTTTTATTTACAGGTATATAGCGCTTTTAACAATGGTCATCGGCATGTGTGTATGTGTGAGAAAAATGTGTCTAGATAATAATGAGATGAATGAATGATGAATGAAATGTCTCTGATGAGCAAGCCAAGGGTGACGGCGACGGTGGCAAGGAAAAACTCCCTGAGATGGCATTAGGAAGAAACCTTGAGAGGAACCAGACTCAACAGGGAACCCATCTTCATCTGGGTGATAACAGATAGAAAT
Source organism: Channallabes apus (assembly GCA_030522415.1). Taxonomy (NCBI): domain Eukaryota; kingdom Metazoa; phylum Chordata; class Actinopteri; order Siluriformes; family Clariidae; genus Channallabes; species Channallabes apus. Next base: position 65,440 of record CM060119.1, read on the forward strand.
GATATAACGTCATGTGTGTTGTGGTTGTAGTGGTTAGCACTGTTGCCTTGCACCTCCAGGGTCCGGGTTCGATTCCCGGCCAGGCTCGATTCCCGTCTGTGTGTGCATGGAGTTTGCATGTTCTCCCTCTGCTTGGTGGGTTTCCTCCGGGTACTCCGGTTTCCTCCCACAGTCCAAAGACATGCAGATTAGACTAATTGGCATTCCCAAATTGACCATAGTGTGTGAATGTGTGTGTGTGTGTGTGTGTGTGTGTGTGTGTGTGTGTGTGCGCGCTCTGCGATGGATTGGCACGCTGTCCAGGGTGTACCCTGCCTAGTGCCCAGAGTCTCATGGGATAGGCTACAGGTCCCTGCGACCCTAATACAGGATAAAGCGGTATAGAAGATGAATGAATGAATGAATGTGTGTTGTGCAGGTGAAAGTTCAATATAACAGAAGTTCTTTAAATGAACATGAAGACCAGTTCAGCATAGGGACGAGTCAGTAGGTGCAGAGGGCAGATGAGGTCTGGATCACTGGAAACACAGGAGCAGAATATGTAGTTCCAACTATCATAAAGCTGAATCCAGCTGGAGCTGGTCCTTCTCTGGACGCCTCAGGAACCTCGCAGGGTCGGCCTTTGTCTACTGAAACTGGCAAAATCTCCCGATGCCTCGGGATGGGTAGAAAGATAAAGAAGCGTACTCCAGTACACCTATACCATTCAGTATAGGTGTACTGGAGTATGAGGTTATGGAATGAGTATGGCAGATAAAAAAAAGATGCGTCTTGAGTCTACTTTTGAACTGAGAAACCGTGTCTGCTCCCCGAACACTGTCTGGAAGGCTATTCCAAAGCTTTGGAGCTAAATATGAAAATGCCCCGCCCCCTTTTGTAGATTTTTTAATTCTGGGAACTACCAGAAGTCCGGAGCTTTGTGATCTTAAGGTGCGTGGTGGATTGTAGCGTATCAGAAGACTGGTTAGGTATGTGGGAGCTAAACCATTTAAGTATGTAAGTAATAGCCTGGTATGTAAGTAATACTATTTTGTAATAAATTCTAAACTGAACAGGTAGCCAGTGCAGGGATGATAATATTGGGGTTATATGATCATATTTTCTGGATCTAGTGAGAACCCTGGCGGCTACATTTTGGACTAACTGAAGCTTGTTTATTGAGGATGCAGGACAACCACCTAGTAATGCATTACAATAGTCCAGTCTGGAGGTCATGAATGCATGAACTAGCTTTTCTGCATCAGATACGGATAAGATGTTCCTAAGTTTGGCAATATTTCTAAAAATGCTGTTTTTGTGATATTGGAGATATGATTTTCAAAGGACACGTTACGGTCTAATATTACGCCCAGGTCTTTTACTGCTGAGCTGGTAGTAACAGTACATCCTTCTAAACGCAGGCTGAATTGTGAGAGCTGTTGTGTGCTGGTTTTTGGGCCGATGAGTAATATCTCTGTCTTATCTGAATTTAATAAAAGAAAGTTATTGGTCATCCAATCTTTTATGTCCTGGACACACTCAGTTAATCTAGACAACTTAGGTATTTCGTCTGGTTTAGTTCAGATATATAATTGGGTATCATCAGCATCTTCTTCTTTGTCTTTCGGCTGTTCCCTTTCAGGGGTCGCCACAGCAAATCATCTGCCTCCATCTAACCCTATCCTCTGCATCCTCTTCTCTCACACCAACTAACTTCATGTCCTCTCTCACTGCATCCATGAATCTCCTCTTTGGTCTTCCTCTAGACCTCCTGCCTGGCAATTCCAACCTCAGCATCCTTCTACCGATATATTCACAATCTCTCCTCTGAACATGTCCAAACCACCTCAATCTGGCCTCTCTGACTTTATCTCCAAAACATCTCACATGGGTTGTCCCTTTGATGAACTGATTCTTGATCCTATCCATTCTTGTCACTCCCAAAGAGAACCTCAACATCTTCAGCTCTGCTACCTCTAGCTCTGCCTCCTGTCTTTTCTTCAGTGCCACTGTCTCTAAGCTGTAGAGCATCGCTGGTCTCACCACTGTCCTGTACACCTTTCCTTTCATTCTCGCTGATACTCTTTTATCGCACAACACACCTGACACTTTTCTCCACCCATTCCAACCTGCCTGTACTCGTCTCTTTACCTCCTTTGAACACTCTCCGTTGCTCTCGACCGTTGACCCTAAGTACTTAAAATCCTGCACCTTCTTTACATCTGCTCCCTGTAGCCTCATTGTTCCTCTTGGGTCCCTCTCATTCACACACATGTATTCCGTCTTGCTGCGGCTAACCTTCATTCCTCTGATTTCCAGAGCGTACCTCCACCTCTCCAAATTTTCCTCTACCTGTTCCCTGCTCTCGCTACAAAGCACAATGTCATCTGCAAACATCATAGACCATGGAGACTCCTGTCTAACTTCATCTGTCATCCTGTCCATCACTAGAGCAAACAAAAAGGGGCTTAGAGCCGATCCTTGATGCAGACCCACCTCCACCTTGAACTCTTCTGTCACACCTACAGCACATCTCACCACTGTCTTACAACTCTCATACATGTCCTGAACCACTCTAACATACTTCTCTGCCACTCCAGACTTCCTCATACAACACCACAGCTCCTCTCTCGGCACCCTGTCATACGCTTTCTCTAAATCTACAAAGACACAATGCAACTCTTTATTACCTTCTCTGTACTTCTCCATCAGCATCCTCAAAGCAAATACTGCATCTGATGTACTCTTTCTAGGCATAAACCATATTGCTGCTCACAAATTCTCACCTCTGCCCTTAACCTAGCTTCCACTACTCTTTCCCACAGCTTCATTGTATGGCTCATTAGCTTTATACCTCTGTAATTGCCACAGCTCTGCACATCTCCCTTGTTCTTAAAAATCGGCACCAATACACTTCTCCATTCCTCTGGAATCCTCTCACTCTCCAAGATCTCGTTAAACAAACTAGTCAGAAACTCTACTGCCACCTCTCCTAAGCACTTCCATACCTCCACAGGTATGTCATCAGGACCAACAGCCTTTCCACTCTTCATCCTCTTCAACGCCCTTCTCACCTCACTTTTACTAATATTTGCTACTTCCTGCTCCACAACAGTCACCTCTTCTACTCTTTGTTCTCTTTCGTTTTCCTCATTCATCAACTCCTCAAAGTACTCCTTCCATCTTCCCATCACCCTCCTGGCATCTGTCAGTACATTTCCATCTCTATCTTTAATCACTCTAACCTGCTGCACATCCTTCCCATCTCTATCTCTTTGCCTCGCCAACCTGTACAGATCCACCTCTCCCTCCTTACTGTCCAGCCTAGCATACAAGTCCTCATATGCTCTTTGTTTGGCCTTTGCCACTTCTACCTTCACCTTACGGTGCATCTCCCTGTACTCCTGTCTACTCTCTTCAGTCCTCTCAGAGGCCCACTTCTTCCTAGCTAGCCTCTTTCCCTGTATACACTCCTGGACTTCCTCATTCCACCACCATGTCTCCTTGTCTCCTTTTCCCTTACCTGATGATACATCAAGTACCCTCCTACCTGTCTCCCTGATCACATTGGCTGTAGTTGTCCAGTCAACTGAAAGCACCTCCTGACCACCCATAGCTTGTCTCAACTCCTCCCTAAACACTACACAACATTCTTCCTTTCTCAGCTTCCACCACTTTGTCCTCTGCTCTGCCTTTGTCCTCTTCACCTTCCTTCTACATTCCTGTCCTGAAGACCAAACCTGCCCATCACATTTTCATCACCTCTGTTCCCTTCCCCAACATGTCCATTGAAGTCTGCACCAATCACCACTCTCTCACCTCTGGAGATGCTCTGCATCACTTCATCTAACTCACTCCAGAATTTCTCCTTCTCTTCTAACACACATCCTACCTGTGGAGCATAACCACTAACAACATTGAACATCACACCATCAATTTCCAGCTTCAGACTCATCACCCTGTCTGATACTCTCTTCACCTCTAGGACATTCCTTACAAACTCCTCTTTCAGAATAAGTCCTACTCCATTTCTTTTCCTATCCACACCATGGTAAAACAACTTGAACCCTGATCCTAAACTTCTAGCTTTGCTACCTTTCCACCTGGTCTCCTGGACACACAGTATATCTACCTTCCTCCTCTGCATCATATCAACCAACTCTCTTCCCTTCCCTGTCATGGTTCCAACATTCAAGGTCCCTACTTTCACTCCTAAACTCTTGCCTTTCCTCTTCTCTCTCTGCTTTCGAACACGCCTTCCTCCTCTCCTTCTTCGACCAACAGTAGCCCAATTTCCACCGGCACCCTGTAAGTCAACAGCACCAGTGGCGGTCGTTGTTAACTCGGGCCGCGACCGATCCGGTATGGAAATGATATTTCTGATTCGCATCATTGATTTGGCAAATGTTTTATGTCGGATGCCCTTCCTGACACAACCCTCTGCATTTATCCAGACTTGGGACTGGCACAAGAAGACACTGGATTGCACCCCCCCATGGTTGCATTTGGGTATCATCAGCATAACAATAGAAATTTTAATGCCTGTCCCTGAATACCTATATGATTTTGTAAGCGATCTATGAGAATATTATGATCTACAGTGTCGAATGCAGCACTAAGATCCAGTAAGACTAGTATTGAGATGCAGCCTTGGTCCGAAGCTAAAAACAAGTCGTTTGCAATCTTAACTAGTGCAGTTTCTGTGCTATGATGGGGCCTGAAACCTGACTGAAATTCTTCAAGGATGTTGTTTTCTTGCAAGAATGTGCATATTTGAGCTGATACTACTTTTTCTAATATTTTTGATATGAACGGAAGGTTTGAAATCGGTCTGTAATTTATTTCATTTGGGTCTAAATTAGATTTTTAAAGAAGCGGCTTCATAACTGCTAACTTGGAAGGTTTATGGACGTGACCTAGATATAAAATTAAAATAAAAATTTTATTTGTCACATACACAGTCATACACAGTACGATATGCAGTGAAATGCTTAGACAACTGCTTGTGACCTTAAAATAAAAGACTATGAATTGGAATAGAAAATAAATATGAAAAATAAAATAGAGGGTAAATTTAACTAGGAAAGAATAAAATAAAAATATAAAAATATAAAAATTAAAGTTAAGATAAAATAACTGTACAACAATACACAATATGGAAAATAGAAAATATATGAAGAATATATGAACAATAAGAGCAGCTGTACGAGTAGGAAAAAAATGGTAATGTCCAGGGTTGTGCAATCCACATGTTTAAAGTGTCTTGTGCAGTGCGAATATGCTTAAATTGATTTATTTAAAGTGACTTGTGATAGTGATTTGAGTGGTTTGATGACCACGAAGTGTAGTTGTGCAGTGGTGTAAACGAAGTGTGTCACTAGTGTAAACGAATGTCCAGTGTGTGTAAAAACCATATGTGTGGGTCAGTACACATGAATGAAGAATTAATAATGTTTAGAAGTGGCTATCCAACCGTAAGCATCACTTCTTTTTAAAATCTGGTTGGGATTGGGTCTAACAGGCACGTTGTTGATTTAGCACGTTGTTGGGGTAATAAGTTTATACAGCTCTTCCTGTCCTATACCTGTAAAGCACTGAAAATCTAAATGTGAAGCTATAGGCTGAACTGGATCGTGAGATACTATTAGAGGTTGAACCTCCGTTATTTTCTTCCTGATACTATTGATTTTTTTTCATTAAAGAAGTCCATAAAGTCGTCACTTCTAAACTGTGATGGGATACTCTCTGCGGGCATCTTAGGTTTTGTTAGGCGAGCCCTTGTACTAAATAAGAACCTGGGATTGTTTTGGTTTCTTGCTATCAGTTGGCTAAGATGCTCGGTCCTAGCAGTTTTTAGAGCCTGTCTGTAGCTGCACATACTATCTTTATACGCAATTCTAAAAACTTCTAATTTAGTTTTCCTCCATTTTCGCTCGAGGTTACGGGATGCTCTCTTTAGGGCGCGAGTATGACTGTTGTACCACGGTGCAAGTGTTTTATCTCTGTCTTTTTTAATCTGATGGGAGCAACAGTGTCTAATGTACTGGTAAAAACAGTGCCCATGCTGCTAGTCACTTCATCTAGATCATCTGCATTTAGGGGTCTAATAAGAAATTGGGACAGATCGGGCAGATTACTTGTGAATCTGTCTTTAGTAGTCGGATTCATATTTCTAACAAATTGATAACGTGAGGAGACACAGCTAATCTGTTCTACAGATATCATCACTTTGAGGTAAGATCTCTATATTAGAGACATCTATACCATGGGATATAATTAAATCTAGTGTATGATTAATGTGGTGAGTTGCTCCAATTATATTTTGTTTAACCCCAACAGAGTTTAGTAAATCCATAAATGCAAGTGCTAAAGCATCGTTATCATCATCTACATGAATGTTGAAGTCTCCTACTATCAACACTTTGTCAGAGTTAACCAATAGGTCTGATAGCAGATGTCCAAATTCTTTAAGAAAATCGACTTATGGCATACGTAAGTCTACGTATTTATGTCATATTTATGTCGTATTTATTTCATACGTAATTATGAAATACGTAATAAACCCTTGCTATATTTTACCCTGGCCATCGTGTACAGACCCCCGGGGGTCTGTACACGGTGGCCAGGGTAAAATATAGCAAGGGTTTATTACGTATTTCATTGAGTGCAATATTAATGATAAGCACTTCAAATGAGTTAAACCTGGGCCTTATTTTCTGAGTAACATTGAGTATATCATTGTAGATAGTGGCAACAACACCACCACCGCGACCAGTTAGATGGGGCTCGTGCTTATAGAAATATCCTGACGGAGTAGACTCATTCAGACCAATATATTCATTTGGTTTAAGCCAGGTTTCGGTGAGACAGAGTGCGTCAAGGCAATAATCTGAGATCATTTCATCAACAATAAGTGCGTTAGGCGGAAGGGATCTAATGTTGAGTAGTCCAAACTTTAGAGGTGGATTTCAATTACTTATTTGGCCTTTTTCTTGTTATTAGATTGTTTTGGGCAAATTTAATGAATTTATTCTTTTTTCTCACTATTCGGGGAACAGACACAATTTCTATAGGACAAGCTATAGAAACGCGATATAGGACGTGTCTATCAGTGTGGTGAGTTGTATTGTGGCTAATACGATTGGTATCTAAGGTATGAGTTACCGCAAGTCAGATGGTTCGTAGTGTCCTGGAAATGTTGTCAGAAAGGACCACTGCTCCAGCTCTGCTAGGGTGAAGCCTATCAGTGTGGTAGAGCCTAGGACGCTCCCAGAAAACATTCCAATTATCAATAAAGGGTAATCTCTGTTTTTGACACCAAGATTGTAACCATTTATTAAAAGTAATAATCTACTGAATCTTTCGATTCCTTGCTGAATTGTGGGAAGCGGTCCAGATATGACGATTCTTGTTGTGGGTGATGTGCTGCGGACCTTCTCAACCAGGCTCCTGAAGTCCTTCTTTAGGATCTCCGTCTCCCTCAGCCTGGTGTCATTCATGCCAGGATGAAGGACCACAGCTCCAGTGTTCTTCCTCAGGGCTGCGGGCACCGGTGCAGCAACATCAAGAACACGAGCACCAGGTAAATAGCGAGTGTGCGACTTACCTTTAGCTGTGGTAGCACGGACGTATCGGATGATGGAGACTCCGATGATCAGCACGTCGTGTACTGTCTCGTGAAGAGGAGCGAAGTGGTTTTGGGTCGAGATCTTGAACATTGCGGCGGAGGGGTGAAGGAACCTGGCAGGCTGCGTCCTTGGTGCGTTGGACCTGGGCAGAGAAACATGCGGGGTTGAGGTTGTCGGAGAATTTGTGTCACGCCGAGAATTTACCTGGGACAGGTGAGCGTCGGTCCGTGATGATTCCAGCTTGGCTTTCCGCTGCTGTAGCCGGGCCAGCTTCATCTGTAGGTCGCGGATCTGCTTCTCCATGGCCTCCAGCTCCAAATCCATCGAGTGCAGCTCCAATGTATCCTCACCTGTACTCAGAGGCATAAATACAACGACATAATGTTTAAAAACTGAGATAATCTGTGTAAAAAAGCGTAGGCAAACTTGTGATAGCCGCTAATGGGCTAGTGATGCTAATGGGATAGCTGACTAGAAGCGGTGTGCTGTAAAGCAATTAAAACTTAACGATATACTAGGCATTTCGAGTGAATATCTTATAAAATACTATAACATATTTATCTCTTATATGTTCACTCTTCGAAAGAGGACGAAAAAGTTGGTCAGTCTGGCGGAGCTCGGCTCATTAACAAAACACTTACCTTGGTCAACATCATTGTTTTTGTGGTGTACAAATTTAGGGACAGCCTCCAGGAATAAATTCAATTGAGCAACACCTGGCAGATGTCATCAGGCCAGCCTTATCTAATACTACAACACAAGCCCTCATCGAGGGTAACGCTAAAAATTAGGCCTTCACCACCATGCTAATCCTCAAAAATCACTACCAAGATGCACTGGAGGAGGAATTGGCTAAGCTACGGGAATTTACCGACCAGGATTGGGAGAATTGTTTTGACACTGCCATCTTGTGGGCCAAATGCAACATGGGCAAAAGGCTCGCATGCTAATAGAGATGAAATGGCAGATCTCTCTACCCACTACTAACTCCCATGAAGCAGAAGAAGAAACAGAGACACATAGTGTCCTCCCTACTTCTCCTCTCCAGAAAAACACACCGGCCACACATATTACAGTACAGGCCGATATACATGCTGAAGCTGATGTCACATCTATCGCTGATCTTTCCTCACAGCCAAAACCAACACCTACCAAAACTACAGCCACCATGACAGACCCATTCACTAATTGGTCCCCCGCTATATCCCCTATCAGAGATGTAGACACGGACAGCAACCCAGATGAGCTTCTCACTCTCCCTCCCTCCCCTAAAGAACAGTACATACCCCGCTTGCATCTAACCCCTGTGTTAGACAGGAACAAGAACCCATTTTAATTGAGGAGGAGGAACAGGATGAACAGCGCAATTCAATAAGCTCACAGAGGGTCATCCTAAGCCCCGATAAAGTCACAAGCCTCAAAACAGCTACACAGGCCCGTCTAACCATTGAATTTGGTGCACCTTCCGGAGTGCAATGTGACTCCCATGATAATGTGCCAAATAGACACATCAACACAAACAGAAAAATGGCTGACTGGAAGCTCACTGTTAGAAAAAAATGGCTAGTGATTGGGGATTCTAACTTATACAGGATTCCACCCTTTAAGAATCCAGACCTCCAGGTCAAAAGTTCAGACACATGGAGGCCGTGATCAATACAATCCCGGTCTCCACAGAGGTGGAACATGTCATTTTATCATTGCCCATTAATGGTCAAGCACAGAGCGCTAAGGAGACTGCAATAAAACAGATGCAGGAAGCCTTAAGAGCAGCTAAAGGAAAAATTCCCTCTGGCACAAATCTGGGTCCCAGAATTGAACTTTTCATGGATGCTCCCAAATAAAGAACAAACACAATTGACCATCCTAAATTCTCATATCACGGCCAACCCAAAACATATGCCAGTTCAAGACAGAAAGTGACTGCGTACACTGGACAGCGGAAATGGCCAGAAGCATCCTCCAACACTGGCTCCAGTATTTAAAATAGATTTCCCCGCAAGCCTGCATGTACAGGAGGGGAACCGTAATGTGGTTATCTTATCAAAAAAATTCCACATCACTCCTGCACAACTTAGTCTGCTTAGTAAAGGCTTGACCTTTATCCCATCAAACAATATGACCATCAAGCACCATAAAATACAAGATACGGTATGATCTACAACAATATCACAGAAGACTTAAATTTGCGGCCTACTTTTCAAAACAAACAGACATGGATCCCCCCCATTTACACCTAAATCAGACTGGATACCACCAAGTGATAAATTACCCATAGAAGATTTGCAACATTTCAAAAAACATTTCAGACCATCTCCAGAAGAGCCTAATCTCACCTCGGAGAAAATTAGTGCTCTGAAGGAACTAAAACAAAAACACATTGTCATTAAGCCAGCAGACAAGGATATAGACAATTATACGATAGCAAGTACTATAAAAAATTAGATAAATCTATTTTCTCAGACACTGTACCTATGATCAAGATGATAATCCAGTCCCTATACACACAAATATCCATCCATCCATCCATTTTCCTCCGCTTATCCGAGGTCGGGTCGCGGGGGCAGCAGCTTCAGCAGGGATGCCCAGACTTCCCTCTCCCTGGCCACTTCTTCCAGCTCTTCCGGGGGGATCCCAAGGCGTTCCCAGGCCAGCCGAGAGACATAGTCCCTCCAGCGTGTCCTGGGTCTTCCCCGGGGTCTCTTTCCGGTGGGGCGTGTCCGGAACACCTCACAAGGGAGGCGTCCAGGGGGCATCCTAAATAGATGCCCAAGCCACTTCATCTGGCTCCTCTCGATGCGGAGGAGCAGCGGCTCTACTCTGAGCCCCTCCCGGATGACTGAGCTTCTCACCCTATCTCTAAGGGAGAGCCCAGACACCCTGCGGAGCAAACTCATTTCGGCCGCTTGTATTCGCGATCTTGTTCTTTCGGTCACTACCCACAGCTCATGACCATAGGTGAGGGCAGGAACGTAGATCGACCGGTAAATTGAGAGCTTTGCCTTTTGGCTCAGCTCCTTCTTCACCACGACGGACCGATACAGAGCCCGCATCACTGCAGACGCTGCCCCGATCCGCCTGTCGATCTCCCGCTCCATTTAAACTCCTTCACTTGGGGCAGGATCTCACTCCCAACCCTGAGAGGGCACTCCACCCTTTTCTGGCTGAGGACCATGGCCTCAGATTTGGAGGTGCTGATTCTCATCCCAGCCGCTTCACACTCGGCTGCGAACCGATCCAGTGAGAGCTGTAGGTCGCAGGATGATGAGGCCAACAGAACAACGTCATCTGCAAAAAGCAGTGACCCAATCCTAAGCCCACCAAACTGTACCCCCTCAACGACCTGGCTGCGCCTAGAAATCCTGTCCATAAAAATTATGAACAGGATCGGTGACAAAGGGCAGCCCTGTCGGAGTCCTACTCTCAACGGAAACAGGTCCGACTTACTGCCGGCAATGCGGACCAAGCTCCGACACCGGTCGTACAGGGACCGGACAGCCCTTAACAGGGAATCCGATATCCCATACTCCCGGAGTACCCCCACTGTTCCGCGACCTGGACGAAAACCACACTGCTCCTCCTGAATCCGAGGTTCGACTATCCGACGGACCCTCCTTTCCAGGACCCCTGAATAGACGTTCCCGGGGAGGCTGAGGAGTGTGATCCCTCTGTAGTTGGAACACACTCTCCGGTCCCCCTTCTTGAAGAGGGGGACCACCACCCCAGTTTGCCAGTCCAGAGGCACTGTCCCCGATGTCCATGCAATGTTGCAGAGACGTGTCAACCATGACAGCCCTACAACATCCAGAGCCTTGAGGAACTCTGGGCGGATCTCATCCACCCCCGGGGCCCCGCCACCACGGATCTTTTTGATCACCTCGGCGACCTCGGCCCCAGAGATGGAAGAGCCCACCTCTATGTCCCCAGACCCTGCTTCCTCATCGGAAGGCATGTTGGTGGAATTAAGGAGGTCTTCGAAGTACTCTCCCCACCGACCCACAACGTCCCGAGTCGAGGTCAGCAGTGCACCATCCCCACTATACACTGTGTTGACCGTGCACTGCTTTCCCCTCCTGAGACGCCGGATGGTGGACAAGAATTTCTTCGAAGCCGTCTGGAAGTCATTCTCCATGGCCTCTCCAAACTCCTCCCACGCCCGGGTTTTTGCCACAGCAACCACCGAAGCTGCATTCCGCTTGGCCTGCCGGTACCTATCAGCTGCCTCCGGAGTGCCACCAGCCAAAAAGCCCCGGTAAGACTCCTTCTTCAGCTTGATGGCATCCCTCACCGCCGGTGTCCACCAACGGGTTCTTGGGTTGCCACCGCGACAGGCACCGACCACCTTACGGCCACAGCTCCGGTCGGCCGCCTCGACAATGGAGGCGCGGAACATAGTCCATTCGGACTCAATGTCCCCCACCCCCCCCCAGGACGTGGTTGAAGCTTTGCCGGAGGTGGGAGTTGAAGCTCGTCCTGACAGGGGACTCTGCCAGACGTTCCCAGCAGACCCTCACAATACGTTTGGGTCTACCAGGCCTGACCGGCATCCTACCCCGCCAACGAAGCCAACTCACCACCAGGTGGTGATCAGTTGACAGCTCCGCCCCTCTCTTCACCCGAGTGTCCAAGACATGTGGCCGCAAGTCCGACGATACGACCACAAAGTCGATCATCGAACTGCGGCCTAGGGTGTCCTGGTGCCAAGTGCACATATGGACACCCTTATGCCTGAACATGGTGTTCGTTATGGACAATCCGTGACGAGCACAGAAGTCCAATAACAAAACACCGCTCTGGTTCAGATCGGGGGGGCCGTTCATCCCAATCACGCCCTTCCAGGTCTCACTGTCATTGCCCACGTGAGCATTGAAGTCTCCCAACAGAACGATGGAGTCCCCAGGAGGGACGCTCTCTAGCGCCCCCTCCAGAGACCCCAAAAAGGGCGGATACTCCAAACTGCTGTTCGGCGCATAAGCGCAAACAACAGTAAGGATCCGTCCCCCCACCCGAAGGCGGAGGGAGGCCACCCTCTCGTCCACTGCGGTGAACCCCAATGTACAGGCCCCGAGCCGGGGGGCAATAAGTATGCCAACACCTGCTCGTCGCCTCTCACCGGTGGCAACTCCAGAGTAGAAGAGAGTCCAGCCCCTCTCAAGGAGACTGGTTCCAGAGTCCAAGCTGTGCGTCGAGGTGAGTCCAACTATATCTAGCCGGAACTTCTCAACCTCACACACTAGCTCAGGCTCCTTCCCCGCCAGAGAGGTGACATTCCACGTCCCTAGAGCCAGCTTCTGCAGCCGAGGATCAGACCGCCAAGGCCCCCGTCCTCTGCCACCGCCCAGCTCACACTGCACCCGACCTCTTTGGCCCCTCCTACAGGTGGTGAGCCCATGGGAAGGGGGACCCACGTTGCCTCTTCGGGCTGTGCCCGGCCGGGCCCCATGGGTGCAGGCCCGACCACCAGGCGCTTGCCATCGGGCCCCACCTCCAGGCCTGGCTCCAGAGGGAGGCCCCGGTGACCCACGTCCGGGCGAGGGAAAATGTTTTCCAATGGTTGTATTCGTCATAAGAGGTCTTTTGAACCACTCTTTGTCTGTTCCCTCACCTAGGACCAGATTGCCATGGGTGACCCTGCCGGGGGCATGAAGCCCCCGACAACATAGCTCCCAGGATCATTGGGACACGCAAACCCCTCCACCACGATAAGGTGGTGGTTCAAGGAGGGGACACACAAATATATCAATGCAAAACAGAGGTCTTACTTACTGGGTAATACTGAACCTAGAAGTAGAAGATTCTACATGCTCCCCAAAATACATAAGGATCCAACCAAATGGACTAGGCCTCACGAAATTCCCCCGGGAAGGCCTATCGTGTCAGATTGCCGAAGTGAAATCTACTACACGGCGGAATATTTAGATTTTTACTTAAATCCTCTTTCGATCGGTCATCCCAGCTATATCAAAGACACATATGACTTTGTCCAGAAAGTCAAAGGGCTAAAAATTCCCCACAATGCTATCTTGTTCACCATGGATATCGATAGCCTCTACAGTACACTAACATTGACATTCAAGAAGGAATAGAGACCTTGACATTCAAGAAGGAATAGAGGCCATAAAGAATATTTAAGAAAAAAACCCAGACACCTCGGCCTGATGAACAACTAATTAAATTATTAGAGAATAATCTAAAAAGTAACGATTTCGCATTTAATGGGGATTTTTTTCCCTTCAAATTAAAGGCAGAGCGATGGGCAAAAAGTTTGCCCCGGCCTACGCCAATATATTCATGGCTGAATGGGAGACTTCAGCCTATCCCAATGTCAGAAAAAAAAATCACTCCATTATTTTTCGATACTTGAAATGTATGATGATATCTGGGAAATTTGGACTCATACGAAGGAGGAATTTAAGGAATTTTTAGAGACTCATAATAACCATAATCCATCAATCAAATTTAAATCCACCATCAGTCAACTATCTGTTGACTTTCTGGACACGACAACTTACAAAGGACCAGACTTCCATTCAATTGGACACCAACTGGACATTAAGGTTTTCTTCAAAGAAACAGACACACACGCGCTACTCGACAAAACAAGTTTCCACCCCAAACCATACATATTCTGGCCTAATCAAATCACAACTCCTGAGGTTTCGTCTAACCTTAACGTCTAACCTAAAACCCTACCGTCCCTAAACCCTAACAACTAACCCCTAAAACTTACCCATAACCCCTAACCCCTAATATTAACCCTAACCCTAAATAATTTCAGTAAATTTAAACCTTAGTTGTATAGTCTTTAATTAAATTAATAAAAGAAATAAATAAAAATAAATTACTTAAATACATAAATTTAATTGGCTATGGGACACGAGCCGAGGACTGATCCACCTACAACTGTCTGCCATGGATGAGGGTGTATAGCCGAAACACCCTGTGACTCTGTGGTTTACTACTGAAGACGTGCCTCAATATTTAGGATCTCGTTGGGTTAAAGGGAACTTTAATTTTAATCTGTACCCTTAACCTTAAGCAAGATTTAGTGCGTTATCCATCCCTGAGCCGTAAACATAATGGTCGGTTCGAACCCTTAACCGCTAGTTCGAACCTTAACCCCAACCTCAGCATAACCGTTAGTGGGAACCTCAGCTTCTAGATCCCTACGCCTATTCATAACCGTCAGTTAAAACCGTAACCTTTAGAACCTAGGCTACCTCGAACCCTTTAACCTAACCATAACCGTCAGCTCAAAACCTAGCCTCTTAAAACCCTAAGCTTAAATATAAATGTTAGCTCAAACCCTAATGTTTTATAACCCTACATTTTAACCGTGGGCGTCGTAAAATGCTGGAACTTTAACTAGAACTGACCCCGAATCTCAACCCACAGGCCCTGATTTATATTAATTTTAACCCTAATGCAGGTGTCTCAGCTCATGGAGGGTCTTTACAACAGCTTACCTCAAAGCGAAATCTTAAGCTTTTACACTCTAAACAGGCAACATTTGTCGACCGTCAAAGTGGAGGAGGCTGAAAATGAGGCTTGAGTGGCTGGCTCATGCATAACACAGGGTTCAGATTTAGGCCCACTGCTTTTTTCCCTTTACATGCTTCCTCTGGGCAACATAATCTGTAAGCATGGTATTAGTTTTCATGGTTATGCTGACGACACACAGTTATATGTCTCATCAAAACCTGATGAGAAAAACCAGCTTACTAAAGTTGAGCAATGTGTGCATGACATAAGAAATTGGATGCTAATTAACTTCCTTCTGTTCCGGCATTATTCACACAGCCTGTTCCGGTTTCGCTACCGTTTGGACGTTCCTGCTTACTGCTCTGCACTTTGCTCGCTTTGTTTCCTGTATCTGTACTTTTCTTAGTTTTTTTCTTCTACGTCAGCAGATCAGCACAGTGCTCAAACAAAAATTTTTTGGCACAAACACTAAAATTTAAAACTTTTTGTGATTGGACGAAAAGGGCGCTTTTTTCTCCCACCGCCAGCAGCTTACATTCCAGCGACGGGAAAACACAGCTGCCTACCTCAAACAGACAAGAAAGAAAATGCCTCTTGTGGAATCTACCTGTTGCATGACCTGCCAAACACTTTTACAAAGGATTGCAGTTCTTGAAAATAAGTTACTTTCTGGACTTCCAAAACAGGCAGATCGTCAGTATGGACCCCCTCAACCTACAGCTGGTGAGTCCCGTAAATCTAGCAGGTCTAAACAGATTTTACCAAGTGTAAAGGAACATGTCGAAACTGATCGACAGTTTCATCGATGGCACAAACAGGGAGCGAGACCCAAAGGCACTCGAGACATCAGATTGTCACGAGTATCTAACATTGCTGCAATAGCATCCTCTTCCCCAGATATGGCTATGACAAGACTTGCAAACACTGGTATTTTGCCACCCCCTATTCATCTTGAGAAGATTTAAAGAGTTAATGAAAATGGGGGGGGATATTGTGACTGAATATGGATTGGATCAGCCAGCAACTAATGTCGCTACCAACAGGCTCTCAAAGTCGAGCAGACAGCGGCATTCAGCTCAGAGCGAAACCGAGGTTAAGACTCTGATAATCGGGGACTCAACTATCAGAAACATTAGTAGCAGGACAACAACATCATGCTGCTTTCCTCAAGCAACCATCTCTGATGTGAACAGGGAACTTCAGAACATTTTGACGAAGCACAAGACTGCAAACCAAATCATTATCCACGTGGGCAAAAATGATATTTGGAAAGAGCAGTCGGAACTCCTGAAGAAGGATTTCAGCGAACTCTTTGAAACACTTAAAAGACTTGAAATTCAGTCGTTCATCGGTGGACCACTCCCGGCAAGGGGAACTAACATGTTCTCATGGTTACTTGGACTGAACACATAGCTACAAAAAACCTGCAATTCAAAAGGAGTTAACTTCATCGACAACTTTATTCTTTTCTGGGGCCATAGACAACTGTTCAAACTGGATGGTCTCTACCCAAACAAACTCGTTGCAAGGGTGCTAAAGGAAAATATTTATTTCTCCCTTCATCATCCTTCAGCAGAGTGTGCAAATCCTCTCAACTTGAAATGCACATGTACGCCTGGACAAAGTATGAGTGACCACAGACAGTTTTCGAGTCATCATGTGGCTAAAGAATCCCTCAAGGACCCTGATAACACCAGACAGCCAAAACAACCACTGCTCATGGACATCCCGGCTCAGTTCTACCCACAAAGCTCATCACAGACAGACTGTGACATACTACATCATCTTCAAGATAACCTTCTGGAAAACTGCCAGGAAATTCAGGACAATATACTACAGCCACCGGAAACACTAGAATCAGAGCCCATCTCACCAGACACAGCATCCCTGTCTCCAGATTCTCCACTTCTAAGCTTCTCACAGAAAATGGAGGAACTGGTGTATACCGGGACCAAACTCTCCCACTCTTTTGCTGCAAGCCCCCAGATGGCAACTAAAAAACAGCGAGCTCCACCACCACCAAGGCCTGTGGGTCCAGCTCGTCCTCCCCCTCCTGTGAGAGCTCTCCGACCGCTGCCACAGCACCAGGGATCAAACCCCCCTCCTTTATCTGGTCTAGGTGAAATAAAACAAACAGATAGCAGCGCTCAGTGATGTGTGTCGGGTCCCCACTACGATAGCAGTAACATTTACAAATGTTTACAGAACAAACCCAGTGTGCCTGTAGCTTTCTCTATCTCTGTTTTATCATGTGATAGAAAGCCCAAGGCCTTCTTAAGCCGTACAGCTGACCTATCTAATCTCCAACCAGTTATGCATGAAACTAAGGGTGCTTTCACACCTACAACATTTGGTGCGCACCAAACGTGTTTGGTCCCTTGGTTCAGTTCGTTTGTGTTGATGTGAATGCAATCTCGGTACTTTGGTGCGCACCAAATCAATCGATCCGAGACCTGCCTGAAGGAGTGGTCTCGGACCGCTTTATCCGCTCTACTTTGGTACAGTTCGTCTGGTGTGAAAGCAACCAAACCAAATCTGATGAAATGGTATAGTTTAATGCACTTTGGGGTTGCAGGTAAAATTATTTTCCCTTCCTGATGACTCGATTAAATTTTTCAAGCTCGACTCGCGATGAAATCAAATCGCGGAGAAACGTGGAGTGCCGAGGAAATTAAGTGCCTCTCTGTATTCACATTAAAGATGAAAAAATGTGTGGCTGGGCTGTTTCGATCGGCAAACGGATTACCTGATGGATCTGCAGGAAGATCGCCGGCTAATAACAAAGTGATCATTCAGGAGGAGGGCACGTCTCTCCCTGAAGTGGCGGCGATGCGCCGTCGGCGAGATGAATAAACCGGGAAGCTGGTTTGGAGTCGCAGCCGCGAATCGTGTTCGAAATTAATTATCTGAAAATAATGATTTGCACGTACAATGCAGTGCGCGAGGATCAGCACCATGAGTGCAAAGCAAAGCTGTGCCTCCTTGATTATTGAAATTGGCGCGATTTTCTGAAAATAGTCTGTTTCCGGTGCCGATGGGCTTCGCGATCTATTTTGGTTCGTTTAGAACTCTGCATATGTGAAAGCAAACCGTACCAACGTCTGTTTACTACATTGTAACATTTTTCTGACTGGTGCGGACTAAAGCAATCGAACTATAGGTGTGAAAGCACCCTTAGATTACTGTGGGGACAAAAAGTAATGCCCTCAAGTTAGCATTTTTAAATATTCGCTCGTTAAAAAAATAAATCATTTCTAATCAATGATTTGATCACCACGAAATTGGATTTTATGTTTTTTAATGAAACTTGGTTAGATGATAGCTGCAGTGCAACAGTCCTAAATGAAACAGCCCCTCCTAACTCTTTCATGAGTGTCTGCAGAACTGTTAGGAGAGGTGGAGGTGTAGCTGCTCTATTTAAAGATGTCTATCAATGCAAGCAAGTGTCATTTGGTCAATATTTGTCTTTTGAATATCTAGGGATTTTGCTGAAAGGTGCTCCACGTATTTTGTTCATAATTATTTACAGACCTCCAAAATACTCTCCAGACTTTATTGAAGAGTTTACAGAACTGCTATCAATGATTTCCTCAGAGTTTGACTGTTTTGCCATAGCAGGGGACTTTATATTCATATTGATAATGCAGAGATCAATATTACAAAAGAAATGATTAGTGTTTTAAACACTTTTGACCTGATTCAGCATGTGCATGGGCCCACACATAATCGTGGACACACTCTAGACTTACTCATCAGTAAAGGTCTAAACATTTCATCCATTATTATAAAGGACGTAGCACTATCTGATCATTTCTGTATTTTCTTTGATATACTGATCTCTGTTACCACCGAATCTAGAACTGTGTCTGTCAGAAAAAGATGCATTAATGAGAACATTATTTATGAAGGCTATATCTTTAACACCAAGCATTTCTGCAGACTCTGTTGATCTTCTCCTTGATTCCTTTAACTCAAAAGTTAAGAATGTTATTGATGATATTGCTCCAGAAAAGATCAGAAAGACGGGCAGTCAGAAATCACCATGGAGAAAATCAACAGCAGTTCAGAATATGAAAAGACAATGTCGAAAAGCTGAACGTATGTGGCGGAAGACGAAACTTGAAATTCACTTTAGCATCTATAAAGACAGCCTTTGTGCTTTCAATGTGGAACTAGTCACAGCTAGACAGACCTTCTACTCAAACATTATTAACAGCAACATAAACAAAACACGCACTCTTTTTTCTACTGTTGAGAGACTGACAAACCCACCAAGTCAGATCCCCATTGAAATGCTCTCCGACAGCAAATGAAATGAGTTTGCATCCTTTTTCTCTGAGAAAATCATTAATATTAGGAGGGCTATTAACACATCAAGTTGTGCAGAGTTCAGAAAAACTCAAACACAACCTCACAAAAAGTTATTATGTCTGATAGCAAAATTGATAGCAAAATCTTGAAAGAAACACCTCAAATCGTCAACCTGTGACCTTGACACACTTCCTACATCTTTTCTCAAAAGTGTGTTAGACTGTTTGGAAACAGATCTATTAGAAGTGGTGAACACCTCACTTCTCTCTGGGACTTTTCCAAACTCTCTGAAAACTGCAGTTGTAAAGCCACTTCTAAAAAAAGAATAATCTTGATAACTCCGTATTAAATAACTACAGACCAATATCAAATCTTCCTTTAATAGGTAAGATTATTGAGAAGGGTGTTTTTCATCAGGTGAACAACCACTTAAACGCAAATGGATACCTTGACAGTTTTCAATCTGGTTTCCGAGCGCATCACAGTACAGAGACAGCGCTCATAAAGATAATAAATGATATTTGTTTAAATTCTGACTCCGGCAAAATATCAGTGTTGGTACTGCTAGATCTTAGCGCTGCATTTGACACTGTCGATCATAACATACTAATAGAAAGACTGGAAAACGTCTCGGGTTACTTTGCAGTAACCCTGTTCCCTGAGAGGCGGGAACGAGATGCTGCGTTAGAACGCTTATGGGAACGAGAATACCAACGCCGCCGCACTACAGGTGTCTGGACCCCAAGGTTGTGTAGCGTGTGCGCACAAGGCCGAGAAGGTCTCAGATTCATGTCCGGGAAGCTGAACCGAGGACTCGTGAGCCTGGGGTGGCATGGACATCCAGACTATAAAATCTTATAAATGTGTGCGGAGAGGACCAACCCGCTGCGTCACACACTTAAACAGATAGCACCAGTAATAACAGAACCGATGTTGAGAATAATTAATTCCTCACTCAGCATTGGTTATGTTCCAAAATCTTTTAAAGTAGCAGTTATTAAACCAATAATTAAGAAACCTGACCTCGACCCCTGTCAGCTGTCCAATTACAGGCCAATATCAAACCTCCCCTTTATCTCTAAGATTCTGGAAAAGATAGTAGCGGAGCAGCTATGCTCATATCTACATAGAAATGGCATACATGAACTGTATCAGTCAGGATTTAGGCCTCATCACAGCACAGAAACAGCACTCGTTAAAGTAGTAAATGACCTCCTATTGGCCTCTGATCAGGGTTGTGTAACTATGCTTGTATTACTCGACCTCAGTGCAGCTTTTGACACTATTGATCATGCTATTCTTCTTCACAGATTAGAAAATTTAGTAGGAATTAAGGGTACAACCCTCTCCTGGCTCAGATCCTATTTGACCGATCGTTATCAGTATGTAGACTTAAATGGTGATTATTCTGCATGTTCTCTAGTGGAGTTTGGCGTTCCGCAGGGTTCAGTTTTAGGCCCACTGCTTTTTTCCCTTTACATGCTTCCTCTGGGCAACATAATCCGTAAGCATGGTATTAGTTTTCATTGTTATGCTGACGACACACAGTTATATGTCTCAACAAAACCTGATGAGAAAAACCATCTTACTAAAGTTGAGCAATGTGTTCAGGACATAAGAAATTGGATGCTAATTAACTTCCTTCTGCTTAATCCGGATAAGACAGAAGTTCTAGTCATAGGACCGCATACAGCTAGAAGTAAAATCTTAGATCACACCGTAACTTTAGATGGCCTTTCTGTTCCGTCAAGTGCAACAGTAAAAGACCTCGGCGTGATTATAGATTCCAGCCTTTCATTTGAAGCTCATGTAGATAATATCACCAGGATAGCATTCTTTCACCTTAGAAATATCGCCAAAATAAGAAATATATTGTCGCTAAATGATGCAGAAAAACTAGTTCATGCTTTTATCACTTCTAGGTTGGACTATTGTAATGCCTTACTGTCTGGTTGTTCAGTTAGGTGCATAAACAAGCTTCAGCTAGTCCAAAATGCAGCAGCGAGAGTCCTCACTAGAACCAGAAGATATGAGCACATCACCCCTATCCTATCTTCACTGCATTGGCTCCCTGTGAAATTTCGCATTGATTTTAAAATACTACTCTTGACATATAAGGCATTAAATGGTCTCGCGCCGCAGTATCTGAGCGAACTGCTAGTGTCTTACGATCCGCCACGCCTACTTCGGTCAAAGGATGCAGGCTGCTTATCAGTACCGCGTATTATGAAAACTACAGCTGGGGGCAGAGCTTTTTCTTACAAAGCCCCAAAATTATGGAATAGTCTTCCAAATAGTGTTCGGGACTCAGACACAGTCTCAGTGTTTAAGTCTAGGCTAAAAACCTATTTATTTAGCCAAGCATTTTTATAAATAGATTTGCCATAAGGTAAAGGAGCAGATCTGGGGGACTCATGGACATAGAGTATTATGGTGAACTGGTATGTTTTAGATGCTGTCTTCCTCAGTCTCATTTGATCACTCAGGTTTGTTGACAGTGAGGTGATTGTTTGCTTTACATCTCAGGGAGCCCTCATGTTTGTGTTTCCTTCTGGCTCTCCCTTTTAGTTATGCTGTCATAGTTAGTCCTGCCGGAGTCCCTGCTTGCACTCTACAGTAAATATACATTCACATTAGACATTGTGACTGTGACCATACCTAATTGCAATCTCTCCTCCTCTTCTCTTCCTCCCCCTCTTTCTCTTTCCTCTCTCCCCCTGTCTCCCCCTTTCACTCTTTCTCTCTCTCTCTCTGTCGAGCTACACATGTGGTTCCTGAGCTGCCAGTGATCCAGACTCCCACTGCCCTCCGGACCTGTCTGATCCATCCTGGTGCCCGGTTTCTGGTTGGAGGTCTCATCGCATGGATGCCCCGTGTGTCTCTTTAGGATGCGTCTGGTGTCTGGGGATGATTCTCTATACTTAGAAGATGGTTCTGGCCTCGACTGGTGTTGTCAGCTGTTTCTCTGAGGACTTGACAATTCGATAGTTCAGGACTGGAACTTTCTACAAGTCTATCTGAGTCTCGAATAACTACTGGACTCCATTTTACATCAAGTATTATAACATCAATTAACATCAACTATTATAGCTGAACCTAACACTTAACACTGTATAAATGCAGATCATTTCCTGCTATCTGTTTCACCCAGATGAGGATGGGTTCCCTGTCGAGTCTGGTTCCTCTCAAGGTTTCTTCCTATTACCGTCTCAGGGAGTTTTTCCTTGCCACTGTCGCCCTCGGGCTTGCTCGCCAGGGAATATCTGAACATTTTGATTCATACATATTCACATTCCATACAAACGTAAATAATTCTTTTGATTGTGTAAAGCTGTTTTGAGACAATGTCAATTGTTAAAAGCGCTATACAAATAAAACTGAATTGAATTGAATTGAACTTGTTGCAGGGGAGTACCTCTTGCAAGAGCAATAGATGAGGCGACCCCTCTGGTTGAATGAGCCCTGACTCCTAGGGGCGAAGTGTGTCCACGCGCCTCATAGGAGAGGGCAATAGCATCTCTCACCCAGTGTGACAGAGTATGTGTGGTGGCGGCCGCCGCCCGGTTGCGGCCTCCATAACATATAAAGAGTTGCTCTGACTTACGCCACTGGCTGGTGCGGTGGACATAAGCCTGAAGAGCACGTACTGGGCACAGTAGGTGAAGTTTCTCCTGCTCCGAATCCGCAAAGGGCGGAGGACAGAAGGCTTCCAGGATGACAGGGTGCATGGTAGAGAAAGGAACTTTCGGTAGATAGTTTGGGTGAGGATGCTGAATGGCCTTGACTAGCCCAGGGGCAAAGTCCAGGCAGGATGGGGAGACTGACAATGCACGCAGGTCTCCTGATCCTCGAGATCCTCTTTAGAGAGGTGATGGCCATAAGAAGAACCATCTTGAGAGTCAGAAGCCTGTCGATCAAACCTTCGAGCACGATAGATAAATCCCAAGAGGGAGCCGTGACTCTAGTGGGTGGCCTCAACCGTTTAGCTCCACGAATGAAACGGGCAACTAAAGGGTGATTTCCTACAGTAGCCCCTTCAGACAGGACGTGGCAGGCTGAAATAGCGGCCACGTACGTTCTGAGGGTACTAGGGCACAAGCCCGAGGACAATTTCTCTTGCAGGAATTCCAGCACTGAAACAATTCGGCAGTGGACTGGGTCCACCTGCTTAGCCATGCACCAGCTCTCGAATACCTTCCATTTGAAGGTATAAATCCTTCTAGTGGAGGGAGCCCTAGCACTTAGGATGGTGTCAATTACGCCGGCTGAAAGGCTGGCTTGACTCAATTGGTCCCGTTCAGGGGCCAAGCGTGAAGGTTCCAAAGCTCGGGCCGGGGATGAAATATTGTCCCCTGCGCCTGAGATAGAAGATCCCTCCTCACTGGAATCATCCAAGGTGAGCCGTCGAGGAGTGATATTATTTCTGAGAACCATACTCGGGCCGGCCAACGGGGCGCTATCAATAAGAGGCGCAAACCGTGTTGACGGACCCTCGCCAGGACTCCCGGGAGCAGAGCTATCGGAGGGTACGCATAGAGGCGTAAATTGGGCCACGTATGGGCCATTGCGTCCAGACCCAGGGGAGCTGGATGAGTCAGAGAGTAGTAGAGGGGACATTGTGCAGTCTCCTGTGAGGCAAAGAGGTCCACCTCCGCTGTAGAGAATCTCTCCCAGATTTGAGTGACTACTTCGGGGTGGAGTTTCCATTCCCCGTGATTCACAGCTCGTCTGGACAGAAAGTCTGCTCCCATATTCCTGTACCCTGGAATGTGAATCGCCCTGAGGGACAGGAACTTGTCCTGAGCCCAGAGCAGAACCTGATGTGCTAGCTGGTTCAAGCGTCGTGAGCGCAGGCCGCCCTGGCGATTTATGTAGGAGACTACTGATGTGCTGTCCACCCGCACTAGGACATGGTAGCCTCTCAGCTGCTGGAGGAAATGCTGTAGAGCTAAAAATAGAGCCATCATTTCGAGGCAATTGATGTGCCATGCGAAAAGGTGGCCTCTCCAGACCCCTTGGGCTGGATGGCCATCCAAGACCGCGCCCCAGCCGGTAAGGGAAGCGTCTGTCGTTAGCATTTTGCGACGACAAGACGGACCTAGAGTGGGACCCAAGGCGAGAAACCGGGGTCTGAACCACATAGAAAGGGTACGAAGTCCTTTGCGCGTAACCCTTATCCGCCTTAGGGGATTTGTTCTCGTGTGAACTCCCCTGGCTCTTAACCACAGCTGAAACGCTCTCATGTGCAGGAGACCCAAGGGTATCACCATGGACGCAGCTGCCATGAGGCCTAAACATTTTTGTAAGTGATGTACAGTCACTTCTTGGTCTAGTCTGATTTCCTTCAGAGCGTTGTTTATGGATTCGACGCGAGCAGGAGACAGATGTGCCTGCATAGCGATCGAATTCCACCTGACGCCCAAGTAGGTTGTCACTTGTGCTGGAAAGAGAACGCTTTTCGTGGCGTTGAGTCTCAATCCCAGCAAGTGAAGGTGAGCTAGGACGACATCTCGGTGTCGAAGTGCTAGCTGCTGAGACTGGGCCAGTATTAGCCAGTCGTCTATGTAATTCAGAATGCGGATGCCCTGGAGTCTCAAAGGAGCCAGAACTGCATCCATGCATTTTGTATATGTGCGGGGTGATAAGGCTAGACCGAATGGAAGAACCCGAAATTGGTAGGCTTTTCCCCCAAAAGCGAACCTCAGGAACTTCCTGTGCTGTGGCAAAATTTCTATGTGGAAATATGCGTCCTTTAAATCTACTGTCACAAACCAATCCTGTGGTTGGATTTGTGAAACAATAGTCTTTATGGTCAACATTTTGAAGTTGCATTTTTTGAGATAGCGGTTCAAACCGCGAAGATCCAGAATTGGACGCAGACCCCCGTCCTTTTTGGGGACCAGGAAGTACCGACTGTAGTAACCTGACTCCATGTCTGGAGGAGGAACCTGTTCTATGGCTCCCTTCTGCAGTAATTTCTGGAGTTCGGAACTCAGAAAACGCGCCCTTTCCGGTATCACGGAA
The DNA here is from genome assembly GCA_030522415.1 of Channallabes apus. Lineage (NCBI taxonomy): Eukaryota > Metazoa > Chordata > Actinopteri > Siluriformes > Clariidae > Channallabes > Channallabes apus. The sequence goes on from CM060119.1 coordinate 90,864, forward strand.
GTGGAGACCACGCCGTTGAAACGCGGAGGGCGATATGCAAACTGGATCCTGTATCCTTTCTCTACAGTCTTTAAAACCCAGGGGGATATGCCTGGCAGTAGCTTCCACGCTGCCAGCTTCTCCGAAAGGGGTGCAAGTACTTCTACTGGGCTGGGGGGTGTTAGTGGTTCGGTGTCCTGGAATATAGCAGGATGCGACCGAAGGACTAACGTGTCGGAGACCGGTGTTGTCCGAAACACCAAAGGCGGCGGAAACTGAACATCGATCTCCTGGGGGTGCCCAGGGGGGCATGCTCCTATGTGCCCGTCCCCAGGGGGGGTCACCCCCACGGTCCTGAGCTCTGCTATCAGGGACGCTTCTTCGCGAAGAAGACAGAGCGGTCTATTTTTTTGGGGGCGGCCTGAGGGGGGCGCCGAGCCGTACCCCAGTCCTTACGGGGGGGTGCGCGGCTACTGATGCTTTCCTTCTGCGCCTCTCGTCTAGCGAGACTGAGATCGGGTCGAGGTTGGGTGGCCGATGGCCTCGACACCTGGGCACGGCGTGGGATAAATTTCCCAAAAGCTTGTTCATAGAGACTGGCCTCTCTAAATCTGGTAGCGACAGTATTTACAGCTTCGCCAAATAGGCCTGAGGGTGAGATGGGAGCATCGAGAAGGAATGCCCGATCTTTGTCCTTAATGCCAGTTAGATTTAGCCAGAGGTGTCTCTCTGCAGACACCAGGGATGCCATAGAACGGCCAATAGCACGGGCTGTCTGTTTCGTCGCACGCAGGGACAGATCAGTAGCCCGGCGTAATTCTATGAACGCTTCCTGATTCATATTGCCGCTCGTGCTCAGATCATTCAGCAGGTCGGCCTGATACGCCTGCAAAACCGCCATGGTGTGCAACGAAGCGCCGGCCTGACCAGCTGCTTGGAACGCCTTCCCTAACAGGGTAGAAGAAGTTCTACATGCCTTGGAGGGAAGGGTTGGCTTTTTTAATGAAGATGATGTTCCAGGAGCGAGATAGCCCGCGAGCGTCTCCTCAATCTGGGGCATCATCACATAACCCTGTGCTTTTGCATCAACAATATTCGAATAAAATGAAGTTGAAGGTACAAAAATACGGGAAGAAAAGGGACGTCTCCATGAACGAGATAACTCGTTGTGGAGATCATCAAAAAAGGGGAGAGAACGGCGTTGTGACGCCATCTCCTGGCCACCCGATAGAAATCTGTCATCCAGTTTGGAACGTTTTGTATGAGCTTGCTCTTGTGGCCAGTCAATATGTAAACGTTCAACTGCGCGTGTTATAACCTCAATTAATTCCTCATACTCTCTATCATCCCTAGAGGATCGTTCTGAGGTAGCTACATCCATTTCAACTGAAGCAAGAGAGTGAGTCTCCCTCAAACACTCCCGAGAAGCACCAAAGTGCGCTCGCGAAGTGGAGGGGGAGAGAGAGAGATCGGGGGAGGAGACGAGAGAGAGAAGGGGCTCCGTCTCTCGTGCCTCGGCCAAATCAACCTGTGAGCCCCAGGAGTGCAGAGCGGCTCGTGGCTCCCTAAAGAACGCGAGACGCGCTCGTAGCACTTTCATCTGGAGATTATCACAGTGCTCACACTCTCCTTCAAGTCCAAGGAGAGCGTGGCTTTCACCTAAACACTCAAAACAGAGATTATGGCTATCGTCTTGAGAAAGACGGTTACCGCACGGGCATGATACACTGAACTCGGCCATTATATCTGGTGAGTTTTTTTTTTTTTTTTTTTTTCTCTGTTAAGAATGGTTTCTTATATATCCTTTTTTTTTTTTTTTAAATGCTTGCTGCACACGCGATCACAAGTCGGCATGAAGACAAATGATCTGAGGTTTTGTTGCCGGCTTTCCGGTATTTATAACCTCCACCTGATCTAATCAGATGACGTCACCTGACCGAGGTTATATGTAGCCAGATAATGGCGTTTTTCCACACATGCTTCATGGCCGGCAATGCGACAAGATAGTTCCCATAAGCGTTCTAACGCAGCATTGAGTGAAGCCTCGAAAAGGGAACTGGGTCGGGCTTTCTGGGATGGTACTCAAATGGTTCAGGTCATACTTAGAAGGGAGAGGTTATGGGGGTATAGGAGAGCAAAAGTCCAAGTGGACGTACCTTGCGGAGTCCCACAAGGCTCAATTCTTGCACCCCTCCTGTTTAGCCTGTATATGCTCCCTCTAAGTCAGATAATGAGAAAGGCAATTTGGTTCTATCACAGCTACCGTATGCTGATGATACCCAGCTTTACCTAGCCCTATCTCCAAATGACTACAGCCCCATAGACTCCCTCTGCCAATGCATTGATGAAATTAACAGTTGGATATGCCAGAATTTTCTTCAATTAAATAAGGAGAAAACTGAGCTCATTGCATTTGGAAACATAGATGAAGTTCTGAAGGTGAATGCATACCTTCACTCTAGGGGTCAGATAACTAAAAATCAAGTCAAGAATATCTCAAAGCAGTAACTAAATCAGCATATTATCATCTCAAAAACATTGCAAGAATTAAATGTTTTGTTTCAAATCAAGACTTGGAGAAACTTGTCCATGCCTTTATCACCAGCAGGGTAGATTATTGTAATGGACTCCTCACCAGCCTCCACAAGAAGACCATTAGACAGCTGCAGCTCATCCAGAATGCTGCTGCCAGGATTCTAACTAGAACCAGAAAATCTGAGCACATCACACCAGTCCTCAGGTCCTTACACTGGCTTCCTGTAACATTTAGGATAGATTTTAAAGTACTTTTACTTGTTTATAAATCACTTAATGGCCTAGGACCTAAATACATTACAGATATGCTGATTGAATATAAACCTAACAGACCACTTAGATCGTTAGGATCGAGCCAGTTAGAAATACCAAGGGTTCACACTAGACAAGGGGAGTCAGCTTTTAGCTATTATGCTGCCCGTAGCTGGAACCAGCTTCCAGAACAGATCAGATGTGCTGAAACATTAGTCACATTTAAATCTAGACTCAAAACTCATCTGTTTAACTTTTTTTTTCAATTCAATTTTATTTATATAGTGCTTTTAACAATGGTCATTGTCTCAAAGCAGCTTCAAAAAATGAAAGAAAATTTACAAAAAATAAATAAATAAATAAAAAATAATAATAATAATTTTAGAAAAGAAAATAATTGGAAGTGTGTATGTGTGAGAAAAATGTGTAGATAATAATAATGAGACGAATGAATGAAATTTCTCTGATGAGCAAGCCAAGGGTGGCAAGGGAAAACTCCCTGAGATGGCATTAGGAAGAAACCTTGAGAGGAACCAGACTCAACAGGGAACCCATCCTCATTTGGGTGATAACAGATATAAATGATATAACATCTTGTGTGTTGTGCAGGTGAAAATTCAATATGACAGAAATTATTTAAATTAACATGAAGACCAGTTCAGCATAGGGACGAGTCAGTAGGTGCAGAGGGCAGATGAGGTCCGGATCACTGGAAGCACAGGAGCAGCATGTGTAGCTCCAACCATCATAAAGCTAAATCCAGCTGGAGCTGGTCCTTCTCTGGACGCCTCAGGAACCTCGCAGGGTCGGCCTTTGTCTACTGAAGCTGGCAAAATCTCCCGATGCCTCGGGATGGGTAGAGAAATACAGAACAGATGGGGAGAATTAGTAGTTGCCATTCGGGATAGGTGTACTGGAGTATGAGGTTATGGGCTGAGTTATGTGTATGCCAGATTAAAAAGATGCGTCTTGAGTCTACTTTTGAACTGAGAAACCGTGTCTGCACCCCGAACACTGTCTGGAAGGCTATTCCAAAGCTTTGGAGCTAAATATGAAAAAGCCCTACCCCCTTTTGTAGATTTTGAAATTCTGGGAACTACCAGAAGTCCGGAGCTTTGTGATCTTAAGGCGCGTGGTGGATTGTAGCATATCAGAAGACTGGTTAGGTATGTGGGAGCTAAACCATTTAAAGCCTTGTATGTAAGTAATACTATTTTGTAATTTATTCTAAACTGAACAGGTAGCCAGTGCAGGGATGATAATATTGGGGTTATATGATCATATTTTCTGGATCTACTGAGAACCCTGGCGGCTGCATTTTGGATTAACTGAAGCTTGTTTATTGAGGAAGCAGGACAACCACCTGAAGTAGTATGAAGTAGTATGCTCTGGTCCCATCCCAATGAGACGTGGCGACATAGCTTACAGCAGGTTATGGTCGCTGAACCGCTGGATGTCCAGGTGGTGCTCCGAAAATAATGTGGGCTTCATAGACAATTGGAAGACCTTTGAGGGCAAAGCTGGCCTGTTAGGGCGGGACGGTGTCCATCCCACTCGGGAAGGTGCTGCTCTCATTTCCTTTAGTATAGCTCATAGTCTCAGTAGAGGTCTAGTTAATCGGTGACAATCCAGAGCCCAGGCCAGGGAGCGGACAGACAGGCTAAACCAACCATCTGCTAGCTGCATAGAGTCGTCACTCAGGGTTCACCAAATTGAGACTATGTCTGTTCCCCAATCTAAGCAAAAATATAGAAAGACTCAGAAAGTCTGTTTCAATAATCTAATTAACATAAAGACCACAAATTATAATTTACAGACCTCCAGGGCCGTATTCTGAATTTCTTAGTGAATTTGCGGATTTCATCTCAGACCTGGACGTTTCTGTAGACAAAGCGTTAACTGCCGGAGATTTTAACATTCATTTTGAGAATCCAGAAGACCCTCTGAGAACAGCATTTATGTCCATACTGGACTCCGTAGGCGTAAATCAGTGTGTAGTAGGACCCACTCATAAAGCAGGTCACACTTTAGACTTAATAAAATTTTTCGGATTAAGTATAAGAAATGTATTCACAATTCCACTGTCTGAAATTATCTCAGATCACTATCTTGTCTCCATTCAAGTGTGTCACAGTGATAATGTACGCACAGCACCGCGCTACCGTAGTAAACATACTTTCACATCAACTACCACGCAGAATTTCATCAGTAATCTCCCAGAGTTACCAACTTCGATTAGGTCACCGTCTGACCCCACAGAACTCGATCAAGCGACTGAATATTTAGAGTCGACATTTCGTTGTACCTTAGATAATGTAGCTCCAGCTAAAAGAAAAATTATTAGAGATAAGAAACTCGCTCCCTGGTATAACGATCGCACTTTAAAACAGACCGCTCGGAAATTAGAGCGTAAATAGCGTCAAACTAAATTGTTCGTATTTCAAATAGCATGGAAAGAGAGCATCCTGAACTATAGGAAAGCTCTTAGTGTAGCTAGATCAACGTATCTCTCCACTCTTATAGAAGAAAATAAAAATAATCGTAGATTTTTATTTAATACCGTAGTCAAATTAACCAGAAATAAGACCACTACAGAAATCTCCACAACAACATGATGCAATAGCGGACTTCATGAACTTTTTTAATAATAAAAATGTAAATATCAGGCATAAAATTGAGGCTTTGAAACCGAACAATGTAATTGATACAGATGTTAACCTAGCCATGTCAGATTCAAACCTAGAATACTTTACTCCCCTTGAAGAGAATGAACTAATTTCATTCATCTCTTCTGCAAATTCATCAACCTGTATATTAGATCCTATACCGACACATTTTCTTAAACAGATAGTACCAGTAATAACAGAACCGCTGTTGAGAATAATTAATTCCTCACTCAGCATTGGTTATGTTCCAAAATCTTTTAAATTAGCAGTTATCAAACCAATAATTAAGAAACCTGACCTCGACCCCTGTCAGCTGTCCAATTACAGGCCAATATCAAACCTCCCCTTTATCTCTAAGATTCTGGAAAAGATAGTAGCAGAGCAGCTATGCTCATATCTACTTAGAAATGGCATACATGAACTGTATCAGTCAGGATTTAGGCCTCATCACAGCACAGAAACAGCACTAGTTAAAGTAGTAAATGACCTCCTATTGGCCTCTGATCAGGGTTGTGTAACTATGCTTGTATTACTCGACCTCAGTGCAGCTTTTGACACCATTGATCATGCTATTCTTCTTCACAGATTAGAAAATGTAGTAGGAATTAAGGGTACAGCCCTCTCCTGGCTCAGATCCTATTTGACCGATCGTTATCAGTATGTAGACTTAAATGGTGATTATTCTGCATGTTCTCTAGTGGAGTTTGGTGTTCCGCAGGGTTCAGTTTTAGGCCCACTGCTTTTTTCCCTTTACATGCTTCCTCTAGGCAACATAATCCGTAAGCATGGAATTAGTTTTCATTGTTATGCTGACGACACACAGCTATACGTCTCAACAAAACCTGATGAGAAAAACCATCTTACTAAAGTTGAGCAATGTGTGCAGGACATAAGAAATTGGATGCTAATTAACTTCCTTCTGCTTAATCCGGATGAGACAGAAGTTCTAGTCATAGGACCGCATACAGCTAGAAGTAAAATCTTAGATCACACCGTAACTTTAGATGGCCTTTCTGTTCCATCAAGTGCAACAGTAAAAGACCTCGGTGTGATTATAGATTCCAGACTTTGAATTTGAAGCTCATGTAGATAATATCACCAGGATAGCATTCTTTCACCTCAGAAATATTGCCAAGATAAGAAATATATTGTCGGTAAACGATGCAGAAAAACTAGTTCATTCTTTTATCACTTCTAGGTTGGACTATTGTAATGCTTTACTGTCTGGTTGTTCAGTTAGGTGCATAAACAAGCTTCAGCTAGTCCAGAATGCAGCAGCGAGAGTCCTCACTAGAACCAGAAGATATGAGCACATCACCCCTATCCTATCTTCACTACATTGGCTCCCTGTGAAATTTCGCATTGATTTTAAAATACTACTCTTGACATATAAAGCATTAAATGGTCTCGCGCCGCAGTATCTGAGTGAACTGCTAGTGTCTTACGATCCGCCACGCCTACTTTGGTCAAAGGATGATGTATCCAAGATGGCGCCGGTGAGGTCGGCTGCCGTCACGTCTGCTCCGACCACCTTTTCTTTATTTTTATTTAAGTTAGTTTTCAGTGTTTTAAAATCGGCAAAATCACCACCATTGAGTACATTAGGTATGATAGAGACACTCTTGTTTCTATTGGTATACAATGTACTCACAATTCGACGTTTTTAACTCCGGATCCGAGCTGGCCGAGTGAGATCCTGAGGGAGAACAATGGACGCCACACGAAGCGGAGGCCTCGAGGGAGACGAGCTGGAGTGAGGAATCGGCTCAGAGTCCGTGCACACCGCACACCTCAAACTTGATGACCTCAGGGCCAGGATAAAGTTCCAGAGAGACATTCGGGACTGCAATCTCCTCTGCTTCACCGAGACATGGCTGAACCCAGCGGTGCCAGACCACACCATACAACCAGCCGAGTTCTCGGTTCACCGCATGGACAGGACGCGGGACTTGGGGAAGTCAAGGGGAGGCGGCGTGTGCTTAATGGTGAACAACAGCTGGTGCAACAGCGCGAGCGTTGTTCCTCTTACACGCTCCTGCACACCAAACCTGGAACTACTGTCCATCATGTGTCGTCCTTTTTATCTTCCACGGGAGTTCACATCGGTCATAATCAGTGCCGTTTACATACCACCACAAGCATGTAGCACAGCCACACAAAAGGGGCGTTTTCATACGCAGGGAATTGGTTGTGGAGCTAATGCTGCTCACCTGTGGCCGAAGGCGTGCCCTAGAGGTTTCTTTTTCCCCATTGACAGTGGTTTGGTCACCGGGCAAGTTCCCGCGCAGGCGCGATCGCGGCGCAAGGGAACCCGGAAGTGACGTGGGTCACATGATCTGGCATAAGGCCGGAACCGGCATAGAGGCCGGCACGGAGAGATGAAGACAGCGCGCTGCATATCGTTTGAGACTGAGAGCCTGTTTGAGGATTACTTTTTGATAATTTCATCCAGTACCCAGCTCATTCCATTTCTCGATCTCCCAGACCTACCATCTTTATCTGGTGAGATCGAACCATCTCTCCATCTCATCATTCTCATACCTTTTGCCGTTTTTCAGACACTGGACTTTCATACACACACACACACCCGCATACATCACACCCACACTTTTTTCTATTTGTATTGTATTTGTATTATATTTGTATATATTGGTTTGTGGTGCACCGTGTTTGTTTATTTCTTTATTCCGTTTGTATAATACACTTGGTTTAATTTTTTATAATTGTTTTGTGTCGCGTCGTGTTTTGTCCTGTCGCGATTACGCAATACCGGAAGTAGTGTTTTCAAATCCCAGTTTAGATTCCCGAATCCGTATTTTTGTAACCAAGCGGTTTTCTAAATCCAAGCATTACATAGTGGTGGCCCGTACGCACGGGAAATCTGTATTTTGGGATATTTTCCGGTTTTGTGTGACGTGGCTGAACAAGATGGACGCTAATGCTAGTGCTAAAGTTAATGCTAAGGCTAATGCTAGTAGTGCTGCTAAGGCCGACTGTGTAGTGCATAATAACATGCCGGTTGATGTAGAGGATGCATTTTATACATGCCGTAACCCTACAACTGACTTAACGTCATTGATTAGTTCTTTATATATATCAGATAGCCATGATAATGTCAATGATGATGATTATATTGTTCATGGGACTGATATTGGGGTAGTGCACACACTACAGACTGAACTGTATCAATGTAAGATGGACTTGGGGGCGCTTTCTGATAAGGTGAGCTCCATTGAGCAGGATTATAGACAATCCCTGGACAGCAGTCTCAACCGAGAAATCAGTCTTCGTGACGCAGTGGACGCGAGCCTGGAAGGGCTGCAGCGCTACTGCCAGGAGGCTCTCGAAAAGATGGAGAGAGCCATTGTTGACTGTTTTCTGCGACGTGACGCCATCTGGGAAAACCGGATGAAGAGACTGCGTCCCACTTGTACGCCCACCGCCTACAGGCCTACACCCCTACACCATCTCCTACACATCGTCCCAGCACTCCAACCTCTACAGCCAAGGTAAAGCTACCAAGCACTCATGCCATCTACGACGTTCCTCCTGGTGTTCCAGTACACTCCTCGGCTCTGCTCTCTTCCCCACTTTCTTCTTCTTCTTCTCTGCATGCTCATCCATCCATCTGCGTGGAGTTTCCAGCCTACTGTGACGCGTCAGAGACAGCTGAGGTGTGGAACTTCATTAAGCAAGCAGAGAAGTAACTGGAGATCAGACCCCTGACCCGACCAGAGCTGCTGGGAACCCTCGGCACAGTTCTACGAGGGCCTGCTCTCAGTTGGTGGAAGACGGAGAAAGGCAAGGTGAAGGACTGGGAGTCTTTTAAGCAGGCGTTCACGGCGGCGTTTATACTGGATGACGACCTCGACGAAGAGGAAGACAACCCGAGGTCTCCGGTACAGCTGCCGGGGCAACGCCTGGGAGACTCCGCCGATGAACACCCCGCCCTCTGTCTCATAGGAAAACCTGATATCTCCGAGGAAGAACAGATGGGGCAAGCCCGGGAGAACATCAATACGAGAGTGGCGTTAAGAGGAGCGGCAAGCACCATGGAACAACAGGTGGAGAGTGGCGCTAGGGGAGAGAATGATCGCGAGGACCGCTTTAATCCGGGTCCAGACGCCATACCCCGAGCACACCCGCTGCTGAAAGGAGCTGACACCCCACGTCTACCCACCATGTCCACTAAAGAGGCCTCCAGCTTCCCGAGCGACCTGAGCGAGATCAGCAGAGCCCAACAGAATGACCCAACTATCACGAAGCTGCTCTCGAAAGATCACCCAAGAGGTACACCAGATCAGAGGGTCACCTTCGAATGTCATCAGGGCATGCTGTATCGCCGGGTACCAGTAAGGCACGGGGAGAAAATCCAGCTTGTTGTCCCCCAGTCTCTAATAAAACTTTTTCTTCAGTACTTTCACGACAATCCACTGGGAGGACACTGGGGACAACTGAAGACCCTGCTGAGGTTACTAGAGGTGGCGTGGTGGCCGACTGTGCGGAAGGACGTCTGGCAATACACCAAATCTTGCAGCATGTGCCACCGACACAAGACAGGACATCCATCATCACCCCGACAAAGACTCATCATGGAGGAGGGCCAACAAAGAGCAGAACACCGGAGATCCAGACAAGCCAGATGTCACAATACCCGGGGGGAAGCAGTGCACTTCCAACCGGGAGAACTGGTTTGGATCCAAACTCAACCTCCCTCCTCCACAGCAAAAAGATGTTCTGCAAAGCGAGTGGCCAAGTGGGAGGGGCCAGCAGAAATACAAAGAGGACCGAAAAAATACACAAGGTCTTGGGGATACCCACAAAAAGCCTATCGGTACAGTGTGGCGAATTTAAAGTGCTTGTGCGGACATTCTCCTCAGACGCCGGAGGCGTGGGGGGGGGGGTCTATGTAGCACAGCCACACAAAAGGGGCGTTTTCATACGCAGGGAATTGGTTGTGGAGCTAATGCTGCTCACCTGTGGCCGAAGGCGTGCCCTAGAGGTTTCTTTTTCCCCATTGCCAGTGGTTTGGTCACCGGGCAAGTTCCCGCGCAGGCGCGATCGCGGCGCAAGGGAACCCGGAAGTGACGTGGGTCACATGATCTGGCATAAAGCCGGAACCGGCATAGAGGCCGGCACGGAGAGATGAAGACAGCGCGCTGCATATCGTTTGAGACTGAGAGCCTGTTTGAGGATTACGTTTTGATAATTTCATCCAGTACCCAGCTCATTCTGTTTCTCGATCTCCCAGACCTACCATCTTTATCTGGTGAGATCAAACCATCTCTCCATCTCATCATTCTCATACCTTTTGCCGTTTTTCAGACACTGGACTTTCATACACACACTCACACACCCGCATACATCACACCCACACTTTTTTCTATTTGTATTGTATTTGTATTATATTTGTATATATTGGTTTGTGGTGCACCGTGTTTGTTTATTTCTTCATTCCGTTTGTATAATACATTTGGTTTAATTTTTTATAATTGTTTTGTGTCGCGTCGTGTTTTGTCCTGTCGCGATTACGCAATACCGGAAGTAGTGTTTTCAAATCCCAGTTTAGATTCCCGAATCCGTATTTTTGTAACCAAGCGGTTTTCTAAATCCAAGCGTTACAAGCAGACACTGAAACTGCCTTATGCGAGCTGCATGAGGCGCTCACACAGCACCAGACACAACACCGGGACGCTGCGCTCATTGTGGCGGGGGACTTTAATAGTGCCAACCTCAAACGCGCAGCGCCGAACTTTTATCAGCACATCACCTGCCCCACCAGGGGCGAAAGGACACTGGACCATTGTTATACCACGGTCAAAGACGGTTACAAGGCACAATCTCGTCCAGCGTTTGGTAAATCCGACCACGCCGCCATCTTCCTCATGCCAAAATATAAACAAAGGTTGAAACAGGAAGTTCCGGTTCAGAGGGAGGGGGGACCAATCGGTGGCCGCGTTACAGGACGCACTCGATGACGCAGACTGGAACATGTTCAGAAACAGCTCCGATGATGACGTCAGCGTGTTTACGGAAGCGGTTGTGGGATTTATTGGGAAGATAGTAGACGATACGGTGGAGAAAAAGACTATCAGAACGTTTCCCAACCAGAAGCCGTGGGTGGATAAAACCATCCGCGACGCTCTGAGATCTCGCACAGCTGCCTACAACACGGGACTTGCGTCGGGGGACATGGAACCATACAAGGCTGCGTCATACAACGTCCGGAAGGCGGTGAAAGAGGCGAAGCAGCGCTACGGGAGAAAACTAGAGTCACAGCTTCAACAGAGTGACTCTAGGAGCCTGTGGCAGGGACTAAGGACAATAACGGACTATAAAGCACCAACATCCGGTATGACGAACGCGGACGCGACTCTGGCAGACGAGCTCAACACCTTCTATGCTCGCTTCGAGTCTGTAGCTAAAGACGCTAGCGATGCTAATGCTAACGGCGCTAATGCTAACGGCGCTAATGCTAACGGCGCTAATGCTAGCGGCGCTAACGGCTGCAGACAGGAAGACACTGCCAGCACCGGGAACGCGCTCATCATCTCCGAGCACGACGTGAGGAGAGCCTTCAAGAGAGTGAACACCAGGAAAGCAGCAGGACCAGACGGCATCTCAGGCCGTATCCTCAGAGCCTGCGCAGACCAGCTAGCACCTGTGTTCACTGAGATATTCAACATCTCCTTATCTCAGTCGGTGATCCCCACGTGCTTCAAAGAGTCCATCATTGTTCCTGTCCCGAAGAAACCACATCCTGCTTCCCTCAATGACTATCGCCCTGTAGCCCTCACCACAGTAGTAATGAAGTGCTTTGAACGCCTTATCAGAGACTTCATCATTTCTTCACTACCCGACACACTGGACCCACTACAGTTTGCATACCGTCAGAACCGCTCCACAGACGATGCAATCTCTCATCTCCTCCACACATCACTCACTCACCTGGACACTAGGAAAGGGAATTATGTTAAAATGCTCTTCATCGACTACAGCTCTGCTTTTAATACCATAATTCCCTCCACACTCACCACCAAGCTGGAGCACCTGGGACTGAGCTCATCTATATGTCAGTGGATCTCCAATTTTCTGACTGGCAGACCACAGGCAGTAAGGATGGGCGGACATGTCTCAGCTACACTCACTCTCAGCACTGGAGCCCCCCAGGGTTGTGTTCTGAGCCCCCTGCTGTACTCTTTGTACACCCACGACTGCGTGGCCACTACCAACTCCACCTCCATCATCAAGTTTGCTGACGACACCGTCGTGGTCGGACTGATCACCAACAATGATGAGTCGGGCTACCTAGAGGAGATTGGAAATCTGGAGAACTGGTGCCAGAGGAACAATCTCCTCCTGAACGTCAGTAAGACAAAGGAGCTGATAGTGGACTTTAGTACAAAGCAGGAGAGGAACTACCAGACCCCGTCATCAACAGGAGCCCAGTGGAGAGAGTGAAGGCGGAGGCGAAGGCGGTCGCATCTGCTCTCCCTCCCTTATCTCTCCCCGCTTGCTTCTCTTGTCTGTCTTGTGAAATACTATTCAGAGACTCTCCTCGTCTTGCTCTTGAAATAAAAAGGAAATGGATTTGATCAAGTGGTCTCTGAATGCAATTGACACGATTTTCTCAACGAGAAATGTGGGTTCTGGGGAACCTACTTGTCCTGCTGGGACGTTTGCTGCTGGATACACGATGGACGGTTGGGAGAAGTGGCGCATTGTGTGCCTGGCCGCACTGTCTCTGGAGGACGTTGAAGATATTTACCTATTCGGACCTCTGATAACTGGGATTCTGCTGATTGGATTAGGTGGATTACTTGGATATCGAAAAATCTTAAAAGCAGTCAGTCTCAACCCCAAGAGACTGGCTGGATGGGAAATAATGGTGACGAGAGCTGTCAGAAATCAGACTGTGGTTATGGACCGCAAATTGGATACCATCTTGGGGAGACTGGCAGCTACACAACGTGATTTGGACGGACCTGGAGACCAGTGATGGACATTAAATATCTGTGAAATTGGCAGGTATTGATCGAAATTTGGAAAATATATATAAAAAATTTTTTTCTGCCCTTCTCTTTCCAGCTACTGCATTTCAAGGCAGTGGCTGGAGACATAACTCCCAGAAGACCAAGATAACGAGACGCTCTGGAATCTACCCCCCTCCCCCTTCAAGGTCACCTGGCGCAGACTATTACGGGATGTTACAGGCTTACAAACTGACACGCACGCACTTACACACTCACAGAACAGCTACAGATAGACACTCTACCTTCCCCATTTCCAACGCCTTCGTGTGCTTATTCCCCTCGGTGTGGGCAGGCGGAATCGGGACCAGCGCTCTTTAGCTGCAGGAACTGGAGCTGTTTGCCTACATTGGACATTTCCTATCCCTGTACCCTTATTGTTGCAATGTTGATGTCTTGTGATTACATGTTTTTCTGTGCTTGCTGCTGAGGTATTTTTTTGTACCCCTGATCCCACACTGCCCTCTCCGAAGGACAGTCTGGGAGGGGATTTTTTTACCCTCGTTATCCTAATGTATCTGATTCCTTGTTTTCTATAATGGCGCCTGGGAAATGGCTGCCGTCGCGACCCTGTGGTCGCAAAAAAAAGCATTTCACTGCATTTCATACTGTATGACTGTGTATGTGACAATAAAATTTGAATTTGACAGCTTCAGATACCTCGGTGTTCACATCACACAGGACCTGTCATGGTCCTGTCACATCAACACCGTGGTGAAAAAAGCCCGGCAGCGTCTCTACCACCTCAGACGCTTGAGAGACTTTAGACTGCCCTCCAGGGTGCTCAGGAACTTCTACTCCTGCACCATAGAGAGCATCCTGACGGGAAACATCACGACCTGGTTCGGGAACAGCACCATGCAGGACAGACGAGCTCTACAGAGGGTGGTGCGATCAGCCGAGCGCATCATCCGCACTGAGCTCCCTGACCTGCACTCGATCTATAGCAAGCGGTGCTGGACTAAGGCCAGGAAGATCATGAAGGACCTCAGTCACCCCAGTAATGGACTGTTCTCTTTGTTGCGGTCTTGGAAGCGATTCCGCTCCCTAAAGGCCAACACAGAGAGGCTGAGGAGGAGCTTCTTCCCGCAGGCGATAAGGTCTCTCAATCACACCTCCACACAGGACTAATAACATCTTTTTAAGCTCACAACACTGACTGGACAATCATGGACACATTCATACACACTTGCACTAAATATTTATACATCTGGACAATTGCACATGTCACTTTCATTAGTCACCTTTCATGCATATTTGCACAACCACTGTCACTTTAAATTCTATATACATATACCCTATATTTCTATATTTTACAATATTTTTATTATGCCCTTATTGTACAGTTAATTTTACTAGTTAAATTTATTTCTTTAGTATTTCCTTTTTATTGATTATTTATTTTACGTACAAGCTTTTATTTTATTTTTATTTTCTTTTTAAGGTCACTGGCGGTCGTGTATGCATTTCACTGCATATTATACTGTGTATGACTGTGTATGTGACAAATAAAATTTGAATTTGAATTTGAGGATGCAGGCTGCTTGTCAGTACAGCGTATTAAGAAAACTACAGCTGGGGGCAGAGCTTTTTCTTACAAAGCCCCAAAATTATGGAATAGTCTTCCAAATAGTGTTCGGGACTCAGACACAGTCTCAGTGTTTAAGTCTAGGCTCAAAACCTATTTATTTAGCCAAGCATGTTTATAAATAGATTTGCCATAAGGTAAAGGAGCAGATCTGGGGGACTCATGGACGTAGAGTATTATGGTGAACTGGTATGTTTAGATGCTGTCTTCCTCAGTCTCATTTGATCACTCAGGTTTGTTGACGGTGAGGTGATTGTTTGCTTTACATCTCAGGGAGCCCTCATGTTTGTGTTTCCTTCTGGCTCTCCCTTTTAGTTATGCTGTCATAGTTAGTCCTGCCGGAGTCCCGGCTTGCACTCTACAGTAAATATACATTCACATTAGACATTGTGACTGTGACCATACCTAATTGCAATCTCTCCTCCTCTTCTCTTCCTCCCCCTCTTTCTCTTTCCTCTCTCCCCCTGTCTCCCCCTTTCACTCTTTCTCTCTCTCTCTCTGTCAAGGTACACATGTGGTTCCTGAGCTGCCAGTGATCCAGACTCCCTCTGCCCTCCGGACCTGTCTGATCCATCCTGGTGCCCCGTTTCTGGTTGGAGGTCTCATCACATGGATGCCCCATGTGTCTCTTTAGGATGCGTCTGGTGTCTGGGGATGATTCTATCTACTTAGAAGATGGTTCTGGCCTCGACTGGTGTTGTCAGCTGTTTCTCTGAGGACTTGACAATTCAATAGTTCAGGACTGGAACTTTCTACAAGTCTATCTGAGTCTCCAATAGCTACTGGACTCCATTTTACATCAACTATTATAGCTGAACCTAACACTTAACACTGTATAAATGCAGATCATTTCCTGCTATCTGTTTCACCCAGATGAGGATGGGTTCCCTGTTGAGTCTGGTTCCTCTCAAGGTTTCTTCCTATTACCATCTCAGGGAGTTTTTCCTTGCCACTGTCGCCCTCGGGCTTGCTCACCAGGGACTATCTGAACATTTTGATTCATACATATTCACATTCCACACAAACTTAAATAGTTCTTTTGATTGTGTAAAGCTGCTTTGAGACAATGTCAATTGTTAAAAACGCTATACAAATAAAACTGAATTGAATTGAACCACCTAGTAATGCATTACAATAGTCCAGTCTGGAGGTCATGAATGCATGAACTAGTTTTTCTGCATCAGATATGGATACGATGTTCCTAAGTTTAGCAATATTTCGAAGATGGAAAAAGGCTGTTTTTGTGATATTTGAAATGTGATTTTCAAAAGACAAGTTACTGTCTAATATTACGCCCAGGTCTTTTACTGCTGAGCTGGTAGTAACAGTACATCCTTCTAAGCGCATTACGCCAGACAGTTCTCCATTTAGATCTACAAAATGGTAGCGATCAGACAGGTAAGATCTAAACCATTTTAATGCCTGTCCCTGAATACCTATATAATTTTGTAAGCGATCTATGAGAATATTATGATCTATAGTGTCAAATGCGGCACTAAGATCGAGCAGGACTAGCAATGAGATGCAGCCTTGGTCTGAAGCTAAAAGCAAGTTGTTTGTAATCTTAACTAGTGCAGTTTCTGTGCTATGATGGGGCCTGAAACCTGACTGAAATTCTTCAAGGATGTTGTTATCCTGCAAGAATGTGCATATTTGAGCTGATACTAATTTTTCTAGTATTTTTGATATGAACGGAAGGTTTGAAATCGGTCTGTAATTTGCTATTTCATTCGCGTCCAAATTGGATTTTTTAAGAAGCGGCTTAATAACTGCTAACTTGAAAGGTTTAGGGACGTGACCTAGATATAATGAGGAATTAGTAATGTTTAGAAGTGGCTCTCCAACCGTAAGCATCACTTATTTTAAAAATCTGGTTGGGATTGGGTCTAACAGGCACGTTTTTGATTTAGCCGAGGTGATAAGTTTATACAGCTCTTCCTGTCCTATACCTGTAAAGCACTGAAAATCTAAATGTGAAGCTATAGGCTGAACTGGATCGTGAGATACTATTAGAGGTTGAACCTCCGTTATTTTCTTCCTGATATTATTGATTTTTTCATTAAAGAAGTCCATAAAGTCTTCACTTCTAAACTGTGATGGGATACTCTCTGCGGGCATCTTAGGTGTTGTTAGGCGAGCCACTGTACTAAATAAGAACCTGGGATTGTTTTGGTTTCTTGCTATCAGTTGGCTAAGATGCTCAGTCCTAGCAGTTTTTAGAGCCTGTCTATAGTTGCACATACTGTCTTTATACGCAATTCGAAAAACTTCTAATTTAGTTTTCCTCCATTTTCGCTCGAGGTTACGGGTTGCTCTCTTTAGGGCGCGAGTATGACTGTTGTACCACGGTGCAAGTGTTTTATTTCTGACTTTTTTTAATCTGATGGGAGCAACAGTGTCTAATGTACTCGTAAAAATAGTGCCGATGCTGCTAGTCACAATCATCTGCATTTAGGGGTCTAATAAGAAATTGGGACAGATCCGGCAGATTACTTGTGAATCTGTCTTTAGTAGTGGGATTCATATTTCTAAAAGATTGATAACGTGGGGGGACACAGATAATCTGTTCTACGGGTAGAGTATATATCAGGAGGTGATGATCTGTGATATCATCACTTTGAGGTAAGATCTCTATATTAGAGACATCTATACCATGGGATATAATTAAATCTAGCGTATGATTAAAGCCGTGAGTTGCTCCAATTATATTTTGTTTAACCCCAAAGGAATTTAGTAAATCCATAAATGTGAGTGCTAAAGCGTCATTAGCATAATCTACATGAATGTTAAAGTCTCCTACTATCAACACTTTGTCAGAGTTAACCAATAGGTCTGATACCAGATGTCCAAATTTTTTAAGAAAATCGCCATATGGCCCCGGGGGTCTGTACACGGTGGCCAGGGTAAAATATAGCAAGGGTTTATTACGTATTTCATTTAGTGCAACATTAATGATAAGCACTTCAAATGAATTAAACCTGGGCCTTATTTTCTGGGTAACAGTGAGTACATCATTGTAGATAATGGCGACACCACCACCGCGACCAATTAGACGGGGCTCGTGCTTATAGAAATATCCTGACGGAGTAGACTCATTCAGACCAAAATATTCATTTGGTTTAAGCCAGGTTTCGGTGAGACAGAGTGCGTCAAGGCAATAATCTGAGATAAGTTCATTAACAATAAGTGCTTTAGGTGCAAGGGATCTAATGTTGAGTAGTCCAAACTTTAGAGGTGGATTTTGACTACTTATTTTGCCTTTTTCTGGTTTTATGATTATCAGATTGTTTCGGATAAATTTAACAAATTTATTCTTTTTTCTCACTATTCGGGGAACAGACACAGACGCACACACATAGCTTGTCCTATAGAAACTATCACTATGGTGAGTTGTGATGTGGCTAATATGTTTGGAATCTACGGTATGACTTACCGCCAGTCAGATGGTTCATAGTGTCCTGGAGATGTTGTCAGAGAGGACCGCTGCTCCAGCTCTGCTAGGGTGTAGGCCATCGGTGTGATAGAGCCTTGGACGCTCCCAGAAAACATTCCAGTTATCAACAAAGGGTAATTTCTGTTGTCGACACCAAGATTGTAACCATTCATTAAAGGCAAATAATCTACTGTCATGGGTGATGTGCTGCGGACCTTCTCGACCAGGCTCCTGAAGTCCTTCTTTAGGGTCTCCGTCTGCTTCAGCCTGGTGTCGTTCGTGCCGGCATGAAGAACCACAGCTCCAATGTTCTTCCTCAGGGCAGCAGGCACCTGTGCAGCAACATCAAGAACACGTGCACCAGGTAAACAGCGTGTGTGCACCTTACCTTTAGCCGTGGTAGCACGCACGTGACGAACGATGGAGTCTCCGATGACCAGCGTGTCGTGTGCCGTCTCGCGGAGAGGAGCGAAGCGGTTTCGGGTCGAGATCTCGAAGACGGGTGGTGGTGGAGGGGGAGAGGTCCTCGCCTGGGGCTTGGCGTTCTTCTTCCGCTGCTGCTGTATCCAGGGTCCGTGGTATCCCGGCGCTGGGGTGTAGGAAACCTGGGCGGGCTGCGTCCCTGGTGTGTTGGACCTGGGCAGAGAAACACGCGGGGTTGAGGTTGTAGGAGAATTCTCTCGCCGAGACTTTACCTGAGACATGTGAGCGTCGGTCCGTGACGATTCCAGCGTGGCTTTCCGCTGCTGTAGCCGGGCCAGCTTCACCTGTAGCTCGCGGATCAGCTTCTCCACGGCCTCCAACTCCAAATCCACCGAGTGCAGCTCCAATGTCTCCTCACCTGCACTCAGAGGCAGAATCACAACCGACATGGTGTCTAAATACGGAAAATAATCGGTGTGAAGAAGCGAAAACAAACTTGTGATAGCCGGGCTAGAGATGCTAATGCCGGCTAAAAGCGGTGTGCTGCAAAACAATTAAAACTTACCGATATAACACGTGTTTCGAGTAAATATATTATAAGATAGTATAAGATACTTATCCGTTTTATGTACAGTCTTCGTAAGGGGACGAAAAAGTTTAAAAATTGGTCAGTGTGGCGGAGCTCGGAAAAAAGCAGAGTCTCTTTTAACGCACAGCGTTAACTGTGCGTTTATTCAATGAGCACTGTGCTACGTCCGAACCGACTGCATTATTTTATGCTTTTCTATTCAACAACCACCTGCATTACAATAGTCCAGTCTGGAGGTCATGAAGGCATGAACTAGTTTTTCTGCATCAGATACGGATAAGATGTTCCTAAGTTTAGCAATATTTCGAAGATGGAAAAAGGCTGTTTTTGTGATATTTGAAATGTGATTTTCAAAAGACAAGTTACTGTCTAATATTACGCCCAGGTCTTTTACTGCTGAGCTGGTAGTAACAGTACATCCTTCTAAGCGCAGGCTGAATTGTGAAAGCTGTTGTGTGCTGGTTTTTGGGCCAATAAGTAATATCTCTGTCTTATCTGAATTTAATAAAAGAAAGTTATTGGTCATCCAATCTTTTATGTCCTGGACACACTCAGTTAATCTAGACAACTTAGGTATTTTGTCTGGTTTAGTTGAGATATATAATTGGGTATCATCAGCATAACAATGGAAACTAATCCCATGTCTTCTAATGATGTTACCCAAGGGAAGCATGTATATTGAGAACAACAGAGGTCCTAAAACTGACCCTTGTGGGACCCCATATTTCACTGGCATTTAAGCAGAGGTGGAAAGAGTAATAAAATTTTGTACTCAAGTACAAGTACTGTTACTTCAGTGAAATTTTACTTAAGTACAAGTAAAGTTACCATTATAAAAATCTACTCAACTAAAAGTAAAAAGTAGCTCATTAAAAAATGTACTCAGAGTAAAAGTTACCGAGTTACTTTTTTATTTTTATTTTTTTAACAGCGGGGGTGGGATGAGGCATTCTAGCGTAGTTCAAAAAAGATGAGCAGATATAAAATCTCAAACTAGTTGTTTTTTAACTGAAGGAACACCTTTGCATAATAAAGCTGTTGTCTTTCTTGTGCTTGAAAATCAAAGTGGTCACTTAAATATGGTGTTACGTCCCAGTCTAGGGTCATACAGCAAAAGAATGGTTCAGGGTTCTATTTTAAACTGTATGGAAATGGTGGTATATGGCAGAAAGAACTAGATCCAATCATTAACTGATGAAAAAATTAGTTTTTTATACACACACACACACACACACACACACACAACAGGAGGAGGATCAGATTCAGGATGGACCCAGGCCAAAATAATAAACAAAATGGTATTTATATTTAGTAGCTAGATTACCTGCAAAAAAAAAAACACAAACAAAAATACAGGTACCTTCCCGGACTCCCTAAACCTATATAAAATATAAACCTAAGCTAAACTATATAAAATACCTGGCTCAAAAAAGTCTCACAGTCTAATATTTCACTGGATTGTTTTAGCTATGATTAAGCTGTGGGGCTGCTTTGATAACCTTATATATTGTAGCGTTTTTCAACGCTATCAGGGATCTTGGAGGACGAGAGAGCTTGGTGGCTACCCAATGTAATGACTGGGAGTATTTTATTAATCTCAGCACAAGCATAAACACACAGGTTAAAACACACATACCACATGCTTAAACCTGGCCGAAGCCACTAACCTAAAACCAATATCCCACCCATGGTGAACACAAACATAATGCTGGACCAAAGCCGGCGGTCGCCAGCCCCGCCCACGCCACACTGCCCCCACCCGAGATGAGACCGTCCCCGGTCACCCCTAATCCTTCAGTCTCTGAGACGTGCAGGCGGTCGGCGCTGGCGCTGTGAACGCCGGAGCCCTGCTGTAGACGAAATGTGAACATTAACCTGAGGCGGTCGGGCCTCTGCAGCGGTCGCCGTCTCACCGGCATGCGGCTGGTAGGGAGCGAGACGGTCTCGGTGAAGCACAATCGTCCGCGCTCGCCCCGCCAGCCGCACCCGGTAGACGACATCCGAAAGCCGAACGATCACCATGCAGGGTCCCACCCAGTGGGACATCAGTTTGGGTGATAGCCCTCTCTTCCTTCTCGGGGAATAAACCCATACCTGCTCTCCCGGCTCAAAGTCTCGCCCCCGGCTATGAGTGTCATAAACCCGGCGCTGCTTAACACCGGCGTCCGCCAAGTGTTTGCGCGCTAACTCATGAACATGGAACAGTTTTTCTTTCAACGAACAAAAGTAATCCAACCCCGGTTCCGTGGGTAAGTCCGATTGTGGAGGTGGTCCAAAAACATGGTCCACTGGAGTGCGCAGCTCGCGGCCAAACATGAGAACAGCTGGCGTTAGCTGCGATGACTCCTGTACTGCTGTGCGATATGCCCAAAGCACGAGAGGCAAATGTTCGTCCCAATCGCGTTGCCGATCGCTGGTAAGTAGGGCGAGTTGTGTGGTGAGCGTCCGATTGAAGCGCTCCACGAGGCCGTCACTTTGTGGACGGAGTGGCGTGGTGCGGGTCTTTTTCACCCCGAGGCGTTCGCACACCGCCGCAAACACCTCCGCCTCGAAGTTGCGCCCCTGATCGCTGTGTAACTGCTCTGGAACGCCAAACCGGCTGAACACCTCATCCACTAGCACTCGGGCCGTGGTGGAGGCGCTCTGATCAGGCACAGCGAAAGCCTCCGGCCACTTTGTGAAGTAATCCACAACGACCAGCACATAACGGTTACCCCGATCGGAAACGGGGAACGGTCCAAGGATGTCCACGCCCATACGCTCCATGGGTGCCCCCACCCGAAAGTCCTGCAGCGGTGCTCGCGAACGCTGGGTAGGGCCCTTCTTTGCTGTGCACGAGTCGCATCTGTGGACAAAGAGTTTGCTATCAGTATGACAACCTGGCCAGTAGAAACGGGCGCGCAACCGCCGCAAAGTTTTTGTCACACCGAAGTGTCCCGAACCCGTATGCCCGTGAACCAACCCCAACACGCACGCCCTCAAAGTCCTGGGTACCAGAAGCTGAAAACACTCGCCAGCGCCGCACGGCCGCTCCCAGCGGCGGTAAAGTAGACCTTCACGCAACGCTAGGCGGGTAAACTGCGAGTGGAGAGCCTTTGCCTCTAGCCCCAGATGAACGATTGCGGTATAATCCGGTCTCAGGCCCGCTTTAACCCAACCCAGTACTTGCTGCAGAACTGGATCACCCTCCTGCTCGGCTGCGAGCTGATCATTGTCCAGCTGTGGCACAGGTGAGATGACGCTGGGAGGTGCCCTAGGCGAGGCAGTGACTCGGCTGCATGCCGGAACGGTCGGCTGATCACACCCGGGGGTTCCGGAGGATTGAACGGGAGGGATGTTGTGCATCAGTGGTTCCGGGGGTTGGCCCGCGTCGCAACCGCGCTCCACGACCCGCTCGCAGTACCGACAACGCGCTTCGCTGCATGGCCGGCGAGATAACGCGTCGGCGTTAGCGTGTAGCTTCCCGGCTCGGTGTTCAATGGTGAAACTATAGTCCTGCAATCGCTCCAGCCAACGCGCTAACTGCCCTTCGGGTTCTTTAAAACTGAGCAGCCACACTAGCGAAGCGTGATCGGTCCGCAGCAGGAAGGTTTGCCCGTATAAGTACGGCCGGAAGTGTTTTAGCGCCGCGACGACAGCTAACAGCTCGCGCCGCGTGAAGCAATAATTTCGCTCAGGCCCAGACAACGCGCGGCTGAAATACGCGACAACCCGCTCTTGGCCACCGGAAACCTGAGACAGTACGGCCCCCAGCCCTACATCGCTCGCGTCTGTGTCAAGGGTGAACGCGCGCACTGCATCCGGATAGCCGAGGACGGGACATGTGACCAAAGCTTCGCGCAACCGAGCGAACGCGCGCGCATGTACAACCTCCCAGCGGAACGGCTGGTTCTTTTTCGTCAACCCATGCAACGGACTTGCGACGGTGGCGTAGTCCTTCACAAACCGGCGGTAGTACGAGGCTAACCCGAGGAAAGTGCGCAGCTGCGACACACTTACCGGTTCTGGCCAATTCTGTACTGCAGCGATTTTGTTTGGGTCAGTAGCAATCCCGTTCGCACTAATTATGTGGCCCAGAAACGCGGTCTCTCGACGCAACAGCTGGCATTTCCCCGGATTGAGCCGCAAGTTCGCCCGTCGGATAGCCAAAAATACCACCCGGAGATTAGCTAGCGCGACCTCAAACTCCTTGCCGTGCACTAGCAAATCATCCAGATAGACGACGCAACGGTTACGAGGGATATCCGCCAACACTTTCTCCATCAACCGTTCAAACGTCGCCGGAGCGTTGCATAGGCCGAAAGGCATACGCCGGAATTGCCACAGCCCGTGCCCGATCGAAAACGCGGTTTTAGGGCGGTCTTCCGGAGCGAGCTCTACTTGCCAATACCCGCTACGCAGATCTAACGAACTAAACCAAGCCGAGCCTGTGACATGTTCCAGCGCATCATCTATCCATGGCAACGGGTATGAGTCCTTCCGCGTCACCGCGTTTAACCACCGGTAATCGACACAAAACCGCCAAGAATTGTCCCTCTTACGCACAAGCACAACCGGTGAAGACCACGGTCCGGACGCTGGCTCAATGACGCCTGAGTCGACCATCTCACGCAGCTTCTGCTTGGCGACAGCCCGTTTAGCTAATGGGAGGCGTCGCGGGTGCAACCGAACAGGAGCTGCGTTCCCCGTATCAATCTTGTGCTGCACCAGATTGGTATGGGTGCAATCGCGCTCGTCTACCGCGAATACATCCGCGAATTCGTTAAGGAACGATCTCAGCGTTTCGGTCTGTGTCGAAGTTAACCCTGCGCTGCTACGTCGCAAAAGCTCGTCTAGCATGCTCGCTCGGTCATGTACCGGATGTTTGGGTGTCGCAGCCTCCGGAAGTTCCGCCCCCCGTGTGTGTGCTACTATGTCATGCGGCCGTGGTTTAGTTGTTAGCAACCTAGCTACGCCGAAATCCCCACACAGAGTCCCGTCCGTTAGGCTGAGCGCGGCCCCCCACCTTTCCAAAATGTCCAGCCCCAATATACAGCTATCCTCAATGTTCCCCAGCAAAAAGTCATGAACATAGCTGTGCTCACCTATGTTGATTCGCACCGATCGACGAGCCCGTATCTTCAACCGGCTCCCAGACACGGTGCGGATGCTAAAAGCCGGCTTAGGCACTTTGCCAGCGCGCTCGCCTGGTCCCAACACTCCGTTGCGAAGTAGTGAAACAGTGGAGCCGGTGTCCACAAGCGCCCGCAGTGGGATGCCGTCCAGCACACAATCCAGGTAAATCCCAGCGCGTTGTCCCACACGTCCCGAACGGAAGTCGACGCCGCCAGTTGGGGAAACAGAAACGGCCTTGGGAGGTGGCTTCCCCTCGCTGCCTCCCCGACCTAGTTTAACGGCTGCTGGGGTACGTTGTCCTCGCGCCACGGGGCGTTAGAGCCGTAGTCCTGCGGTCCCGGGCCTCGGCGTCGTCGCGGAAGTTCGGCATCTTGCTCGTAGCCTGGCCGTGACGGGTAGCCCTGTCCCCGGCCAGGTTCGCCTCCCGAGCGCCCCCTAGCGGCGGGAGGTAGCTCGGCTCTTTCGCCGCCATGCCCGGCCATGATGGGTTCAGCACGCTCGGCCTCACGCAGTGCCTCGGCCAGAGAACCGGGTGCCGCCAACCTGACGTGTTCGCGGAGCCGCAGCGGTCGGAGACCCCGGAGGAATGCACGACGAGCTAGCTCTTCCTGCTGATCGTGCTCGAATTCAGGGTAGCCCCGCCGCGCGAGGCATCGCAAGTCCATCGCAAGTCCATCGCAAGTCCATCGCAAACGCGCCCAGTGGCTCTGAAGCGGACCGCGAGCTCTTCGCCAGCCGCTTCTCTGCGGTCCCCCGCGCCGAACCGGAAGTGGAGCGATTCCCGCAGCTTCGCTTAGTCCTTCCGCTCCTCGGCCCGGAGGTCCTCGAGCACCCGGAGTGCGTCGCCCTTAAGCGAGAGTGCTACGCGGATCGCGATTTCCGCTGGGGACCAGCCCGCAAGATCGGCGGCGAGCTCTACCTGCGCAAAGAATGCGTAGGGTTCGACAGCGCCATTATAGAAAAGAAGGCGCAGCTGTAAGTCGCCTTGCCGGTTAACGGCGCACGGGGCTTGATCTGTGAGAAGCTCCGCCCCGAGATCCAGTGCCGGGACCCTCATCTCGCCGCTCTGCTTTCGCCGCGCCGCTTTTTTTGTGCTGGCACCGTCCGGAAGGTGCTTCCTCTGCAGGAGTTCTGCTGCCACTCGCCGGCCCTCTTTGATCTTCTTCAGATCCTCCGCCGTTCGCTCCAACTCGGAGATCTCCATCCCACTTCTGACACCAATGTAGCGTTTTTCAACGCTATCAGGTACCTTCCCGGACTCCCTAAACCTATATAAAATATAAACCTAAGC
This sequence comes from Channallabes apus, assembly GCA_030522415.1. Taxonomy (NCBI): domain Eukaryota; kingdom Metazoa; phylum Chordata; class Actinopteri; order Siluriformes; family Clariidae; genus Channallabes; species Channallabes apus. Next base: position 116,765 of record CM060119.1, read on the forward strand.
TAAACTATATAAAATACCTGGCTCAAAAAAGTCTCACAGTCTAATATTTCACTGGATTGTTTTAGCTATGATTAAGCTGTGGGGCTGCTTTGATAACCTTATATATTGTAGCGTTTTTCAACGCTATCAGGGATCTTGGAGGACGAGAGAGCTTGGTGGCTACCCAATGTAATGACTGGGAGTATTTTATTAATCTCAGCACAAGCATAAACACACAGGTCAAAACACACATACCACATGCTTAAACCTGGCCGAAGCCACTAACCTAAAACCAATATCCCACCCATGGTCGGAGCCGCAGCGGTCGGAGACCCCGGAGGAATGCACGACGAGCTAGCTCTTCCTGCTGATCGTGCTCGAATTCAGGGTAGCCCCGCCGCGCGAGGCATCGCATGTCCATCGCCGTTAACCTAACCAGTCCATAGCCACTAACCTAAAACCAATATCCCACCCATGGTGAACACAAACATAATGCTGGACTAAAGCCGGCGGTCGCCAGCCCCGCCCATGCCACAATATATATTATGTATATATAATTTTATCACCCCCCCCCCCATCATTCCGTACAATAAGGTAGTCAGCTATCTTTATTTTATTCCTGAGCAAATAAATTCCCAAATAAACTCCCTCTTCCAAAAATAAATGGCAGCCACGCCCCTGCTACTAGTGAGTGCACAGACATACAGTGAAATTATCTACAAATATATACAAAGACCAACCAAACCATAGGGACAAAGCAATAATCAAAGTCAATTGGAGGCAAAAAGTCAAACCAGAATACACAACCAAATGTCAAAACGCCAAAATCACAACCTCTTTCATCTTTCGCGCGTCTCTCTCCAGTCGCGTTAGTCGATGACGTCACTCAGGGCGGAAGCGGCCGTGTGGAAGGTCAGATAGCTGCCGATGTCACAAAACCTGGAGTGGAGTCTGGATCGGCGCGCGACCAGGACATGATACACACACGTGGCGCAACGGAGCATTTATAAAGCATAATATTTTTTTTATTGTTTTATCATTTTCATTCATTTATTTTTTACTCAGTAGCGAATATGATTTAAAATTTAGCGAATTACAATACTTCAAACAAAACGTACTTAAGTAAAAGTAAAATTACAGATTTTTAAAACTACTTTAAAAAGTAGAAATACACAAAAAAGCTACTCAATTACAGTAAGCGAGTAATTCGTTACTTTCCACCTCTGCATTTAAGATCAACTACTGTATTATAGCTGAACTGCTGCCACCTAACACACTGTATAAATGCAGATCATTTCCTGCTATCTGTTTCACCCAGATGAGGATGGGTTCCCTGTTGAGTCTGGTTCCTCTCAAGGTTTCTTCCTATTACCATCTCAGGGAGTTTTTCCTTGCCACTGTCGCCCTCGGCTTGCTCACTAGGGACTATCTGATAATTTTGATTCATACACATTCACATTCCATACAAACTTAAATAATTCTTTTGATTGTGTAAAGCTGTTTTGAGACAATGACAATTGTTAAAAGCGCTATACAAATAAAACTGAATTGAATGGAATTTAATTGAATAACACAGGTTCCGGGTTCTTCCCGAAGCAGCGGATTTTTTTACCCTAACCTAACCCTTGCCACCCTAGGCTTGCTCATACAAATACAAATAAAATTCAATTCAATATTTACTTTATATACAGCATATCAAAGTAATTTTTCCCATAATGTAATTTTAAAAGTTAAAGTCTCATACATATTGGGAAATATTCCAATATTTTAAGCTGTAAGCCATTATCATCAAAACTAAACAAAAGAAAAAGACTTGAAATATTTCACTTTACATTTAATGAATCTAAAATATGTAAAAGTATAAGACTTATTAAATTATGAAAGAAAATTACCATCTCAATGATATAATTTTTTTTAGATGCACTGTAGTTATTGGAGATTGTAGGATAGGTTTGGGGATAGACACAATTGTTGCATTTTTAAAACAGGCACATAAAGTACACAGTAGTTAAAAGTAGTTTCCATTAAAGATGTAAACAGTGAAGAGTTTATCATCTTCCTGCAAATTCCACAGACCTTAATTTAATTGAGCATCACCTACTGATTTTGTTAAAAACAAACCATGATAGTGTAATTTCATGTCAAATGTCACAATGTGATCACTCTGCGTAATTTTGCCTCTCTTATCTGTCGAGTGGAATGACTCACCCTGCCTTCCCTAGTTTCTATGTAATTCCCATTCAGTTGTCAATAAGCCATGAAATGAAGGATACAGTAATTGGCTATGACCTTTGATCACCTTCTTTTTGCATGAGAGTGTCCAATCACTGGTCTGAGATCTCCAGCACCAATGACCCATTTTGACTAATTCCATTCACAAGAAACAGGCAAACTTCAAATTTGAAGTTGATGGTCACCTCAGAACTATGTTAAGATTTTATTATAAATATACTGTACTAAGATTAGGTATATCAAGCTGTTCATTTGGAACAGCAACAATAGGTAACCTTTTTAATCCTGAAATAATCACATAATGAAACATAACAGCGTTGTTTAAGGAGAGTCCTATGCAGTTAAATCTTATTTGTCTGTTGGACGAGTTGTTTTGCCATTTAGACCCTCAGATCAATATTATCCACTCGCACAGGAGATGCAAGAAATACACACAAACACGTTCACTATAAAGCAGCCAGGCCGCAAAAAGCTGCCATCAACATAATCCGATCGATAATGAACATATTCAAGAGCATTACTCCTCAATGAGTGTTCCTTTTCTCTGAGTTTAAATGTGAGGGAAGTAAAAGCCCTTACATTATCCAGATTCAATTGCATTTAGAAATGTGATTGCTGACTCATGCAATACGTAAAACAAACAAGATATCATTAATGAACTTGGAAGTTCAAACTGACTAAGTTCACTGCTATGAGCCACATTGTTTAATTCCGATTTTTTTGGTCAGAGCATATTTGCATGTCATGATGATTGATATACATATTTACAAGTGACTTTTATGTGGACGCATCTGTCCTCTTAGATGTCACGTATGTGCACATCAATGCATCTTTGGGTAGCCATGGGTAGCTCAGGTTAAGCCATTGGACTACGGTTTGGAAGATCCCAGGTTCAAACCCCACAACCACCAAGTTGCCACTGTTGGGCCCCTGAGCAAGGCCCTTAACCCTCAACTGCTCAGATGTGTAATGAGATAAAAATGTAAGTCGCTCTGGATAAGAGTGTCTGCCAAATGCCTAAATGTAAATGTCTTTGATCACACCATCTGGGTTAAAAATACATCAAGTTCATTCAACTACTTATTAATTTCAAATGGATATGATTGTAGCAAAAAAAATATGCTTGGCATTTTGCTCAGGAGGACAGAATGCACTTACCAAGCTGTATGTGGGCGGTCCAGAACTAAGAAGAAAGTGAGATGCCTCACTTTTTTTTGTGTAGTATGAAATCCCTGCTCTGTTGTTGCTGGCTGTGTCACGGGCGGTGCAGACGGGATGGATCCAAGCGCAGAGCGTGTGAGAGAAGCAGCGCCGGTTATTTTGAAATGTATTACGCACTGAGTGTTTTGTGAATGAAAACTCCTTCCAATTGATGCAGAGGCACGGCGTGAGTCTCGACGAGAGAATGCGGAAGTGAAGAGCCGGTGCGCGCTGAATGCAGGTCTGATCCGCTGGGAATAATCTTGGTTGTGGGTGCACGTGGTACGTTGCCGTGAAGTCAAAGAAAGTCCGTGATCCAGAATCGTGGTCGTAAAATGAAAGCAGTGGGCCAGGGGTGGCTCAGTGGTTAAGGCATTGGACTACGGTTCGGAAGGTCCCAGGTTCAAACCCCACAACTACCAAGTTGCCACTGTTGGGCCCTTGAGCAAGGCCCTTAACCCTCAACTGCTCAGATGTATAATGAGATAAAAATGTAAGTCGCTCTGGATAAGAGCGTCTGCCAAATGCCTAAATGTAAATGTAAATGTAAAGCAAAGGTCGATATCCAGAGAACAGAGAAAACAACAATCCAAAGCGTGAGACGTGAGCGAGATCCGTGAAACAAAGCGTGGGTCGAGAACTGAAGGTCAAGGTAGAACAAAGCGCTGGAAAACTGGGCATGAGAGCACACAATAATCTGGCAGGGAGTGGTTGTTTGGCAGAGAGTAATATAGGGTGAAGTAATGAATGAAGATGGAGAACAGGTGTGCATGAGCCGGCACATGAGGCGGCAAAATGGAAGCATAGAAACGGAGTGTGGAGTGGAATGGCAGATCATCATGGTTTGTTTTGACAGGTAGGCGTGACCTGGCGTGTTGTGACAGTACCCCCCGTCCTACGGACGCCACCTGGCGTTCTTGAGGGGGCCTCGGGATGAAGTTGGTGGAAGTCTGAGATCAAAGAGCGGTCCAGGATGAATCTGGCTGGCACCCAGCTCCTTTCCTCGGGTCCATAGCCCTCCCAGTCCACGAGATACTGTAGGCTGCGTCCTCTGTGACGAGACTTGAGAAGTTTACGGACAGTGAAGGCTTCGCCCCCATCTATGAGTCGAGGTGGTGGAGGGAGGTGAGGGGGTGGAGCCAGAGAGCATGGAACCAACCTGCGGACCTGGGAAACGTGGAATGTGGGATGAACTCGACGCATAGAACTAGGAAGAGCCAGTCTGACGGAGGTGGGGTTGATGATACGTGAAATCGTAAAGGGACCTATGAATCTAGGCGAGAGCTTTCTGGATGTGGTCTTAAGTGGTAGGTCGCGAGTAGAGAGCATGACTCTTTGGCCAACACGGTACCTTGGGGCTGCAGCGCGGTGCCGGTTGGCCTTACGTTGAAAGATGCTCACGGTGCGCATCAGCTGAGCACGGGCCCGTCGCCATGTGTTTTTGCAGCGGCGGATAAAGACTTGGGCTGACGGGACAGCAGTTTCCTCCTCTTGGGTGGGAAATAACGGTGGCTGGTAGCCTAGACAGCATTGGAAAGGAGACATATCAGTGGCAGAGGTGGGGAGCGAGTTGTGTGCATACTCCACCCAGGGGAGGAAATGGCTCCACGAAGCTGCATCCCGTGAAGTTATGCATCTCAGGGTTTTCTCAAGCTCCTGATTTGCACGTTCTGTCTGGCCGTTGCTCTGGGGGTGAAAGCCAGACGAGAGGCTAGGAGTTGCACCGATGAGACTACAAAAGGCTTTCCAGAACTGAGCTGAGAACTGGGGACCCCTGTCTGAGACTATGTCTACCGGGAGGCCATGGAGGCGAAATACATGGTTAATCATGAGCTCAGCCGTTTCTTTAGCAGACGGGAGTTTGGGGAGAGGGACAAAATGTGCGGCTTTGGAAAAACGGTCGACTATGGTAAGTATGCATGTGTTATTGTTGGAGGGGGGTAATCCAGTGACAAAATCAATGGCGATATGGGACCATGGGCGATGGGAAATAGGGAGGGGTTTGAGTAGACCCTCAGGTCGGCGGTTCTGTGTCTTGTTCCTGGTGCAAATGTCGCATGCGGCCACAAAGTTCTTAACATCTTCTGTGACAGAAGGCCACCAGAACCGTTGCTGTAGTAGGGCAAGAGTGCGGGTGGCTCCGGGGTGACATGCTAGCTTCGAGTTGTGGCCCAACTCTAGTACTAGGGAGCGAGCTGAAGAAGAAGAGTCTCCCGGGGGGAACATTGCTAGGACCTGGCTCATGCGTCAGTGATTGCAGGACTTGATTTTCCACTTCGAGCTGAGTGGCTGCCACCAGACATTGGGGTGGTAAAATAGTCTCTATGGTGGGGGTGTCCTGGGGGGTGGTAAATTGACGAGACAGAGCATCGGGCTTAGTATTTTTAGAGCCTGGGCGGTAAGAAAGCGTGAAGTTAAATCTGGAGAAAAACAGGGACCAGCGTGCCTTACATGAATTCAATCTTTTGGCCGCCTTGAGATACTCAAGGTTTGTATGGTCAGTCCAGACGAGAAAGGGGTGTTCAGCTCCCTCCAGCCAATGTCTCCACTCTTCTAGGGCGAGCTTCACAGCTAAGAGCTCGCGATCCCCAATGTCGTAATTGCGTTCAGTGGGTGTGAGTCGGCGAGAGAAAAACGAGCATGGGTGAAGTTTGTTATCTCGAGGAGATCTCTGAGAGAGAACAACTCCGACTCCTGTTTCGGAGGCATCGACCGCAACAATGAACTGAAGAGCAGGGTCGGGGAAGACAAGAATAGGCGCTGTTGTGAATAAACATTTCAGATGATTGAATGCTTCCTGGGCTTGAGAGTTCCACTGAAAGGGAATCCTAATGGAGGTGAGAGTGGTGAGGGGTGTGGCCACCAGGCTGTAGTTTCTGATGAAATGTCGGTAGAAGTTAGCAAAGCCCAGGAAGCGTTGAAGTTCATGTCTAGAAGAAGGAGTGGGCCATTCAGTAACAGCTTTGATTTTGGCTGGGTCCATCTGAATTCCAGATGGGGAGATGAGGTAGCCCAGAAAAGAGGTGTATTCTTGATGGAACTCGCATTTCTCTGCTTTAACATAAAGTTTGTTCTCCATTAAGCGTTGCAGCACCTGACGTACGTGAATTCTGTGCTCCTTAAGTGAGCAAGAAAAGATCAGAATGTCGTCAAGGTAGGCAAACACAAAGGTGTTGAAGTCGCGGAGAACTTCATTTATAAGGGCCTGGAACACAGCTGGGGCGTTAGTTAGGCCGAATGGGACCACCAGGTATTCATAGTGACCTGTGGGTGTGTTAAAGCCTGTTTTCCATTCGTCACCCTCTCTGATCCTGACTAGGTGGTAAGCATTTCTGAGATCAAGTTTGGAGAACACGTGAGCATCCTGGAGTAATTCAAAGGCTGTAGACATCAAAGGAAGTGGATAGCGGTTCTTGACTGTAATTTCGTTGAGCCCCATATAATCTATACATGGACGAAGAGATTTGTCCTTTTTTTCACAAAGAAAAATCCAGCACCAGCTGGGGAGGAGGAGGGGCTAATGATTCCGGCGGTTAGGGACTCAGAGATATACTGTTTCATGGCCTCTCTTTCAGGGAGTGACAATGAATAGAGGCGGCCTCTTGGGGGGGGTAGTGCCAGGGAGGAGGTTGATGGCGCAGTCGTAGGGGCGGTGAGGAGGGAGAGAAATAGCACGTGATTTGCTAAATACCTGTTTAAGGTCATGGTATTCGACAGGTACCTGAGAAAGGCAAGGAATATCTTCTTTTGACATGGTTGGTGTGTTCCTGAGGTGGGCGGAGCGGAGGCAGGAGGAAAGACAGGCAGGGCTCCATTCGAGGATGCTATTCCTAGTCCAGTCAACATGAGGGTTGTGTTTCTTGAGCCATGGGAGACCCAAAACTACTGGAGCATGGGGGCTTTGGGTGATCAGGAGTGAGATGGTTTCAGCATGATTACCAGAGAGCTGTAGGGTGGAGCTGAGCGGTGAGTGACTGGTGGAAGTTTACTACCGTCTAGTGCCTGAACGTGAAGTGGCTGGCTGAGTGGGTGAGATGGAATCTTGAGGCGGCTGATAGTGGATGCTGCTATAAAATTTTGGTCGGCTCCAGAATCTATGAGAGCGTTCATGACGTGAGGCTGATTAGCGTAGGTCAAGGTTACCAAGAACAGCGGTCGAGAATCTGGGAGAAATTGAAGATTAGGGCCTCCTTGTACTCCCAGAATTACCTGGGAGCCCCGGGCATTTAACGGACAGGATCGTACCAAGTGGCCCGCTTGGCCACAGTAAAAGCAGGAACCTTCATCGCGACGGCGCTGGCGCTCCATTAGCGAAAGGCGTGTGCGGCCAATTTGCATGGGTTCAGACAGGGTTTGATACAAAGGTGTGGTGAAATCTGGGATGGAAGGTTGAGTGAACCCTGAGGTGTTAGGTGGCTGAAGGGCTTCCATGTGATGATCCTGCTTACGGGTGTCAATACGAGCAGCAAGGTCCATGAGCTCTTGAAGGGTGGAAGGAAGCTCTCGTGCAGCTAGTTCATCCTTGATGGGGTCGGCGAGTCCATGGCGGAAAGCATCGAACAGTGTTTGATGATCCCAGCCACAAGAGGGAGCCAGAGTCCTGAAATCAATGGCATAGTCGTGCACAGAACGAGACCCTTGGCATAACTTGAGTAGTTGGCCTGCTGCCTGCCGTCCTGAAAATGAACGGTCGAACACCCGCCTCATTTCATTGGTGAATGCCTCGAAGGTGGCACAGCACGGGACCTGGGCATCCCATAGAGAAGTTCCCCATTCCCTTGCCCTGCCCGAAAGAAAAGTAATGATGTAAGCTACCTTTGAACGTTCTGTGGGAAAGGATGAGACTTGGAGTTCAAGCACGAGAGAGCACTGAGAAAGGAACGAACGACAGGTGAGTGGATCACCATCATAAGTGGGTGGCGCAGGGAGGCGTGGTTCATGGCGGGCGATGGGCACCAGTGGTGGTGGCAGCACCTGAGGAGTAGGAGGTGGAGTGAGGCTCAGCTGCTGGATCTGATCACTGAGGGAGGTCAGCGTTTGTGTCACTGTGCGAAGTGCAGTCATGATGTGCTGAATGTCCTGCTGGTGCGAACCTAACAGTGCGCCTTGGTTTTTTAGTGCATCCTCCAGACGCGAGATATCTGCTGGATCCATAACTGGCCAGATTATACTGTCACGGGCGGTGCAGACGGGATTGATCCAAGCGCAGAGCATGTGAGAGAAGCAGGTTATTTTGAAATGTATTACGCACTGAGTGTTTTGTGAATGAAAACTCCTTCCGATTGGTACAGAGGCACGGCGCGAGTCTCGAAGAGAGAATGCGGAAGTGAAGAGCCGGTGCGCGCTGAATGCAGGTCTGATCCGCGGGGAATAATCTTGGTTGTGGGTGCGCGTGGTACGTTGCCGTGAAGTCAAAGAAAGTCCGTGATCCAGAATCGTGGTCGTAAAACGAAAGCAAAGGTCGATATCCAGAGAACAGAGAAAACGACAATCCAAAGCGTGAGACGTGAGCGAGATCCGTGAAACAAAGCGTGGGTCGAGAACTGAAGGTCAAGGTAGAACAAAACGCTGGAAAACTGGGCATGAGAGCACACAATAATCTGGCAGGGAGTGGTTGTTTGGCAGAGAGTAATATAGGGTGAAGTAATGAATGAAGATGGAGAACAGGTGTGCATGAGCCGGCACATGAGGCGGCAAAATGGAAGCATAGAAACGGAGTGTGGAGTGGAGTGGCAGATCATCATGGCTTGTTTTGACAGGTAGGCGTGACCTGGCGTGTCGTGACAGGCTGACTTCAGCACCCTACACATGCACGGAGGCAAAAATGTCAGATGATTCTGCTAGTTATCATTGAAGTTTCATGAACGGCTATTGGATGTGTATCTGATCAAGGATCACATTCAATTCAATTAAATTAAATTAAATTTAAGTAACTTTGTTATTGTTATAAATAACAGAGTAAAAAATAACAATGATATCACTAGAGAATCATCTTTTCAGGCATGTAATAAAGTGCAGCAATAGAGCAGCTGTGCAGCAAGCATAACGGCTACGATAGGATATAGAAGTAGAGAGGGCGCAAACCAAAAAAGTTTGCCTACTGTGTGTGATGCATCAATGCAAAGTCCAGTTTACAGTTATTTTAATAGTGATGTGTGATTTGTAAGAATAGGTGGGGCAGGGGCAGAAAGGGGATTTGTTCAGTCGCCTCATAGCTTTTTGAAAAAGGACCGTGAGACAGTCTGGTTGTTCTGCTGCATATGGACCTGGATATTCCTCCTGAGGGCAGTAACTGGAACAGATGATGTGCAGGGTGATGCTAATCATGCAGGATGCTGTGCATTCGACAAAGGCAGCATGTGGTGTAGATGCTGCTAATCTCTGCAAGACTAGTCCCAATGATTTTCCCTGCTTCTTTCACCACCCGCTGCAGTGCTGCTTGAAAAGCACACCAAGAGTCCACACTCTCTATAGCACAACAGTAAAGTTCAGTAAAAAACTGCTGAAAAGCACTGCTGGGCCTTTCTTATGGCAAAGGTGATATTATCGCATGTTAGTTCCTCTATCACAGGTTGGCAGAGAAATTTATGACGGTGACATACTCTACCGTCCCATTTTCACATATTAAACTGACTTAGATCTGATCTGAAAAACATCAGACAGCATTCAAAACTTAGATCTGTGTCACATTAAGGTAAAAAAAAAATCAGAATTCAGTCACTTCAGGTCTGTAATGCAAACGTGTTCAGACTGCCATAAGTATTGCAAGGCCCAAGTCCAAGTGATTGAAGGCAAAGACAAGGCCTACGGCCAACCACTTCCTACAGTCTTTATGGTGGATACCTCTATTGTTAACACGCAACAGAGGGGCCAAATGTGTGATCTTGTTGTTGCCCCAAGGGGAAAGCTTGACACTATCATTGACCCGGGCCACATCCACCAGCTACTGTTGATTCCACCCTGGTGCCTGAAGCAGGTAATTCAGGATTGGTTATATTGGCATGGTATAGAGTCAGAAAAGAACAACTTCTGCTATCAGTGCCCCCAGTATCAGTACTCTGGGATAGCAGTGACCTGTCCACAAGTTCACAAACTAGAGGAGCTTGTGGAGCAATTGTTGTGTTTTCGAATGAGCCTGGTCTCATGAACCTAGCTTATGAAATTGCAACGCTGTGGTGTGCTAGTACCTGGTCCCAAAGGCATGTCTTTCAAGGTATAGTCCCAAAGAAGTTGCTCATATCGTGTAGAGTAGAGTTATTGAGGAGTCCAGACGTTCCTGGTCCAGCCCCATTATGGTGGTCCCCAGGCCCAACAAAATAATTTGTCTATGCAATAGCTTCCACAGGCTTAACCAGTTCTTAGAATTCAATAGTTATGCAGTAAAACTGCATTTATCACCATTTATGAACAACAGTGGTTCAAACTGTTAAGGTTCTGGGTTATTGATCGGAAGGTCTGGGGTTAAAGCCCCAGTGCCACTTACTGTAGTTGCCAATGTTGATTTCCCAAGCAAGGTTCTTAACCCATGTGCTCCAAAGGCACTGTATCATAGCTGACCCTGTGCTCTCTGAGTCCAACTTCATAACTGGGATATGCAAAAGGGGATATGAGGCAACAGAAATTGTTCTCCAAGCTGATTACTCATTTTCTGTTGCTAACCTCAACAATTTCATTTCTGAAATTGCAAACTGCAGATCTCAGGTGACAACATACAATGCATTAAAAAAGCTGTATGTGTACCGTCGTCTTACCACCAAACAACAGATATATATGTTCTTGGGACAGAAGGGATACTATAGGAAGTTAGTGCCCAACTTCTGCTTCCTAGCCTGAGTGGATAAAGTGCACCAGCATGACAGAGATGATGTTCCAGACCCACAAGACAACTATGCTAACTGGTTCTTGCATGCCTGATGTTCCTGTATTGTAAGGGGCAGGCCCTCTACAGCAGTTAAATGCCAATAACCAATCTGTACTCTACTTTCTCTCTCACTCCCCTAACCTCACAATGTCAAACTAAATTGATAGTTTTCCAAATAGCATGGAAAGAGAGCATCCTGAACTATAGAAAAGCTCTTAGTGTAGCTAGATCAACGTATCTCTCCACTCTTATAGAAAATAACAAAAATAATCCTAGATTTTTATTTAATACCGTAGCCAAATTAACCAGAAATAAGACCACTACAGAAATCTCCACAACAACATCATGTAATAGTGAGGACTTCATGTACTTTTTTAAAAATAAAATTGTAAATATTAGGCATAAAATTGAGGCTTTGAAACCGAACAATGTAATTGATACAGATGTTAACCTAGCCATGTCAGATTCAAACCTAGAATACTTTACTCCCCTTGAAGAGAATGAACTAATTTCACTCATCTCTTCTGCAAATTCATCAACCTGTATACAAGATCCTATACCGACACATTTTCTTAAACAGATAGTACCAGTAATAACAGAACCGCTGTTGAGAATAATTAATTATTAATAATTATAATAATTAATGAGCTATGCTCATATCTACATAGAAATAGCATACATGAACTGTATCAGTCAGGATTTAGGCCACATCACAGCACAGAAACAGCACTCGTTAAAGTAATAAATGACCTCCTATTGGCCTCTGATCAGGGTTGTGTAACTATGCTTGTATTACTCGACCTCAGTGCAGCTTTTGACACCATTGATCATGCTATTCTTCTTCACAGATTAGAAAATGTAGTAGGAATTAAGGGTACAGCCCTCTCTTGGCTCAGATCCTATTTGACCGATCGTTATCAGTATGTAGACTTAAATGGTGATTATTCTGCATGTTCTCTAGTGGAGTTTGGCATTCCGCAGGGTTCAGTTTTAGGCCTGGTTTTAGTTTTCATTGTTATGCTGACGACACACAGTTATACGTCTCAGCAAATCCTAATGAGAAAAACCAGCTCACTAAAGTTGAGCAATGTGTGCAGGACATAAGAAATTGGATACTAATTAACTTCCTTCTGCTTAATCCGGATAAGACTAGTCATAGGACCGCATACAGCTAGGAGTAAAATCTTAGATCACACCGTAACTTTAGATGGCCTTTCTGTTCCATCAAGTGCAACAGTAAAAGACCTCGGCGTGATTATAGGTTCCAGCCTTTCATTTGAAGCTCATTTAGATAATATTACCAGGATAGCATTCTTTCACCTCATAAATAAGATAAGAAATATATTGTCTGTAAACGATGCAGAAAAACTAGTTCATGCTTTTATCACTTCTAGGTTGGACTATTGAAATGCCTTACTGTCTGGTTGTTCAGTTAGGTGCATAAACAAGCTTCAGCTAGTCCAGAATGCAGCAGCGAGAGTCCTCACTAGAACCAGAAGATATGAGCACACCACCCCTATCCTATCTTCACTACATTGGCTCCCTGTGAAATTTCGCATTGATTTTAAAATACTACTCTTGACATATAAAGCATTAAATGGTCTCGCCCCGCAGTATCTGAGTGAACTGCTAGTGTCTTACGATCCGCCACGCCTACTTCGATCAAAGGATGCAGGCTGCTTGTCAGTACCAGGTATTATGAAAACTACAGCTGGGGGCAGAGCTTTTTCTTACAAAGCCCCAAAATTATGGAATAGTGTTCGGGACTCAGACACAGTCTCAGTGTTTAAGTCTAGGCTCAAAACCTATTTATTTAGCCAAGCATTTTTATAAGTAGATTTGCCATAAGGTAAAGGAGCAGATCTGGGGGACTCATGGACATAGAGTATTATGGTGAACTGGTATGTTTAGATGCTGTCTTCGTCAGTCTCATTTGATCACTCAGGTTTGTTGACTGTGAGGTGATTGTTTGCTTTACATCCCAGTTCCCCCTCATGTTTGTGTTTCCTTCTGGCTCTCCCTTTTAGTTATGATAAGTTATGGCAACCCTTGTACGAGGACGCTAAGACGCTGCTTTTTCCGAGCTCCGCCATACTGACCAACTTTTAAACTTTTTCGTCCCCTTACGAAGAGTGTACATAAAACGGATAAGTATCTTATAATATATTTGTCCGAAACGCGTGTTATATCGTTAAGTTTTAATTGTTTTGCAGCACACCGCTTTTAGCCGGCATTAGCCATCGCTAATTAGCATTAGCATCGCTAGCCTGTTAGCCCGGCTATCACGTTTGTTTGTAAAGTTTGTTTTCGCTTCTTTACACCGATTATTTTCCGTGTTTAGACACCATGTCGGTTGTGATTCTGTCTCTGAGTGCAGGTGAGGAGCCATTGGAGCTGCACTCGGTGGATTTGGAGGTGGAGGTGCATTGGAGCTGCACTGAGCCGTGGAGAAGCTGATCCGTGAGCTACAGGTGAAGCTGGCCCGGCTACAGCAGCGGAAAGCCACGCTGGAATCGACGCGGACCGAAGCTCACCTGTCCCAGGTAAATTCTCGGCGTGACACAATCTCTCCGACAACCTCAACCCCGCGTGTTTCTCTGCCCAGGTCCAACACACCAAGGACGCAGCCCGCCCAGTTTTCCTACACCCCGGCGCCGGGATACCACGGACCCTGGATACAGCAGCAGCGAAAGATGCATGCCAAGCCCCGGGCGAGGACCTCTCCCCCTCCGCCACCACCCGTCTTCGACATCTCGACCCGAAACCGCTTCGCTCCTCTCCGTGAGACGGCACACGACGTCCTGGTCATCGGAGACTCCATCGTTCGTCACGTGCGTGCTACCACGGCTAAAGGTAAGGTGCACACACGCTGTTTACCTGGTGCACGTGTTCTTGATGTTGCTGCACAGGTGCCTGCTGCCCTGAGGAGGAACATTGGAGCTGTGGTTCTTCATGCCGGCATGAACGACACCAGGCTGAGGCAGACGGAGATCCTAAAGAAGGACTTCAGGAGCCTGGTCGAGAAGGTCCGCAGCACATCACCCACGACAAGGATCATCGTATCTAGACCGCTTCCCACATTTCAGCGAGGAATCGAGAAGTTCAGTAGATTATTTGCCTTTAATGAATGGTTACAATCTTGGTGTCAACAACAGAAATTACGCTTTGTTGATAACTGGAATGTTTTCTGGGAGCGTCCTAGGCTCTATCACACCGATGGCCTACACCCTAGCAGAGCTGGAGCAGCGGTCTTCTCTGACAACATCTCCAGAACACTACGAACCATCTGACTGGCGGTAAGTCATACTGTAGATTCCAAACATATTAGCCACATAACAACTCACCGTAGTGATAGACGCACACACATAGCTTGTCCTATAGAAACTGTGTCTGTTCCCCGAATACTGAGAAAAAAGAATAAATTTGTTAAATTTGCCCGAAACAATCTGATAACCAGAAAACCAGAAAAAGGCAAAATAAGTAGTCAAAATCCACCTCTAAAGTTTGGACTACTCAACATTAGATCCCTTGCGCCTAAAGCACTTATTGTTAATGAAATTATCTCAGATTATTGCCTTGACGCACTCTGTCTCACCGAAACCTGGCTTAAACCAAATTAATATTTTGGTCTGAATGAGTCTACTCCGTCAGGATATTTCTATAAGCACAAGCCCCGTCTAATTGGTCGCGGTGGTGGTGTCGCCACTATCTACAATGATGTACTCACTGTTACCCAGAAAATAAGGCCCAGGTTTAATTCATTTGAAGTGCTTATCATTAATGTTGCACTAAATGAAATACGTAATAAACCCTTGCTATATTTTACCCTGGCCACCGTGTACAGACCCCCGGGGCCATATGGCGATTTTCTTAAAGAATTTGGACATCTGCTATCAGACCTATTGGTTAACTCTGACAAAGTGTTGATAGTAGGAGACTTTAACATTCATGTAGATGATGCTAACGACGCTTTAGCACTCACATTTATGGATTTACTAAATTCCTTTGGGGTTAAGCAAAATATAATTGGTGCAACTCACCGCTTTAATCATACGCTAGATTTAATTATATCCCATGGTATAGATGTCTCTAATATAGAGATCATACCTCAAAGTGATGATATCACAGATCATCACCTCCTGACATATACTCTACCCGTAGAACAGATTAGCTGTGTCTCCCCACGTTATCAATCTGTTAGAAATATGAATCCCACTACTAAAGACAGATTCACAAGTAATCTGCCGGATCTGTCCCAATTTCTTATTAGACCCCTAAATGCAGATGATCTAGATGAAGTGACTAGCAGCATGGGCACTGTTTTTACCAGTACATTAGACACTGTTGCTCCCATCAGATTAAAAAAAGTCAGAGATAAAACATTTGCACCGTGGTACAACAGTCATACTCGCGCCCTAAAGAGAGCAACCCGTAACCTCGAGCGAAAATGGAGGAAAACTAAATTAGAAGTTTTTCGAATTGCGTATAAAGACAGTATGTGCAGCTATAGACAGGCTCTAAAAACTGCTAGGACTGAGCATCTTAGCCAACTGATAGCAAGAAACCAAAACAATCCCAGGTTCTTATTTAGTACAGTGGCTCGCCTAACAAAACCTAAGATGCCCGCAGAGAGTATCCCATCACAGTTTAGAAGTGAAGACTTTATGGACTTCTTTAATGAAAAAATCAATAATATCAGGAAGAAAATAATGGAGGTTCAGCCTCTAATAGTATCTCACGATCCAGTTCAGCCTACTGTATAGCTTCACATTTAGATTTTCAGTGCTTTACATGTATAGGACAGGAAGAGCTGTATAAACTCATCACCTCGGCTAAATCAACAACGTGCCTGTTAGACCCAATCCCAACCAGATTTTTAAAAGAAGTGATGCTTACGGTTGGAGAACCACTTCTAAACATTATTAATTCTTCATTACATCTAGGTCACGTCCCTAAACCTTTCAAGTTAGCAGTTATTAAGCCGCTTCTTAAAAAATCTAATTTGGACGCGAATGAAATAACAAATTACAGACCGATTTCAAACGTTCCGTTCATATCAAAAATACTAGAAAAAGTAGTATCAGCTCAAATTTGCACATTCTTGCAGGATAACAACATCCTTGAAGAATTTCAGTCAGGTTTCAGGCCCCATCATAGCACAGAAACTGCACTAGTTAAGATTACAAACGACTTGTTTTTAGCTTCAGACCAAGGCTGCATCTCATTGCTAGTCCTGCTCGATCTTAGTGCTGCATTCGACATTATAGATCATAATATTGTCATAGATCGCTTACAAAATTATATAGGTATTCAGGGACAGGCATTAAAATGGTTTAGATCTTACCTGTCTGATCGCTACCATTTTGTAGATCTACAGTAAATGGAGAACCGTCTGGTGTAATGCCAGTGAAATATGGGGTCCCACAAGGGTCAGTTTTATTACCTCTGTTGTTCTCAATATACATGCTTCCCTTGGGTAACATCATAAGAAGACATGAGATTAGTTTCCATTGTTATGCTGATGATACCCAATTATATATCTCAACTAAACCAGACGAAATACCTAAGTTGTCTAGATTAACTGAGTGTGTCCAGGACATAAAAGATTGGATGACCAATAACTTTCTTTTATTAAATTCAGATAAGACAGAGATATTACTTATTGGCCCAAAAACCAGCACACAACAGCTTTCACAATTCAGCCTGCGCTTAGAATGATGTACTGTTACTACCAGCTCAGCAGTAAAAGATCTGGGCGTAATATTAGACAGTAACTTGTCTTTTGAAAATCACATTTCAAATATCACAAAAACAGCCTTTTTCCATCTTCGAAATATTGCTAAACTTAGGAACATCATATCCGTATCTGATGCAGAAAAGCTAGTTCATGCATTCATGACCTCCAGACTGGACTATTGTAATGCATTACTAGGTGGTTGTCCTGCATCCTCAATAAACAAGCTTCAGTTAATCCAAAATGCAGCTGCCAGGGTTCTCACTAGATCCAGAAAATATGATCATATAACCCCAATATTATCATCCCTGCACTGGCTACCTGTTCAGTTTAGAATAAATTACAAAATAGTATTACTTACATACAAGGCCTTAAATGGTTTAGCTCCCACATACCTAACCAGTCTTCTGATACGCTACAATCCACCACGTGCCTTAAGATCACAAAGCTCCAGACTTCTGGTAGTTCCCAGAATTTCAAAATCTACAAAAGGGAGTAGGGCTTTTTCATATTTAGCTCCAAAGCTTTGGAATAGCCTTCCAGACAGTGTTCGGGGAGCAGACACGGTTTCTCAGTTCAAAAGTAGACTCAAGACGCATCTTTTTAATCTGGCATACACATAACTCATCCCAGTACTCATACTCCAGTACACCTATACCGAATGGCAACTACGCTAATTCTCCCCATCTGTTCTGTATTTCTCTACCCATCCCGAGGCATCGGGAGATTTTGCCAGCTTCAGTAGACAAAGGCCGACCCTGCGAGGTTCCTGAGGCATCCAGAGAAGGACAAGCTCCAGCTGGATTCAGCTTTATGATGGTTGGAGCTACACATGCTGCTCCTGTGCTTCCAGTGGTCCAGACCTCATCTGCCCTCTGCACCTACTGACTCGTCCCTATGCTGAACTGGTCTTCATGTCAATTTAAATAATTTCTGTCATATTGAATTTTCACCTGCACAACACACAAGATGTTATATCATTTCTATCTGTTATCACCCGGATGAGGATGGGTTCCCTGTTGAGTCTGGTTCCTCTCAAGGTTTCTTCCTAATGCCATCTCAGGGAGTTTTTCCTTGCCACCGTCGCCGTCACCCTTGGCTTGCTCATCAGAGAAATTTCATTCATTCGTCTCATTATTATTATCTGCACATTTTTCTCACACATACACACTTCCAATTATTTTCTTTTCTACAATTATTATTATTATTATTTATTTTATTATTATTATTATTTTTTTCTTTTGTTAAATTTCTTAAATTTTTGTGAAGCTGCTTTGAGACAATGACCATTGTTAAAAGCGATATATAAATAAAATTGAATTGAATTGAATTGAATGATGTCATAGTTAGTCCTGTCGGAGTCCCTGCTTGCACTCTACAGTAAATATACATTCACATTATACATTGTGACTGTGACCATACCTAACTGCCATCTCTCCTCTTCTTCTCTTCCTCCCCCTCTTTCTCTTTCCTCTCTCCCCCTGTCTCCCCCTTTCACTCTTTCTCTCTCTCTCTCTGTCGAGCTACACATGTCATTCCTGAGCTGCCAGTGATCCAGACTCCCTCTGCCCTCCGGACCTGTCTGATCCATCCTGGTGCCCCGTTTCTGGTTGGAGGTCTCATCGCATGGATGCCCCGTGTGTCTCTTTGGGATGCGTCTGGTGTCTGGGGATGATTCTCTATACTTAGAAGACGGTTCTGGTCTCGACTGGTGTTGTCAGGTGTTTCTCTGGGGACTTGACAGTTTGATAGTTCAGGACTGGAACTTTCTACAAGTCTATCTGAGTCTCCAATAAGTACCTGGACTCCATTTTAACATCAATTAACATCAACTATTATAGCTGAACTGCTGCCACCTAAAACACTGTATAAATGCAGATCATTTCCTGCTATCTGTTTCAGCCAGATGAGGATGGGTTCCCTGTCGAGTCTGGTTCCTCTCAAGATTTCTTCCTATTACCATCTCAGGGAGTTTTTCCTTGCCACTGTCGCCCTCGGGCTTGCACACCAGGGAATATCTGAACATTTTGATTCATACACATTCACATTCCATACAAACTTAAATAATTCTTTTGATTGTGTAAAGCTGTTTTGAGACAATGTCAATTGTTAAAAGCGCTATACAAATAAAATTGAATTGAATTGAATTTAACTTTTGCTGAAAAAAAAAACATTTAAAAAGTCAAGGCTGGACAAGTGGTGGCTCTGGGCTGCAAAAGATTGTATGTTCAATCAAGCACTGTGCATATTAAAAATATTGCAGATTAAAAACATAGAACCTTACCTGCAAGATATGCAGAAATATCCAGATGTAACAATCTAGAAATGGTGAAGAAATTAGAAATTATCTTTTTAAAACTCACAGCAATAATGAGGAATTGTACGGCGCACTTGTAGCTTTTGCATGACCCCCATAAGATGTATATCACATACTGCTGCCTTGTGAACACACTATAAATGCCATGGTGCGTTTGTATGAATGCCATACGAATATCGGTTCATACGGTTTACTGTATTCTTGCGGCATACCTACAGTCACAGTAGGAATATGGGCTTCTGGAAATGTTTCACTGTCATAAGGCAAATCTCTCAATTACACAAAATACAGGTCCTTCTCAAAAAATTAGCATATTGTGATAAAGTTCATTATTTTCTGTAATGTACTGATAAACATTAGACTTTTATATATTTTAGATTCATTACACACAACTGAAGTAGTTCAAGCCTTTTATTGTATTAATATTGATGATTGTGACATACAGCTCATGAAAACCCAAAATCCCTATCTCAAAATATTAGCATATGATGAAAAGGTTCTCTAAACGAGCTATTAACCTAATCATCTGAATCAACTAATTAACTCTAAACACCTGCAAAAGATTCCTGAGGCTTTTAAAAACTCCCAGCCTGGTTCATTACTCAAAACCGCAATCATGGGTAAGACTGCCGACCTGACTGCTGTCCAGAAGGCCATCATTGACACCCTCAAGCAAGAGGGTAAGACACAGAAAGACATTTCTGAACGAATAGCCTGTTCCCAGAGTGCTGTATCAAGGCACCTCAGTGGGAAGTCTGTGGGAAGGAAAAAGTGTGGCAGAAAACGCTGCACAACGAGAAGAGGTGACCGGGCCCTGAGGAAGATTGTGGAGAAGGACCGATTCCAGACCTTGGGGGACCTGCGGAAGCAGTGGACTGAGTCTGGAGTAGAAACATCCAGAGCCACCGTGTACAGGCGTGTGCAGGAAATGGGCTACAGGTTGCAAATTTTGCATGTCATTGGGAAATCAAGGTGCCAGAGTCTGGAGGAAGACTGGGGAGAGGGAAATGCCAAAATGCCTGAAGTCCAGTGTCAAGTACCCACAGTCAGTGATGGTCTGGGGTGCCATGTCAGCTGCTGGTGTTGGTCCACTGTGTTTTATCAAGGGCAGGGTCAATGCAGCTAGCTATCAGGAGATTTTGGAGCACTTCATGCTTCCATCTGCTGAAAAGCTTTATGGAGATGAAGATTTCATTTTTCAGCACGACCTGGCACCTGCTCACAGTGCCAAAACCACTGGTAAATGGTTTACTGACCATGGTATTACTGTGCTCAATTGGCCTGCCAACTCTCCTGACCTGAACCACATAGAGAATCTGTGGAATATTGTGAAGAGAAAGTTGAGAGACACAAGACACAAGAATCTGCAAAAGGATTCCCGACCAAGTATTGAGTGCAGAACTGAACATAATTATTTGAAGGTTGACTTCTTTTGTATTAAAAACACTTTTCTTTTATTGGTCGGATGAAATATGCTAATTTTTTGAGAAGGACCTGTATTTCAACTTTAAATATTACACACTGCTGTGGTTATATGTAATGCAATACCATGCGGAAATTTAGTGAAGTAGAAAGTATAAATATTTGTTGTAGGATGTAGTGGTGTTTTTACTTTTTTCCTCTATTCTAAGGGTTTCTAGAGATCAATAAAGTATCCATCCATCCATCCATCCATCCATGCATTGTTTGCAAGTTGTATATCATACAACTTCCACGGCTTTAAACTATTACAACAGTATTATAAAAGCTCGTGATGTTTTGCTCAATTCATGCTATGCTTTACATTTTAGGATTTTTTTCCCTTCCATATCTGGATCATATTTGTCATAGCCTAATGGATTGGCTGGCTGCCATTTGGAGAAAAAAGCACTGTGCTTTTAAGTATCTGTGCGTTAACTTGGGGCGTTGACAGCATCCATTTAGGTCAGTTCCCCTTTTTCCTGCCATGAGTTTAATACAGCTAATACACCTATTGACGTCACTGCATGGGGAAATGGCTGTTTACTGTAAACTGTTCAATTAGCACGCCCATTTAATGGTATTTTATTGCTCTTTACTGCTTTGTGTTATTTCAGCAAAAACCACATACATATGCATGCCGATTCTCACTTGCCTGTATAAAACATTACATTTTGCCATTTTTATCCTCTCTAAATTTATGCTCCTACTGATTTAATGAACCAGATGTGCAAGATGTGTGCAGAAAAGGTACCAAAAGTTTGCACATGGTTATAAATTGACTGTCTGGTTGTTAGGCTCTGCTTTTCAGTAATTGAGGCATGAGGGGATACAATATCTCCTTATTAGCAGAAAGCAATGGGGTGGGCAGGAGCAGGACAGTAATATGAAATGAGTCACTCCTACTATGAGGGCACAGAGGTTAATTAACAAAGCATCTTACTGGAGCAGAGCCATTTGGACTGTGTAAAATATGGATATAAAAAGCGCACTTGATGTAACATAGTGAGACCAGCTAAGGACAACATACCAGGAATCTTGCATCAGTACTTTTAATACCTTGCAACTCATTCAAGTTATATGAATATAATGTTAGTCATGACTCATTTTAGATGTTCTCCAATTTTTTTCAATTAAGTTTGGATTTTCTTGTTATGCACATGTGAACTGCAAAGCGATTTCTGCAAAGATATCTTTAACAAATACTAAGATAACTATGACTATAATCATATATTATAATATTAAATTCATAATAAATCAAAACAGATCAGTTTTGATGTCTGTTTTAAAGTCTTTAAATCTGTATCAGTTCTCTCATGTACTTTAATGCAATTATTATAATTTCCATTGTGCATTTTACTTCATTCGACCTCAAACCAAAAACTAATTCAAATGAATGTTTTTTTTCCCTACTGTCATGATAAATATATCTTTCTGAAGTATGGCTAAATTGTTAACTTTTTAGCTTGTCGACCTCCCTGAATGTTATCACTGTCATCCTCATCATCCTCTTCCTCCGCTGGTTATAATAAGGGCTACCTTCTTCAAACAAAAAATAAATAACTGTACATGAAGGAATTGATATGTATGTAAACAGAATGTGCTCATGCATGGAAAAGTATCAGCAGTGAAAAATGTAACTTGTTAATTAGCTCCAGCTTACTATTGAGAATAAAGTGGATAGTGACAGGCCGTTCTCGGGGGCTTTGTTTGAGATGGTTGCTGTCATTTTAAATGCTCAGATGGCCTAATAAGCAAAAATAACATGCAGTGCATTCTGCATCCTCTTGTTCCTTAGGGATCAATGTACGCACTCTGTTGTTATTCCTGTGTTTTTATGTATCAAGTTATTTCTGATTTACGGTTATTTGGTCACAGTGTACACGTCACCGCTTAGCTCTTTTGGGAGTGAGGCTCAGAGAGAGCTGTTCACCTTTTTGTAAGACATAGGGTTGACGAACGAATACTATTTATCTTTTCATTCTTTAATTCACAGCATGTTGGAGAATATGACGCAGATCGTCACTTAAACAAGGCAATGAAACAAAAACCGAAATCATATGTATCTAAAATACATTTTATTCTTGCTCAGGTTCACAATTGTTACAACTTTGTCATTATCATTGATTGCAACTCTCTTTTTCTGCATCAGACATTCTGTACAACAGCGGCACGTAAAGTGGATTTACATCAAGGCACGAGACACGTCCATAAGTCAGGGAAGCCTTTTTCAAGGCACTGCTTTAATTTCATCCCCACAAAACTGCAACGTGCAGCAGAGGAACATGGGCCACAGCATACTGTACACACGATGTGCTCTCTGTTAACAGTAAAGAATGAACAATCATTCTCATCACTCTCGCTCAATTTTTATTGGATTGAAAAATGAGCATGACCACTTTTAAAATGGATGTTAATGTTTTC
Source organism: Channallabes apus (assembly GCA_030522415.1). Lineage (NCBI taxonomy): Eukaryota > Metazoa > Chordata > Actinopteri > Siluriformes > Clariidae > Channallabes > Channallabes apus. The sequence goes on from CM060119.1 coordinate 139,970, forward strand.
TTGCTTTTTTTTTAACCATTTCCTTCTTTTGTTTTTTAGAGAGCCAAACAATAACAGTTTGAGAATGGGCTTTTGCATTTTACAGATCAATGCGGTCAACAGGAATCCATTCAGATGATGAGTGAAATGATGTCCATTCCCGGGGATCTCGATGCACATGTTGATTTTTTTTTTCTTTCTTGATCATGGCACGGCAGAGAGCTATAAATGTATAGCCTGGCAACCTGGAAAATTAAAATCACCAATGTTTAAGCAATTTAGCATCATTTAAAATAAAGAGAGAGAGAGTATAAGAGCTGAGAGTATGAGTTCTGGTCTTTTCTATACAATATGCAATCTTTCCACAAAACAATAAACATTTAGATGGTTTGTGGTTCCACAATTTACAGGAAAAAAATTTATAATAGGTACACAATAACATTGTATTAAAAAATAAAAATATATATATTTATACTTATACTTAACCTTATAATTTTGTGTATAATGAAATCCATTATACTGAGTTGACTACTTCTTATGCTGCCATTTTTCACTGTTCCACCCCATGCTAAAATATGCAAACTATGCAAAATACAATGAAAAATTGGTAAATGAAATGCATAGGAGCTATTAATTTGAAAAATGTCAAAAAGGTTTCTCACCATATTGCTAAGACATTTATGTCTACTCTTGACTCAGTCTCCTTCGCCGACCAAATGCATGCGATCCAACGTTGGTTGGGACAAACTTGCTACTTCCAATTCCTCCTGAGCGGTTCAGGAAATCTGCCAAGCGATGGGTCACACATGTAGCTGTATTGCAGGCTCGCTTCTGTGCTGTAATGCTGGAGAATACAAATGGAAATAACAGTGAGGACTTGAACATGTTTAAATGCAACAAAGATATCAGGTTATCATGATAATGAAGGTATCTTACCTATAGTCCTTTAGACTAAGTTTAATACGACACAAGATGTTTGACACAACGTGATAGTTTTGTTGGTATGTTTTTTTTTTGGTTCAATAAGTAAATAGACAGGCTTCTTTTGTAAAAATATTTTTATTCAGGTTAAAAGTGAGACTGTCGAGACTGTAGAGACATTATGAAAGAAGACATTAAAGTCTGCTGTCTCTGCCAATGAAGATTAAAAAAGGACAGATAAGGAAATCAAGTCAGACAAGCAAAAAGAAATCCACATGCATTCAAACAGCAGGACCACTGCAGAACACCATGCTCTTAGATGAGGTGGGTCATTTCTCTGTACACATGCTCTGCACTGCGCTTCTTTCCTGGGGTTCCTGCTCCTACATTGGTGCGTGGGTATGTTTGCAGCTTGTGCAGTTCTTGTGAAAGCTTTCCCAGAACACAGGTGCTCAGGTTGGAGCAGCGCTTGGACATGGGTCTGCCCACGCTGTTAGAGAAGAGATCATACACACAGCTCACAGTAACAGAACAGATCATGCAAAACACATTTCAGTTGAATTGCAATGAAGAGCCAGATGCATATCAAACTAAACATGCCTCCTCCCTAAGTACAATTACTTCATGCTCATACGCACTGCTTTGATCAACTAATTCTAAAGTTTCTGTCTAATTTGGCATTATTACAGCAATGGACAAATCATGCAAAATGTTTTTTCTTGTATTTATGGAGACCATGCTGTCCTATCGATTGCATGCTTTGCAGGCAATGTTGCATGAAGTCCTCAGGAAGAAATCAAACCTCATGCAAAAACTTGAGATTGGCAGAGAATCTGTTGCACCAATTCATTCGATTTCATTATATAAATGAGTACAGGTCTTTTCTGGACATACCTCCATTGTAAAAAGATTTGCATCCATTATCTTATAACTACAGGGCTTTTGCTCTCATGAAGAATCCTTTTAGATTCACTGATTCACTTCTTTAAAAAAGAGAAAATAAATGCACCATCCTTCAAATAGTCTGTAAAATTGTTATCTTAGTTTTGAATTTCTTTTAATCAGTAGAACATGTACCTGTTCTCCTCAGGCTCCTGTTGATCAAGGTCTTCTGCAGTCATCTGCACAAACTCTTTGATAAATGCATTTAGCAACCTCCTCGCCTCATAGTCGGAAAGCATGGCTTCATCTGAGGGCTCCAGCGCAGGCCTGAACAATGGTCAAGAGTGGAAATGCACAGCTTTAGATAATGCAGAAATGCAAGAATGAGAGAGAGAGAGAGAGAGAGAGAGAGAGAGAGAGAGGGGTTTCTTCTTGAGTCTGATGATAATCAAAAACAATCTGCTAAGAGTGTGCCACTTAAAAGCTGTCCTGTTGCCAAGTTTAGATTTATCGCAGGATCAATACTGTCGTAAGCAGATTGGGTTTGGCCCGAATTCATCTGATGTAATCAGAACTGATCCCACCGCACAACCCCCCCACCCACCCCCCCCCTATCAGTGAACACAAGTGTTATTTACCATTTAAAGGTTTATACTTGAACTACACTGCAACTTTAGATTAACAGTCTATGTCAAAATACATCTATTGTAGTGTGTCATAAGCTGCAGTATAAAATGTCTCACCTGGATGGTGCTGCGTTTGAGCTGTACATCTGACAGATGATCAAAGCATAGGCAATGAAGAAAGCGGAGATCTTCAACATAACCATGGTTCACTGTGTCAAGGAATTAAGCTGTTCAGTGGACAAAATATTTATACATTATATGAATATTATATTATCATATTTATAGTACATATTATACTATGTTTAGACATTTATAATTCCCCTGTCATCATTAAAACATCATTCTCTCATTGTTCAACCCTCACTTTTTAATGTACATTTTCAAAACTATTTTACATTATCTTGTAAATCACAGCAGATTTTCTAATGCTCTCTGGATTGACTTCGGTTTGTCAAGTCACTGCTGATATGTTGCGCTGGCATCTGCCTGTGAGTAAAGTATAAGAGATATTAGCTGGATTAGAAGCGCTCCTGTGGGATGCTGTGCATTAGTGTAATGAGCTACTAGTCCACAGAAGCCTTCCAAGTCTCCTTTAAAAAAAATAATAATCCATGGGGTATGCTTCTTTTTCCCCTCAGCTGCACACATACCAAAACTCCTAAACCACCCTTGCTTTCAGTTTTATGAATAAAATGATATTGTTCTGTTTCAGAGTCCATTCTGAAAACATGTGCACTTTTCATTTTAGTGTTAGAAGGAAGCCTTAATAACCTACCTGGTAATGTAACAGCTCACTGGAAAATTGTAGAAAATTCTTGATGCAAATCGAAGGGTTAACTCAAGATGATGAGATTTAGCGTCTGTTGCATTCAGCTGCAGGACGGCTGCATATATACTCACCATTAGGGTCCCACTATTGACAGTGTGGGTGGTTAATGATCCCCCAACAGCCAATCAGAGTCTGTCCTGATTCAGGATGTGGCCAATCCCATGATGCTTCATTCTAGAAAGTGATAAAGGGAATGGCGCATACCATGACGTCATTCTTTGGTCACAAATTGTCCCATTCACAAAAATTCACTAGTGATCAGCAGCAGATATCACAGAAAATTGTTAAGAAGAATAGATCACATGTACTTATATATATATATATGTAAACAATACGTTATTTTAATGAATGCAGCCTTTTTTCTTGTTTGCTTGCTTTTATTCTGCATTGTGCTTCTTCAGAAATCAATCAAAACCTAAATTGTCTTTCAAAAGCATTTTTTTTAAAAAGCACAAAATTATTGGGACATTATTCATTACCATTAGCAAAAAAAAACCTTAATTTTACAATTGCATTATTGGCGGCGGGTAAATGGAAGAGTGCATTTGGTTTGTTTGCAGATTTTTCAGGTTTTTAGTTTCAATTCCTAACTTTTAAGAATGCCTACATTAACCTAATTCTAACCCATCATTAATTATGTAAGATTAAAACCACTAAATAAAGGTTTGCATTAATCTACTAAAAGTGATGTTGCAAAAGCTGCAGAAACAATCTGCTGTAAGACTGTGTGCAATCGATCAGTGTTCTTCACTTCCTCATTTGTGACGTGACCCCTAGTGGAAATCAAAGAGGTTGACATTAATGAGCCTCATCTCTCAGGCCCGGTTAAAACATCAGTTTTCCTTTGAGTATCGTCCAACTCTCCTCTTCATTATTGACTAAGACTTCATAAAGCATCAGCACAGACAGGCTGTGTTTGCGTCACATAGAAACCCCACTAGCATGGACAAGCCTTTTAGTGCCATCAAACTTGAAGAGGCAATGATGACCAAAGACGTAAATCAGTGAGACATATCAGAGTGGAGACTCCGTCTCAGCCTCGTTACAAACACACAGCTGTGTTCTCAAACGGCCTCTTCAGTTTAATGACTCACAAGTGTACAAGACATTGTGTGTGTCCATAGATCACTGCTAGAAGTTTCCATCTTCTGCATCAAACTTTTGGAGTCAATATAGTAACCTTTCCAGTCCAACCATTTCATGGAACATCCACCCTTGTGTAAGTTATTTCAAGTGACAGGTAGTCATTTGTAAGCCAAGATGATCGCCTGTATTCGTTATTTCTACATAGTTTTCCACGTCATGGGATGTCTGATATTCGATGATGGGGGGGGGGGGGGGGGTGGGAATATGTCCATACCTTTCCTAAGGACTAAAAATACAAATGTTTCGTTCAAATGCAATTAAATATCTTTAAATTTGCCGATCTGCACCTGTCACATAAATGGAGTGTTTGAGCACCTGTAGGCTGCAAAGAAACAGAATTTGCTGTAAAAGGTTTAAGAGGGAAAGCAAACACAATTCATAACCCTTGCTGAGACAGAGCCCTGCATTAAGAGTAGACGAGCGCTTACACAGTCCATCTTCAAACATTAAGGAAATGAGATTTAATCACTGAATGTTGGCCATCAATCACCAGTACATGCTGGAGACTTCCCAATCTCATCTGTGTGCTGATCACATGGCTTTCTTTTTACATAGACACCATTAAATTCTATTTGCACACAGTGAAACACCTTGACGTCAGCTTACTTATTGCAAATTGTTGGGAAAAGAATTGCTGATTAGGATATACAGGTCGGTCCAAAAGACTAGTTGCATAGACATTTTTCCTTTACATCAAGTTTGATATTTGTCTTTCTATTTCAGATAGAAAAAATAAAATAGTATGAATGAACCAAACTTACTATAATCTGTATATAAGACACTGTATACTCAATATTGTTTAACAAAACATTATTAAAAAAAAAGACAAATATTTTATCACTTTATATGATAATCTACAGATATACAGTATAGTGCCTTGACCAAACAATATTTTCTATTATAACTTTGGAAGCTAAAAACGTTTTCAACAGCATTGAATTCTCTAATGAATGAATTAACAGTTGAATGTTGTATAAAATGAAATAAGGAGTTTTAAAAATGGAATGATATTTTTGACATAAGTTTGCATATCTGATCTATTCAGAAAAAAAAAAGAAATATAGTTGCAAGCAACGATGAGCGGGCCCAAGCACCACGACTTCCTGTTGAGTTGAGCCCAGGACATGCAATGTGAAAGTTGTTCGGCACAATGAGCTCGAAATGTGTACTTGGGTTTCGCGTGCATACATGCAAGTGTGTATGAGCTATGCAGCAAAATCTCCAGCATCTTAATGGCAGCAGATTCCGAGACCCCCAAAAAGCCCCGAAAAGTGAGGAAAAAATCTTTAGGAAAACAATAGGGCTCTAATCAGACACTATGACGACGTAGGGCTGATGTCATAGTGCTTATGCCCTTAATAAAGTGACTAATACAAACATGATAATTCAGGATTGCTTTAATACATTCTCTTGAGCAATTCAAAAAACGAGAAAACATCAACAAGCTTATGACCGTTCGGAACAAAAAATGGCCCATGTTGAAGCATTGTTTTTTTTTTAAGTTTTGTTTGGTATAACCATCCAAACCTAGTTATAATGACCTGGAAAATTAATTAAAATGATCTCCAGCACACACAGAAGAGATTAAATAAGGCCACAGTAGATTTCTTGCAGGGTGTAAAACACTGAGAACGGTGTAAGCGGTTCTGGAGATGTGAAATGATGAAGTGAAACACTTAAATGCACTTTAATCTGATGGTCAGAGTTAGAAATCATGAGGTCGAAGTTTGTCTGCTTGTACAAGATGAATACATGAGCCTCTGAGATGAGTTTTAACTAAACCTAAACTTTTTCTCCAGATGTATCACCTGGGCTTATTTACTTATTTACTTTTACGTCAGGTTCACAGAATTGATTAATTGATTGCATTTTTATTCCTTATCTTTACTTTTCCCGAGTAAACGAACGGTCTGCGACTGATCGATGGTGATCAGCAGAAACCCCGCGGTCAGGACGGATCTCTCGGCCAATCTCAGAGCTCCAGAGGCGGAGGATCCGCTCCATGTCCCGCTGAGACCCGACACTCAGCCACTCGGCCAGATCTCGGGTCTGAGGAATGATGTCAATGAACAGCTTGTTATCGCTGCTGACTTTGTCTCATGGCAAGGCAGTGTTTTATTTCTGCACTTTACTCTGCAGCTGCCTGACACTGCTGCTGATCCGGCAGCTCCTGCGGCAGCGGAGACCACGAGGCTTTCCCCCGGGACCCTCCATCCTGCCGGTCATTGGGAACATCCTGTCTCTCGCCACCGAGCCACACGTCTACATGAGGAACCAGAGCGAAATCTATGGCCAGGTAGACTCTCTCTCTCTCTCTCTCTCTCTCTCTCATGAATCAGTGTGTCTGTCTTTTTTTTTGGAAGCTTTTCTTTTCATTCCATGTGACCATAAACTTAACGTCTTCATACTAAATAATTAAATATACATAAATAATTTTTTAAAAAGAAAAGAAAGAAAGACGTGCAAGCTTACAAACCAACTGAAATGGAGAGATAAAAACCGACCTTCAGTCCTTATGTTAAAGATTTCAACTTTTGAGATAAGTGTTGGTTAAGGCATTTTTTTTAAGTCAGTTAAATCATTGCCATTATAATATATGCATATAATATTTACAAGCTTGCTAATTCATTAATTTATTACATCATTGTAAGAACAAAAGCCTTGTGCTGTCTCACCCCTAAAAATGTCTTTGCCAGCAGCACTGCTCTTATGAAAACCCCTGAAACCCCCCCAGGTCATGTAGATTAGACACACAGTGCAGTATACTTGATCATTTTGGGGCAGATACCGTCACAGATTACAGATTACTTTAACTTTTGTTTTTAAAACATAAGGCATTAAGCTAGGCTACTTTGGACAGCTGTTTTTCAATGCTGACTACAATCAAATGTCAATGCTACATAAAATCTTATATTGGCAAATGCTTTATTCCTACATTTACCAAATGCAAATTAAACTTCTTGCTGAAAGTAATGCTGAATTTTATTAATTTTTCTAACTTAATCAATCTCCAGATCTTTAGTCTTGACTTGGGAGGAATATCAACCGTCATTCTAAATGGCTATGATGTCATCAAAGAATGTCTGTATCACCAGAATGAGGTGTTTGCAGACAGGCCGTCTCTACCTTTATTCCAGAAAATGACAAAAATGGGAGGTATGGTGTACTGTTTACATTTTTTATTTTGCCCAAAGGAATTGTTCAAACAATAAAAGTCCAGAGCTAGCACTGAGTTGAGATCTTAGTACCATATACCATACATACTTATAGTTATTGCAGAACGTGGTACAACAGCATGAAATATCGTTAATATCTGTTAAAGGTATCTCAGGTTCTTTGTTGAACTTTTGCATACAGACAGAAAGGCTGGTGAGGAGAGCAGATAAGTGAAGTGAGGCAGGCCAAAAGTTTTATGTAAGCAAGTTATTAAAATAGAAATGATAGAAATGATAGATTTAAAATAATTGCACGTTTTATTTATATTTCCACAATACTCAGAATTTTCTTATCCTGTGCATATGATTCATGGAGAGAAGTTACATAACACAGTTTTGCCTTGAAAGTTTCAACATTCTGAACTATTTGTCATTGAAGCAGAAACGGGCCAAGGCTGCAGTAACACACAGCTCCAGGAATATTCTGATACTGACTAATGGATTCGCTTTAAAGCAGGCAATTTTTCACATGAAGCTTACTTCTCATTAATTCATTTTCTAGGACTTCTCAACTGCAAATATGGTCGTGGATGGATTGAGCATCGCAAGTTGGCTGTTAATAGCTTCCGCTACTTTGGCAGTGGGCAAATGATGTTTCACAGGATATCTGAAGAGTGCATATTCTTTTTAGATGCTATTGACAAGCACAATGGAAAACCTTTTAACCCAAAACACCTAGTTACCAATGCCGTCTCCAATGTAACCAACCTTGTAATATTTGGACAGCGCTTCACCTATGATGACCTGGACTTCCAGCACATGATCAACATCTTCAGCGAAAATGTGGAGCTGGCTGCTAGTGCCTGGGCCTTCCTCTACAATGCCTTCCCATGGTTTGAATACCTGCCATTTGGAAAACACCGGAAGCTATTTCGCAATGCTGATGAGGTGTATGTCTTTCTGCAACAGATAATCGAACGCTTTTCACAGGGAAGAGTGCGACAATTACCAAGGCATTACATCGACACTTACTTGGATGAAATGGAACAGAGCACTAGGGACAAAACCACGTCCTTCTCCAAAGAGAACCTGATTTTCTCAGTAGGAGAACTTATTATTGCCGGCACAGAAACCACCACTAATACCATGCGCTGGGCCATGCTCTATCTGGCTCTCTACCCCAGCATACAAGGTAGGCTTACCGGTTAACTCGACTTTGCTTTCATAAAGTTAATTGCAAAAGGTTTCAAACAATTTACCATGTGTGTCTTCTTCTGTGTTCAGATAAGGTTCACAGAGAGATTGACTCTATCTTAAATGGCAAATTACCAACCATGGAAGACAAGCAAAGGATGCCTTATGTAGAAGCAGTGTTGCATGAAGTCATGCGCTTCTGCAACATTGCTCCCCTTGGCATCTTCCGAGCTACTTCTCAGGATGCTGTCGTCAGAGGTTACACCATCCCCAAGGGGACCATGGTCATTACCAACCTGTATTCTGTGCACTTTGATGAGAAATACTGGAGCAACCCTGCTATCTTCTGCCCCGAAAGGTTTCTGGACAAAAATGGCCACTTTATCAAAAGAGAGGCCTTTCTTCCATTTTCTGTAGGTAAGTACGGTATATTGGTCAATAATCAAGAAAAATATTTGAAAATGTATACCTTTTAGTGCAAGATACTGAATGGGACATTGAGTTGGGAACAGAAATGGGAGATGGGAATTTAAAAAGTTCAATAGAAATCAGTTTGATTTAAGGCATTAACTTTCCAAAATGTTTATTGTTTCATAACTCTTGTTGTTTTCATCTTTACATGGCTCATAAGGCTTGTTATGTTCTTTAGGCAGGCGCCAGTGTCTTGGTGAGCAGCTGGCCAGAATGGAGATGTTCCTTTTCTTCACCACATTGCTGCAGAAGTTTCATCTGCAGTTTCCCAAAGGCTACATTCCAAGCGTCACTCCTAAACTTGGCATGACCCTGCAGCCACAGCCTTACACCATATGTGCTATCAGGAGACAGCAATAAAACCTCATCTGTCCACCAAAGACACACATTTACAGAGAAAATCAACCAACCAGCTCAGCCACCTTGCTCTGAATTCTGTCATGTTTGGCAGAAAGCACTGACGTCTGGTTCGGACTATGGAGAATTCTTAAAATGTGTCCTCTTTATGCCTTATGCAGACAGTGAGCGGGAAATGAAGTCTGGAAATGTACAGTATACAGTACGCACAGCTGTATTCGTTTGTTGCATTACAATGACAAAGGGGACTGTTGAAACGTGAATGAGAGGTGAATTTCGTAACTTGAACAGATGTTAACAGAAGTGGTAATGTTATGTCAATTATTTACAGACTGCACTTTTAATACACTTTTGCAGCTCGCTTTTTTTTTTTTTATTCCTCGAAATTGGGAACACGCAGTTCTCTCATTTCTCTAGCAGACTGAAAAAGATATCAGCGGCCTTTCTCAGAAAGCTTTGCAAATGCCACTTGCATAAAATTGGCTCAAGTCCATGTAGCAGTGCTGAGCTAACTCAGCGGAAATGGGCTTCCAGGCTGTAGATCTGCCACTATCTCCATAGGGATGTCATTGAACTTGACTTTGTTATAGACACTTTGTAAGAAATCAGAACTTTGTACCATACCATGTGCATTTATTATATTTCATACTGTAAAGGTATCTCTGTAAGAACTCTAGTCTAAACTTGAATAAACCTTAAGATATTTTTTTCACAGCACTACAGTGTTGGGCTCATTTAATGTCTAAAATGTTTGTCTTCTTTATGGCATGCTTTTGTGCGGCTTCCGTCCTACTGGGAATTGGGCACAAGTTTCCATTGACATCACTGACAAATGTATTGGAAATTTCATTTCCTAAACTTAATATAAAAAATATGAACAACTTTTAAGACAACTTGGATGATACTGAAGAATGATCAGAATGCTTTTAGCGACCATTTAAATTTCGTTTGTGTACCAAGTGTTACTGAAACTGCAATCAACTGCTTCAGTTCAATGTAGAAGTGGAATTGCAGGCAAGGAGTGTTTTCTGACACTGAAGTCCTCAAGAACAAGGGTCATGACCTTCTGTTCCGAATGACCAAACCGCAGGATGATGAGGTATAACTGGCAGCCAGCGAGCCCATCTGGGTTCATCCACTCAAGTATGATAAGCAAGTTCAACAAGTGATGAAGCAGGTAGCATCAGGGGCAGGGATACTCTGGGTAAGCTGTCACAGTGATGCTGTCTTGTGGGATGACATGGACAATCTTGGTTTAGGAAGAGACCTTTCTCTCAGGGACCCATCATCCACCCGCTGTCATCTTCCAGGCAGCTCTACCCGAGAGGATGCAGGGGATTTCCTCAGTGAGCGTGTGATAAGTAAACAAAACCAGTCCCAGGGAGACGTCCAGCTGCTGACAACGTTAAATAATTATAGCTAAATCCCACAGCCATTGGGGGAGGGGTTACAATACCGTGCCCATGTCTAGAACACACGTGAGACATGTTTAGAACATGCATAAAAATATGTTAAAAACTGACTGCTAAGGAATTCAAAGGACCAGGGTTCAGGGTTGGTATTCTTTATGGAGAGAGATAAATAACAGTGGGCGTGTGAGGGGGAGACAGTTTCTCCCTACAAAGTTGAAAAGACTGAAATGGTTACATTAGACACCACTATTGGACTGGCTACATAAAAATGTTTAAATTCTCCTGAGAAGAATGTTGAAGGGAAATGCAGCGTGAAAAATTAAATATGGAGAAACGTAAAGCAGCACAAAGTGATGAAGCGAACAGAAGTTTCCTGGTGATGACGGATGTAGAGAAAATAGAAAAGGGAAGAACGAACGAAAGAATGAATCAACAAAGGAAAGAATGAACCAGAAGCAATATAGTTGCGGTGTAGCAACCATTAACTCCCAAAATGAATAAAGGCCAAAATGCATGACAAAGCGATTGGCAGTGGGGGAGGGGCAGGATGGTGCGGCGGGGGGGGGGGGGGGGTAGTCATGGGAGACAAGGGGGCATTTGGCACTACAGCTAGCTGACTCACAGCGTCCAGCGTTAGAAGGGAAATAAGCTTCTCAGCGGAGTGGTTACGCACAGAAACACAAAGGCAACAATTATTAAAATAAAACATCACACACATCAACATCTGAAAATAATATTAGAATAAAAACTCTAGAAACAAGATGATAATTACAGATTCTTAATGTACAATGTCAGCTGTATGTAGAAAACAGACGCATTCAGTTGATTAATTATTAAAAAATATATATTTATAGATATTTATATCTGCAGATACTCTTTCTGTGCAGAGATTAAACACTTGTTTGGTAGTAAAATGTGCACATTTATAGGACATTTCTCTTTTTCTTTTTTTCCTTTCTTTTATTTATATTGTTTGATGTACACTGCCAACTTGAGAACTTTCCTCCCCAAACAAAATGCAGTGAGGAGAGCAGCACGTCAGTCTCCCCTTCCTGTTCTTTATTCTAGTGGAATGCCTAGGGTTCTCGCTTTAGAGAGGGGGGAAAATGTGTGTGTGTGTATATATATATATATATACTGTATAGCTTTTAGTATTAAACCTTATGGTGAAGGATATGAAAAATATAAAAATGTGTACAGCTTTTCTTTTTGATGTGAAACCCTGGCTCACTTAAAATTGATGCACTGGCCTGCTTCCCCCGTTTGGCAAAGATTTCAAAAAAATTTAACAAGGCAAAAAAATTATATATGAGTCTGCAGTTATTTAACAAAAGATTGTGATGGTTAAACTCGAGTCTAACTCTAATTGCCCATTATATACATCAAGATTTCCATTGCATTCTCAAACTCTGTTTTTATTAAAACAGAAAAATACTTTGGGTTCGGGGGGCCGATACGTCTCGCTATCCGCAATCTTTTGTCTGACTGAATTTCAGCTGCTTTACACCAGAACAAACGCCCAAGTCCTTCTCAACATCTGGACTGAGGATTGTTTAATATTCAGTCACGACGCCTGAAATCACTGCCTTTAAACTTTAAACAATCCAAACAGGACGATCATTTAGAATGAATCCTGAGAAACTGTGAAGAGAGAAGTGTGTGTGTGTGTGTGTGTGTGTGTGTGTGTGTGTATGCGCGCATGTTTGTGTCACAGTCAGGTTTATCCAAGTATTTGTATTGTGAAGTATTGTTATTTTTGTAGTCTACCACAGCACATTGGAGTTGAAATGAAATAATTGATTTGAGTTCATTCACGATCCAATCAGGTGAGAGAGAGGCGCCTTTTAGATACGATCCCCAAAACTCACTGGACAGATCTCCGTCATTCCCTCATTATTTCACTGTACCAGTCAGCAGATAAAGAGTCTGAGGTGGATTTTAAGGGTGGAGTATATGACCTCATCTTCTGGCTCGAGTGTGTACGGATGCCAGTGGGACGGGTTTTGTGTATTTATCGACGTGATGAATTGCAGATGAATTCTGAATGTACAGGCTGATATTATTTGCTTACGCTCAGTCTAATGCTTCAAAACTTCTTGGATGGAACTTCACGTTGCACATGGACAACGACCCAAAGCAGACTTGCCCAAAACTTTTTAAGACTTGGCCTGAATCCAACTGAGCTGCATTTCATTTGCTGAAAGTAAAACTGAGGGAAAAACAGCTCGACAACAAACAGGAAGTGAAAACTGCTGCAGTACAGACCTGCAAGATCATCAAGACCAGGGAGGAAACCAGCATCCGCTGATATCTGACGTGTCAGGCACGGAAGCACTGCATAGGGTTCATAACCAATTATAAAAAAAAATACTATTTAATATGTGGGTTTGTTGATGAACTCGAGTCCTTTTATAAAGTGAGACGATTCGTCACAACTCGCATCATCCGGATGGACGTTTCCTCAAAGGTCACACTTTTATCTCACATTCACTAGTGAATTCCTATAGTAGACAATAAAAATAACAATAACTAACTGCGTCAAGGCTCACACACCTATATACCCAAGATACACACACACACACACACACACACACACACACACACACACACACACACACACACACACACACCCTACATTAGAACAGTGTTTGTATTCTGTTCTGTACTTAATGCATTCAACAGTTTACTAGAGGAAAAATAAATGGCAATTTGGTCTTCCTGAGGAGAAAAGGGGGGAAAAACCTTCTGAACACACAAATGCAAAACAAAGAAAACTAAAACTAAAGGCAGGTGAGTAAAAAAGGCATCAAAAATGTTTTTTCAGTCTAAATGTCAGCGTGTTCGAGTCCGAGTGGCCGAGTTCAGTCATACAGTGTTTTCGTGTCACCAGCATGAGGAGGAAACTGCACGAGTCCGAGTCCATCACCAGGACCGCAGGGGGACAAAACAGAAAGAAATCAAACGAAAGAACACAATAATGATTCAGACAGGCACGTTTGATTTATACTTCTAGAGTTTTCCTGACACTGAGCCTGATATCGTCTCAGCCTCGTTTGTTTTTAACTGTTCGCTTTGGTAACAAGTGATGACTTGAATGTCTTCCGTCATTCTTTTTTTTTTTCCTTTCTGTTTCTCTTTTAAATAATAATTGTAATAAGTACCTACAGGAGAGTTAAGAGCTCTGCTTTCCAGGCAGCATCACAGCAAAATAACCGTGGAGAATTCATTATTTTGTCTTTTTCCAACACTTCTGCTCATCCTCCATCGTTCTCCACGAGGTGAAAGTGCATAGGATGCTCTCACAGTAGTAAGGCCTTTAAAAAAACAAAAAACTAAACTTTAACACCACGTGAACTGCATGTGCATCACAGTGATTCATTTCAGTACAGGAGATCTGGCGGAATCTTCCGGTGTCGATTTGGACCGTGTGTCTGCGTCCTGACGAACAGGAGGAAAGAGCCAATCAGCTCAACTCAATCCTGCTGCCCCTCCTCCTCTTCAGCCTCCTCTTCGATGACCTGAATGTCATCTGAGGATGAGGAGGGAGGAGGAAGGCTCAGTGCGTCTGCCTGCTGCTGCTCCTGCTGCTGATGAAGGCCCAGGTCGCAGTTCTTCTCCTCTTCCTCGATGATCTGCTTCCATGCCGTGTGGTTTTCGGTCAGATGGTGCATGATGCTGCAGAACAGACGCGCGCAACTTTTCCTCGGCTCTGCAAAAATTTATAAAAGACTCAGTTGAGCTAAAATATCATGATATTTAAACACTCTTCGTGTGTGGCAGGAATTATCAGATTAACTTCATACAACCGCTGAAAAAACTACGGAATCCATCACATTCATGATTAGTTCATTATCTACAAATGAACAAAGCAGAGTGAACTTCCTCGGAATGACCCCATATTGTTTCCAGCACTTGTAGATCCTCATCGTCACCTTTTTGTACCAGACACTTAAGCTATTCTCTTAATTATCGTTTTTTTTTGGTTTGTTTGTTTGTTTATCTTTTTGTTTACTTTGTATAAAAATCAATTAAATGTCTCATCTACTCCGGCTCACAAATAACTGAACGGGTCTGTAAGATGCTACGGCTAACGTTCCAGGCAATACGTACTTAATTGAAGATCCTCATCTAGGTCTTCATCGTCACTCTCCGTATCTTCAGCATCAGCATCCTCTCCGTCTTCTCCATTCATCTCTTCCTCATCAACCCAGTAACCCGGGAGGAGGCCAGCGGCGTCGTACGAGTTGCACAGAGGCCCGACTATATGCGTGATGAAGGACTCCTGCAGCTTGGCCAGCTGTGGTGCGGAGCGGTCCATGAAAGGGCTGATGGGTAATCCAAGGTGAGCCTCTTCATCCCCCTGCAAAAAAAGGAACAATGACGTAACCGAAGCAGATACCTCTGTGCCCTTAATGAAAACACACACACCCGATGATCTACACAACAGCAGTGCTACTCAGAACCTGTTCATAAAACTCATTCACGATGCCCTCCGTCCATTTAAGGTGAAGTCTGCGCTCTTTAGCTGGTCCGTTAATATCTGCCAGCTTGATGCACACTTGGCAAACCAACAATCTGTCGTTCTCATTAGTCCAATCGATCCCTGGGCTGTTCACATCCGTAACCTGCCGATGACGAACACAAACCGTAACAGTCGATCATTAGCATATGTACTTATAGAAAGGCGTCATAACCGAGTACACAGATCCACCCAGAACCCAATATGAGTCTGAATGTGCCAGTTGTGTACCCAGGTGTCCATAAACAGTGTGTAACCTCAAATAAAACATATTTCCTTTTATACAACGGAACCTCCGACCCGGAGCGCACAGATACAGAAGGGACTGATTTAAGGTCTTATCTGGTACCAAATAAGGATGGGTTCCCTCCTGAGTCTGGTTCCTCTTAAGATTTCTTGCTCTTGTCCAGAATTGATATTTTATGTACCTTTCAACTGAATTTATAAAATTAATATCATGTTTAAAAAATATATATATATCACCTTGGAATTAAACTCGGCTAAGAAATCAAAGTGCTTCTTCAGATCTGTGGCGAGGACGGCCTCGATGACAAGAAAGCGAAAACGCTTGAACTCGACATGGTCCAGGTTGGGCAGAAAGTTAAACTCAGGCTGAGACAAGAAGAGGCTCCATGCAGCAGCAGCATGGTGGTTCTCCAGAACTGAGCGATCATTGTACAGCACCGCCTGCCAGACACACGAGAGAGAGGGACGGAGAGAGAGAGAGAGAGAGAGACGGGAGAGAGAGAATGATGGAGAGAGAGAGAATGATGGAGAGAGAGACGGAGAGAGAGAGAGGGACGGAGAGAGAGAGAATGATGGAGAGAGAGAGAATGATGGAGAGAGAGAGAATGATGGAGAGAGAGACGGAGAGAGAGAGAGAATGATGGAGAGAGAGAGAGACGGAGAGAGAGAGAGAGACGGAGAGAGAGAGAGAGAGACGGAGAGAGAGAGAGAGAGAGACGGAGAGAGAGAGAATGATGGAGAGAGAGACGGAGAGAGAAAGAGAGACGGAGAGAGAGAGAGACGGAGAGAGAGAGAGAGAGACGGAGAGAGAGAGAATGATAGAGAGAGACGGAGAGAGAGAGAATGATGGAGAGAGATGGAGAGAGAGAGACGGAGAGAGAATGATGGGGAGAGAGATGGAGAGAGAGAGACGGAGAGAGAGAGAATGATGGAGAGAGAGAGACGGAGAGAGAAAGAGAGAGAGAATGATGGAGAGAGAGAGACAATGATAATGTAGGAGACTTTGAATCAGCACAATGATTTAGGTGTAAATGAATAAAGAATAAAATGCCCCGTACCTGAGGGGCGTTAGTAGCTACAAGAAAGGCGTTTGTACGACCTGGGTGATCATAATCGTGCATAGCAGCTGCTACATAAAGAGCCATGAGCTCGAGTGCCGGGACGTTCCAGGTCAAGCAGCCGTAACTGCTATCTGAGACGGACGAGCTTTTGGACAAAGCATAAGAAACCCGACCAGGAGAGATACCGCTGTCTGAATCTGCAATGAGAAGAAGAAAAACAAAAAGAACTTTTGCACCTTAAAAACACAAAATAGGAATATCACTGCAAACAAACATCAAGCAAAATGTTCATAATCACACCTAATGACTTTGAACATTTTGAACATAAGACTAAACTGTGGCATCTATAAATAGGATGAGATGACATTTTCTTACTGATTATGAACTAATAACCTGTTAAAACTCTTAAATAAATAAACAAACAAACATTATTAAACAGCAATAAAAACTCAGGCACTCGACGGTGTCAAACTAAATATGTTTTTTTTTGTTTAGTTTTTTGTCCTCTTGCATGCATAGAAAAGCAGACCTCAGCATCGCGTACATGCTGCATATTTCTGCTGCCAGACAGTGAAGTCACCGACTTTTCACAAACTCAACACCTCTTTTTTTTTAAAGCACAAACTCCTTTCACTAAAGCAAACTGAATGACTCAGGCTGGACTCCATTTGAGAAATTAAAACGGTCATCAGTGGCCTTAAAATAAGTTGTGAAAATGCTGAGCCAGCAGCGGCGGCGGTGGATCTCAATCACAGCACACACTCTTATGAGAGTTTCGGCTCTGAGCGGCCTGATTTACCCTGGCCGGATCGAGCGGATAAAATTAGCACAGAAGCAACCGATACACGCATGGGTTAGGGGCATAAGATGTTAGACACGTGGAGAAGCACGTCCTGTCGCTGCTGCATGTTGTACAGTGATGGAGACAGGGCCGTCCCTAAACCAAACCCAGAACTATCTGTGCCCCAGTCCCATCCCCGGGTCCGGTACCTTTTGAAAGGAGGAGGAGTAGTTTCTGGAGGGGGAGGAGATATAATGGATAGAATGATAAATACATAAAAAACTTCACCCATTGATTTTCAAGAAGAACTACAAGCCTGTAGCCAAAGTATTTAGTTAACCCTTAGGAGTCTGACTTGCCGCCGCCGGGAAAAAGTGCATTTTTTTCTGGTAACCGTGAAAAGAGTTTTAAATGCTCCATCATGTTTGATCATACACATAAGTGTAGTACATCATTTGAATCTGTAAAGGGTCTACTTTTATTCATGTATACTCACAATATCCACAAAACATTGTGCTTTTGTAAAATAATGAAAATAAACAGGGTGCGCTTTCAACCGTCTCAGTCTCCGCGAAAATCTTTTTGAAACACGTCACTAAAATGAACTGAAACTCCGCGAATACTGCACACATAGACATGAGAAATATATCCATAGAAAGCTTAAAGGGTCTACTTTTAAATAATGCAAGTCACATTGAAAACTAATATACTCAGTTATGTGACACATTGGCTCTTAATGCCATTTACATAGTTTAGTGTAGCATGTAGATAACACTGCGAACATGCTGCCTTATGTAGCAAACTTTCCCGGTGGCTAAGCTATTAGTTTACAGATGTTTATAAATGAGGTGTATTTCACCTCGTTTTGGATAGCTTTAGATTATGGTTGCTAATATATATTTGGCTCCGTTTTGACTCGCTTATGACAGTGCTATTGGTAATGTTATTTAGCTCAAACAAGCTAGTTCCAGTTGGCTAAAATACTGCCTTATGTAGCTAAGATATGTTTATGAATATGTCTGTGGTGTAAATGTATATAATGCCTTTTGTTTAGCTTGTATTTACAAATACCTGCTTAGGTGTAAATGTTTAGAATGTGTTAAATATGTGTGTAAAGCATGTCCAGTGGATGGTGTATGCTAATGTCTAGGGTGTAACAAATATTTGTCCAGTCTATTGTCCATCAACAGACACAGAGGGGCACAAACATGTATACACACTTTCACAATTGTTATCTATGGCCTTTTTTAAAAACTCAAATTGAATTATGGCAGCAGTGTGTATTTTTCCTCTAAAAATGTCAGGTGTATGGATATCGGTGTATCCATACTCGATGTATGGATATCGTCGCAACTGGTGTCCGTACATACAACAGCCAGACACTTTTCAACCTAAATAACCCGGTTAACGACATCCAGGATGAGCTGCAGGAAACGCTACGCGAACTCGGCTTGCTCCGCGAACCAGGCCTCGAAGCCTTGGCGTTGCCTGATGCCTGTTGGTGACGTAACTTCCTGTTTTTGTATCGTTGCCGCGAAAGTTTCGCGTTTGTATCAGCGTTTAAACTACATCGCTTTATAGAATAATAATATTAATAGCAACTAGCTTTTACATCTCCATACTATTCAGCCTTTTTTCTGCAATTTTTGGAGAACGCGCGAGTTTCCTCGTCTAAAAACAACAAACGGAATTCATCTCCAAACAACTAAAACTCCGACACAGAGGTACGTTATAATGTCTACCGTTCAGCTTGTTCAGTGTGTAGAGTGCAGGATGTTTAGACATTCTTCCTCCGTCATTAGTGATAATTTTATTTGTGATAGGTGTGTGTTAGTGAGCACTCTGACGGAGAAGATATCAGCGTTAGAGGAGCGCATCCAGACTTTAGAGAGTGTTAGACAGTGTGAGAGCAGCGTTATTCCTGTAGCGGACAGTCTGGGTGCCACAGGCGGAGATAATCAGCCCCCGACTCCGGCATTAGAGCCTTCACAGCGGGGCGAGTGGGTGACGACTCGGCGGCATACTCGTTCAGCCAAAGCTAACGCTAAGGCTAGCCCACCGGAGCACACCTCCTCTGCGCCTCACGTGTCCAACAGGTTTGCTCTCCTCAGTGCTGCACCCGCTGAGAAACCTGAAAGAGCTCTGGTTATAGGAGACTCTATACTGAGACACGTGACATTAGCTAGACCTTTAGGGGCGCCAGCGGCAGTGGTTAGGTGTATCCCGGGAGCCAGAGCACCGGACATAGCAGGTAATCTTAGGGCTCTAGGACAGCATAGGTTCTCTAAGATAGTGGTACATGCTGGAGCTAATGATATACGCCTTCGTCAGTCAGAGGTTAGTAAGAGTAACTTTACAGAGGTGTTTAAATTAGCGAAGGCGATGTCCGATGAAGTAATATGCTCTGGTCCCATCCCAATGAGACGTGGCGACATAGCTTACAGCAGGTTATGGTCGCTGAACCGCTGGATGTCCAGGTGGTGCTCCAAAAATAATGTGGGCTACATAGATAATTGGAAGACCTTCGAGGGCAAAGCTGGCCTGTTAGGGCGGGACGGTGTCCATCCCACTCGGGAAGGTGCTGCTCTCATTTCCTGTAGTATAGCTCATAGTCTCAGTAGAGGTCTAGTTAATTGGTGACAATCCAGAGCCCAGGCCAGGGAGCAGACAGACAGGCTAAACCAACCGTCTGCTAGCTGCATAGAGTCGTCACTCAGGGTTCACCATATTGAGACTGTGTCTGTTCCCCGATCTAAGCAAAAATGTAGAAAGACTCAGAAAGTCTGTTTCAATAATCTAATTAACATAAAGTCCACAAACTCAGATCATACTGAATGCGCAGCCGGCACCTCTGATCTGAAGCTAGGATTGTTAAATATTAGATCTCTCGCATCAAAAGCAGTTATTGTTAATGAAATTATCACAGATCAGGCGTTTGATATACTCTGTTTAACTGAAACATGGGTTAAACAGGACGAGTATGTAGCTCTAAATGAAGCTAGTCCTCCTGGATACAGCTACATACACCAGCCTCGGTTAACTGGTAGAG
The DNA here is from genome assembly GCA_030522415.1 of Channallabes apus. NCBI lineage: Eukaryota > Metazoa > Chordata > Actinopteri > Siluriformes > Clariidae > Channallabes > Channallabes apus. Next base: position 160,598 of record CM060119.1, read on the forward strand.
GAGGAGGCGTCGCAGTTATTCATAATGATAATCTGTATATCGTACAAAAACACGGACACAAATTTAACTCATTTGAAATTCTCTATAGTAACATAAGTGTATTTAAGTATATTAAATCAGCTCAGTTGATTCCACTAATTATAATTTACAGACCTCCAGGGCCGTATTTTGAATTTCTTAGTGAATTAGCAGATTTCATCTCAGACCTGGTCGTTTCTGTAGACAAAGTGTTAATTGCTGGAGATTTTAACATTCATTTTGAGAATCCAGAAGACCCTCTGAGAACAGCATTTATATCCATACTGGACTCCGTAGGCGTAAATCAGTGTGTAGTAGGACCCACTCATAAAGCAGGTCACACTTTAGACTTAATAATATTCTTCGGATTCAGTATAAGAAATGTATTCACAATTCCACTGTCTGAAATTATCTCAGATCACTATCTTCTCTCAATTCAAGTGTGTCACAGTGATAATGTACGCACAGCACCGCGCTACAGTATTAAACGTACATTCACATCAACTACCACACAGAGTTTTAACAGTAATCTCCCAGAGTTACCAACTTCGATTAGGCCACCGTCTGACCCCACAGAACTTGATCAGGCGACTGAATATTTAGAGTCGACATTTCGTTGTACCTTAGATAATGTAGCTCCAGCTAAAAGAAAAATTATTAGAGATAAGAAACTCGCTCCCTGGTATAACGATCACACGCGCACTTTAAAACAGACTGCTCGGAAATTAGAGCGTAAATGGCGTCAAACTAAATTGTTGGTATTTCAAATAGCATGGAAAGAGAGCATCCTGAACTATAGGAAAGCTCTTAGTGTAGCTAGATCAACGTATCTCTCCACTCTTATAGAAGAAAATAAAAATAATCCTAGATTTTTATTTAATACCGTAGCCAAATTAACCAGAAATAAGACCACTACAGAAATCTCCACAACATCATGCAATAGTGAGGACTTCATGAACTTTTTTAATAATAAAATTGTAAATATCAGGCATAAAATTGAAGCTTTGAAACCGAACAATGTAATTGATACTGATGTTAACCTAGCCATGTCAGATTCAAACCTAGAATACTTTACTCCCCTTGAAGAGAATGAACTAATTTCACTCATCTCTTCTGTAAATTCATCAACCTGTATATTAGATCCTATACCGACACATTTTCTTAAACAGATAGTACCAGTAATAACAGAACCGCTGTTGAGAATAATTAATTCCTCACTCAGCATTGGTTATGTTCCAAAATCTTTTAAATTAGCAGTTATCAAACCAATAATTAAGAAACCTGACCTCGACCCCTGTCAGCTGTCCAATTACAGGCCAATATCAAACCTCCCCTTTATCTCTAAGATTCTGGAAAAGATAGTAGCAGAGCAGCTATGCTCATATCTACATAGAAATGGCATACATGAACTGTATCAGTAAGGATTTAGGCCTCATCACAGCACAGAAACAGCACTCGTTAAAGTAGTAAATGACCTCCTATTGGCCTCTGATCAGGGTTGTGTAACTATGCTTGTATTACTCGACCTCAGTGCAGCTTTTGACACTATTGATCATGCTATTCTTCTTCACAGATTAGAAAATGTAGTAGGAATTAAGGGTACAGCCCTCTCCTGGCTCAGATCCTATTTGACCGATCGTTATCAGTATGTAGACTTAAATGGTGATTATTCTGCATGTTCTCTAGTGGAGTTTGGCGTTCCGCAGGGTTCAGTTTTAGGCCCACTGCTTTTTTCCCTTTACATGCTTCCTCTGGGCAACATAATCCGTAAACATGGTATTAGTTTTCATTGTTATGCTGACGACACACAGCTATACGTCTCAACAAAACCTGATGAGAAAAACCATCTTACTAAAGTTGAGCAATGTGTGCAGGACATAAGAAATTGTATGCTAATTAACTTCCTTCTGCTTAATCCGGATAAGACAGAAGTTCTAGTCATAGGACCGCATACAGCTAGAAGTAAAATCTTAGATCACACCGTAACTTTAGATGGCCTTTCTGTTCCATCAAGTGCAACAGTAAAAGACCTCGGTGTGATTATAGAGTCCAGCCTTTCATTTGAAGCTCATGTAGATAATATCACCAGGATAGCATTCTTTCACCTCAGAAATATTGCCAAGATAAGAAATATATTGTCGCTAAACGATGCAGAAAAACTAGTTCATGCTTTTATCACTTCTAGGTTGGACTATTGTAATGCTTTACTGTCTGGTTGTTCAGTAAGGTGCATAAACAAGCTTCAGCTAGTCCAGAATGCAGCAGCGAGAGTCCTCACTAGAACCAGAAGATATGAGCACATCACCCCAATCCTATCTTCACTACATTGGCTCCCTGTGAAATTTCGCATTGATTTTAAAATACTACTCTTGACATATAAAGCATTATATGGTCTCGCGCCGCAGTATCTGAGCGAACTGCTAGTGTCTTACGATCCGCCACGCCTACTTCGGTCAAAGGATGCAGGCTGCTTGTCAGTACCGCGTATTATGAAAACTACAGCTGGTTTTGGAGCTTTTTCTTAAAAAAACCCAAAATTATGGAATAGTCTCGTTTCGCGCCGACAGAAATGCAGCTCTGTGCAGTAAGACTCGCGGTGGCGGCTTGTGTGTTTACTTCAATGCGAAATGGTACAAGAACTCTGTGCTAGTTTCTAGTTATTGCTCATCGCTGGTGAAGTTTGTGACTGTTAGATGTAGACCTTTTTATTCACCACGGTTTTCATTATCGGAGTGTACATTCCACCGAGCGCTAATGCTAAGGAAGCGCTATGGGAACTGTATACAAAGATCAGTGAACTGCAAAATACACACCCGGATGGACTGTTTATTGTTGCTGGAGATTTCAACCATGCAAATCTCAAGTCAGTCCTTCCTAGATTCCATCAATATGTGGACTTTGCAACGAGAGGGGAAAACACGCTGGATCTTGTTTACACAAACATCCCCGGCGCATATCGGGCAGAGCCCCGCCCCCACCTCGTCTACTCAGACCACATTAACATTAACATTTAGGCATTTGGCAGACGCTCTTATCCAGAGCGACTTACATTTTTATCTCATTACACATCTGAGCAGTTGAGGGTTAAGGGCCTTGCTCAAGGGCCCCAAAAGTGGCAACTTGGTGGTTGTGGGGTTTGAACCTGGGTTCTTCTGAACCGGAGTCCAATGCCTTAACCACTGAGCTACCCCTGGCCCATCTCTGTCATGCTAATTCCAGCATACAGACCACTCGTCAGGCGTTCAAAAACGGTTCTGAAGCAGATGAAAACCTGGCCAGCAGGAGCCATCTCTGCTCTTCAGGACTGTTTTGAGAGCACTGACTGGAACATGTTTAGGGAGGCTGCAACTTACGGCGACTTCACTGACTTGGAGGAGTACACGTCATCAGTGACAAGCTACATCAACAAGTGCACCGATGACGTCACTGTCTCCAAGAACATCACCTCATGACCCAACCAGAAACCGTGGATTACTGCGGAAGTGTGTGCACTTCTGAGGACCCAAGACCATGCCTTCAAAGCGGGAGACAAGGTGCCGCTTAGAAGAGCAAGGGCCGAACTTTCACGGGCCATCAGAGAGGCGAAGCGCGCATACGCCCAGAGAATCCACAACCACTTCACGGACAGCGGCAACACACGGCGCATGTGGCAGGGCTTACAAGCCATCACTAACTACAGGACGACATCACCTGCCTGTGACGGCTCCCTCCCAGATGCGCTGAACAACTCCTACGCTCGGTTCGACAGGCAGAACGACGTGGCGGCGAGGAAGTCCACCCCTCCTCCGAACGACCAGGTGCTGTGTCTCACTACAGCTGAGGTGAGGAAAACTCTAAGCTGCTGGACCAGACAACATCCCAGGCAGAGTGCTCAGAGAATGTGCTGACCAGCTGGCAGATGTTCTCACCGACATCTACAACATCTCTCTGAGCAGCGCCGTCGTTCCCACGTGCTTCAAAGCCACCACCATCGTCCCCGTGCCCAAGAAGTCTACTGTGTCTTGTCTCAATGACTACCGTCCCGTTGCACTTACACCCACCATCATGAAGTGCTTCGAGCGGCTCATCATGAGACACATCAAGACCCTGCTGCCCCCCTCACTGGACCCACTGCAATTTGCATACCGTCCTAACTGCTCAAAGGACGACGCCATCTCCACTACACTCCATCTTGCCCTCACACACTTGGACAAGAAGGACACATACGTTCGAATGCTGTACATAGATTTCAGCTCAGCGTTCAACACTATCATCCCCCAACAACTGATCGGGAAGCTGAGCCAGTTGGGCCTGAACACCTGCCTCTGCAACTGGATCCTGGACTTTGTGACCGGAAGGCCTCAGTCAGTACGGATCGGGAACTGCACCTCCAGCACCACCACACTGAGCACTGGGGCCCCACAAGGCTGTGTGCTCAGTCCCCTGCTGTTCACACTGCTGACTCACGACTGTGTAAAAAATACACAGTTCGAATCACATCATTAAGTTCGCTGATGACACGACCGTGGTGGGTCTCATTAGCAAGAACGACGTGTCAGCATACAGAGAGGAAGTGCAGAGGCTAACGGACTGGTGTAAAGACAACAACCTGTCTCTGAATGTTGACAAGACAAAGGAGATGGTTGTTGACTTTAGGAGGACACGAGGCGACCATTCTCCGCTGAGCATCGACGGCTCCTCTGTGGAGATCGTCGAAAGCACCAAATTCCTGGGCGTCCACCTGGAGAAGGACCTCAGCTGGTCCCTCAACACCAGCTCCCTACACAAGAAAGCCCAACAACGTCTCTTCTTTCTGAGAAGACTGAGGAAGGCCCAGCTTCCACCACCGATCCTGACCACCTTCTATAGAGGAACTATCGAGAGCATCCTGAGCGGCTGCATCACTGTCTGGTTTGGGAATTGTGCCATATCGGACCGCAAGACCCTACAGCGGATAGTGAGAACAGCAGAGAAGATCATCGGGGTCTCTCTCCCCTCTATTGAAGACATTTACACCACACGCTGCATCCGTAAAGCCACCAGCATTGTGGCTGATCGGACACACCCCACTCACACACTCTTCACACTCCTGCCATCTGGAAAAAGGTACCGAAGCATTCGGGCACACACATCCAGACTGTGCAACAGCTTTTTTCCACAACCATCCGTCTCCTCAACAAAAAGGGACTGGACTGATAAACACACACACACACACACACACACACACACACACACACACACACACACACACACAGAACACACTCAGCTTAAATCAACTACCTCAATATATTGGGACTGGACTGACAAATCAACACAAGCGCAGACACACTGACCTACACCACCAAACTATCATACACACCAATCTGTAAATGCTTCACTGTTTAACTCTTTTGCACAATAATCATTACTGGACTACTTTTTGCACTAATTCCTCAATTCTTGCTGCTATGATTAAGGAATGTTTACAGTTTTTCACGACCTCAACACCATGTTATTCTGTTATGTTATGTCGTGTTCGCTGCAGTCACTTTGTTGTTGCTCTTGTTTGTACATGTCTTACTTAGCTAGTTAGTTTTTGTAAATTTATATTGTAATTTATGTTAGGTCTATGTGTCTTGTCTTTGCTAGCCAGCTAACTAGGCCTCTTTAGTTAGCTAGTTTAGTGTTTCTGTTAATTTATGTTGCATGTAGCACCTTTGTCCTGGAGGAACGTTGTTTCGTTTCACTGTGTACTAACTGTATATGGTTGAAATGACAATAAAAGCCTTTGAACTTGAGGTGTATCATCATCATTGATTCTGTCACGTGACCTACAGAAGAGAGGTGTATATTTTTCATATTGAAGTGTGGATAAATTTTTTTGGACCACTCTGTATATATTGTGCGTCCATACCTATTAAGTGTACATACATTTACATTTAGTCATTTGGCAGACAGTCTTATCCAGAGCGACTTACATTTTTATCTCATTACACATCTGAGCAGTTGAGGGTTAAGGGCCTTGCTCAAGGGCCCAACAGTGGCAACTTAGTGGTTGTGGGGTTTGAACCTGGGATCTTCCGAACCGTAGTCCAATGCCTTAACCACTGAGCTACCCCTGACAATTACTCTGAACAGTATAAGTTACATTTTTTTTTTGTTTGTTTTTAGGAATGTGTCTGCATCACCCCTGCCTTCACCAGCACCTAACATCAGGACACGCAAGCACCGTCCAGATGGACCTGTATTTGTGAAGTGGATGGACACATGAGAAGTATCTGTCTGTTCTACCATCCATTCTGCTTATACAGTAGACACGGTGAAGATGAGGGTGAAATCACAAGGTACATGGACTACAAACACATCACCATGTCCTGCACCTGTGACTGCGTACAACCAGCACATGGGGATTGATCTCTCTGATCAGCTATTACAGTACTACACCGCACTGCACAAAACAACGAAGTGATACAGAAAGATTTTTCTACACTTCTTGGACATTGCTGCCACCAATGCCACCCTGCAGGTATGTTTTTGCACATTTTTAAAAATCTTGCACTGTTTTACCCTGAATGTCTGTCTTTTTTTTATTTTATTTTGTACTGTGTCTGTTGCAGTTTTACAGTTTATATCCCACACTGTTTTTGGTTTGCACTATTTTACCCTGAATGTTGTTTGCACTTTTTTATTTTTGCATTTATTTTGAACTGTTCCTGGAATTTTTGCAAGTGAATCTTAAGTTATTCTAAATAAACCACAAACAAAGAAATATGTTTCTGTCCTCAAATTATTTTCTTGTAACACTTTCCTCTGTCCCATACCTGACTGAAAGGGGTAATTATACAGCTCATTATGCAGGTCTTTGTCTTCTCTGGTGTGAATATCAGCATTATTCATGATCGTTCACGCCTCCTCGCATACGGCCTTTCTAAACAAAAAGTGTCTTAGAAAACTTAAATGAATGTATTGTTTTCTATAAATGAGTGAGCGAGACGATTTTCACATCATTTTGAAGTAAACCTCTAAACTACAAGATCCAGGTCACAAAAGTCTTGTACACAAATGTCATGAATGTGTTTTGTGGTCTTATTTCAGTGAGTTGTTTTTTTTGTTGTTTTCAAAAAACACGCATAACTGTTTTTTTCTCCAATATACAAACTTGTACACACATGCTGCTCATATATTATTGTTGCCCAGTTTGTGCTGAATAAAATGATATCAGACTTTAGACATTTATATGTTTATAAGTAACTGAAAAATACATAAATGTCAGGACACGTCAGAATCTCTTCAGGGCTCCAAAACACCCTCAGACTCCTAAGGGTTAAACTGTCAGTCATAACCCCCACTTTATAAAATGACAAAGCTGATACATTCTGCGTGATGCAAATAAACATTTGCAACATTACAGAACAGATACAACTGTAGTGTTTCATCCAGAAAAAAAGGAAATTTAAAAAAGAAAATTTATCAGAATTACACTAATAAAGAATACAGAGCCAAAATTACACTAGAAAAATCTTTTTGCAGGACGATTCTGAAACCAGTGCGTCTTAGCGGTGCGTGTGAGCGGTGTGTGTGAGCAGTGTGTGTGTGACCAGTGTGTCTGAGCAGTGTGTGCGGTTTCGAGCTCCACATTTTCTCTATTTAGTTCTCTTTGAATCTTAAAATTTTTTTATCAAAAGCAGCACACACACTACAGCTCAAAAGTCTCACCTGCAAATTTCTTTGTTTTTGTTTAGTGATTTATTTTCTATATTCTACAACAATACTGTGGATTTCAAAACTATAAAATAACATTTGAGTAAATAGGTAATTATGTAACAACAACACTTGTTACTTTAAGACATGAAGGTCGGCTGTTCTGGATCGGTTCTTACAAGAACATTATTGTGTCGAGTGTGTTTGTAAAACCCATCAAGCTCCATGATGATGATGATGAAACTGTCTCTCATGAAGACCTTCAGAGGAGAACAAGACCAGAACTGAGCTCTGCTGCAGAGGTTCATTTAGAGTCACCAGCCTCAGAAATCACCAATTAACAACCAGCACCTCAGATTAGAGGCGTTATGAAGCTTCAGCTTTATGAAGTAGCAGATAAACATCTCAATATCAACTGTTCAAAGGAGATTATTGTGGATTTTGGATAATAAACACCTTCAGTGTTGTTTTATAGTGTAGAACAGTGGTTCTCAAAGTGTGGGGCGCCCACTAGTGGGGAATACAGACATGACAGGTGGGGCGCAATGAACGAGAGGAAATTAGTGGAAAATAATAGGAAAAAACTAAACAATCACACACAAATAAATGGATCATTAATACAAGTAAATTTAAAATAACATCAGTTGTGGGCCGGGAGAAAAAGTGGAACCATAGTGGAACAATAACGGTTTAACGTCGGGCCAACTTGAGCAGCGCTGCTTGAATCACAAACCTGCGCGAGCCACTGGGCAGCGCTGCGCGACTCTGACAGAAATAAACCGCGCCGACCATCAAAGTACATTTTACCCCACTGAGATGCGCGCGTAAAAACCAGGCATGACAAGGCAGAAACAATATTAAACAGTCCTGACATTTTAAATTGTTTGTAAATAAAAACACAGTGAGTCGCGCAGGTTTGTGATTCGAGCGGCGCTGTGCGATCCACCGGGCTGCGCGAATAAACCAGATCATCACTGCGCTATCCAGATAGTCGCGCTGCGCTGTATTTGCGCAGATATTCGGTTCAATCGGGTGCCGCGGTTTCGTCCCACTTTTGATGTGTTTGGCTTCACATACACTTCGACAATGGAAGAAGACGCTGCAGCAGCAGTGAGTTTACTTACATGTGACGAAACCAACAACGAGGAGATTGTAAAGAAAAAAGGTGCCTCGTCTGTGTTGTGGAATTGGTTTGTGTATAAGAAAAGTGATACGAATGAGATGAACGTGATTTGGAAGGTACACAAGTGCACTGTTTTAACAAGTGGTGGAAACACATCAAACCTTTTCTATCATCTGAAATACAAACATCCAAACGAATATGGCCAAAGTAAAAAAAAATTTGGCAAACCTCAGCAATTCACAGTTTATATAAAATTACATTATGTAAAACAGTTTTTGTGTTTGAATTTTTATTTATGTATTTTCAGATACAAATTGCTATATTGTGATATAGCAATTGTGATTGTGATCGTTATCGAGGTATAAAATTGCTTCTCCTGTGTTAAAAGATTTTGGTTATCTCGCCCCCCCTAATGAAGCCTATCTTGAGCTTGGATTCATGGTGGTGATGGTGGGGGCAGAAGAGAGGCTCGTGTGTGTTTTGTGTCTTATACCGCTGGCAGCAGACCGCATGAGACCCAACAAATTAGGAAGACACTTGGAGACAACACACTCCAGTCACGTTAATAAACCACTGGACGTCTTTGAAAGAAAGCTGGCAGAATACAGACAGCAGGAGAATCACATGGTAACATCTGAATCAGTGGACAGCAAAGCACAAATGGCTTCATTCAAAGTTATATACAGAATTGGCCAGTGCAAAAAAACTACAAACGATTGCTGAGCAGCTAATAAACATGGGGTCAGTTATGCAAAGATAAGTGACAACGTAAGCCTTTTATAACAATTACACGTGTATTTTATCTGTTTTTAACTTGGTGTTGTTTGACCTTATTGGTTTAGGAATTGATATTTCAATAAACAGTAAACTTGGCCGATTTCGTTATTATTTTGTTGACAAGTGGGGCTTGAAAATTCGCTCACCCCCTTAAGTGGGGAATGACAGAAAAAGTTTGAGAACCACTGGTGTAGAAGGAAATAAACATCAGGAACGAGCATGGAGTTAGACGGGGTGTACAAACTTTTGAGCAGTAGTGTATATCTCATTATAGGTTTGTGTACCTGTGTCACTTCCTGTCACATGTTCATTATGGATCTGCTGGAAGCCTGGGATGGGTCTGGTGGTGAGGTACCACACGGCATGAAGGACGTCTGCAGCGTGGACACGATTGTGATCTGAGGAAGAAATTAATTCCTGTTAAGGCCTGATTTCTGTGTTTTTAACAATAACGTTGAGTGAACGTTTTCTCACGGCAGATTCTGCCTCACATGCCACTGTAAAGTTTAAGATACGTTTGACGGAGTTAATGGAACTCTCACAGGGTATATCACGGTAGCCGCTCTCCAGTGCGCAGAAGTACGTCATGAATTCCCGGACAGGGATTTTGAAGATTTCAAACAGACCCGTGTCCTGGAACAAAGTGTAGGCCACCTGAGAGATATCCAAACAAACAAAACTTCATTAAGACACACGACAGGCCTTCAGTGAGGCGTCAAGTCCCTGATGATCAGCGTCTATCACACTGAGCTGTAGAGGATCAACAAGACTGTAACACACAAACACAATGCAAAACGCCAATCATATCCCGTTCAACACTGTATGGACCTAAGAAGAGCCGACCTAATTACGATAGAAGAGTAAAATTAAATCAAAAACTAAATGAAAAATGTGCGTGTGGGAACGAAACCTTAACCTCACACCTCCAATCATTTAGGCTCCCGATCTTTATTTTACTGCTGCTGTCATGGTTTCAATAATAATAACTCTGTGTACTAAACCAATCATCAATTAAAGAAGAAATTAAGACAAAATGTTAAAATTGAGATGGCTTCTGATCAAAAGTATTCCCATTGAAATACATTATCCATCCGTCAGGACCGCGTATTATGAAAACTACAGCAAACGGCGGAGCTTGTTCTTACAAAGCCCCAAAGTTATGGAATAGTCTTCCAATTAATTGTGACGAGTGTGTGCATGTCTGTGAATGTGTGCGTGTCTGTGAGTGTGTGAACTGAAAGAGGGAAACCTGTTGTGAAGAACAAAACATAAATGTTAGATTTTTGACATCGCTGCTGCCAGACTATGAGAAAAAAAAATAAAATCAGGCTTCATATTTTTGGGAAACTAAACAGTTAAGTTGTTGGTTCAGGAGACATGACAAGATGACAGGATGCGAGTGCGTGACACCGGAGTGTGTAACCTTTCATTGTACAGGGAAAAAAATGTTCCATTTAATGTGTGTAAGAAAATAACAGGTGTGTGTCTGAGTCAGTCTGCAGGTGTAAACTCATCACTTTACTTTCAGACACACAAACTGATTTCTACCCTGTTTACGTTTCAGAACGCACTGGAGGGTGAAAGACATTTTATAAAATGTGATATTTACAGAATCGAAATATAAATAAAACCTGACGCGAGGTATCGTGACACTGTATCTGTTGGTGATGTCCCCGTTTTTATCTGGAATATTATTTGAATATATCCTGATTTATATTTTTCAATAAATGATCAATAAGAATCCACTGATGGTTTCTTTACTAACGTAGCTGAGGATTCGTCCTGACTTCCCTCCTGTCTGCTCCATCAGGTCAAAGATCTGGAAGTTCCAGTTGTTAAGCTTCTCCACCAGAGCTTCTTGGTCCTCCAGCAGGGGATCTAACTTGAATTCCTAGAAGATGGATCAGGAGGCACCGTGAGATTTTTGATCGTGAAGGTTTTTAGTCATGTAGGTCATTTTGTTTTTAAGAAAGCGATTCGAGATTAAGTTTGATCTTTTAGCTATACACTGATTAGTGATTTGGGAAAGCGTTATTAACGTGCTACAGAAATAAAACTGTGTGTTATGTTTCTCTCTCTCTCTCTCCAATGCTTTAGTTTCAACTCAACGTCTTTCATTGTTACTTTCTTTCAACGTTCTCTTTCTCTCTTCCTTATTCATTTGTTCCTCCATTCTGTCTTCCCTGCATGTTGCTAATGGTTTTCCCTCAGAGAACAAGGTGTTGACTTTCCTCATGCAGAAATAAAGAAGCTTTTTGTACCTCAGGATGAGACGCCGTCCCGTGCACACTTTGTTCCTCCTCTTCCTCTTCATGCTGAGTCGGTCCTGCTTCCTCTTCCTGAGCCTCGGTTTCCGCGCTCTCCTCCCTGATCGGTCCATCGCTGCCATATTCCGTCACCTCGGCTGAGAAAAGCAACCGTGCAGCATCTGAGTCACGACAGGCTGTGACGAAATATTAGAGATTTTCTGCTGTTACAATAAAGTGATGAGCACAAAATGTTCAAGGACTGAAATAACCGTGTGTGTGTGTGTGTGTGTGAGTGTGTGAGAGATATATGTATAGAATCAGAATCAGGTTTTATTGTCCAAGTCTGCAGACACGCACAGGGAATTTGATTCCAGCGGTTTGTGGTTCATAGAGTGCAGAGTAACATAAAATACTGTACATCAACACTCTACACGGTAATCACACACACTCTACACGGAAATCACACACATTCTAAACGGTAATCACACACACTAAACAGACGGTAATCACACACACTAAACAGACGGTAATCACGCACACTCTACATGGTAATCACACACACTACACACACGGTAATCACACACTCTTCACGGAAATCACACACATACTACACGCGGTAATCACACACACATACTACACGCGGTAATCACACACACATACTACACACGGTAATCACACACACATACTACACACGGTAATCACACACACTCTACATGGTAATCTCACACACTACACACACGGTAATCACACACTCTTCACGGAAATCACACACATACTACACGCGGTAATCACACACACATACTACGCGCGGTAATCACACGCACATTACACGCACGGTAATCACACACATACTACACACGGTAATCACACACACTACACACACGGTAATCACAAACACTACACACACGGTAATCACAAACACTACACACACGGTAATCACAAACACTACACACACGGTAATCACACACACTCTACACAGTAATCACATACACTCTACACGGTAATCACATACACTACACACACGGTAATCACACACTAAACACACAGTAATCACACACTACACACGTGGTAATCACACACTACACATGCGGTAATAACACACTCTACATGGTAATCAAACACACTACACGGGACTCACACACACTACACACACAGTAATATCACACTACACACACGGTAATCACACACATATTACACACGGTAATCACACACATATTACACACGGTAATCACACACATATTACACACGGTAATCACACACATATTACACACGGTAATCACACACATATTACACACGGTAATCACACACATATTACACACGGTAATCACACACATATTACACACGGTAATCACACACATACTACACACGGTAATCACACACACTACACACACAGTAATATCACACTACACACACGGTAATCACACACATATTACACACGGTAATCACACACATATTACACACGGTAATCACACACATACTACACACGGTAATCACACACATACTACACACGGTAATCACACACACAATACACACGGTAATCACACACACACACTACACACAGGGTAATCACACACACTCTACACAGTAATCACACACTACACACACGGTAATCACACACTACACACACAGTAATAACACACTACATGGTAATCAAACAATACACACAGTAAAAACCCACTACACACACAGTAAAAACACATTCTACACGGTAATCACACACACAGTAATCACACACACTACACACACGGTAATCACACACCACACACACGGTAATCACACACTACACACAGTAATCACACACGGTAATCACACACTACACACACAGTAATAACACATACTCTACACAGTAATCAAACACTACACACAAACTCTACACGGTAATCTCACACAATACACACACGGTAATCACACACACAGTAATCACACACACGGTAATCACACACACGGTAATCACACACACGGTAATCACACACACGGTAATCACATACACATGGAAATCACACACACGGTAATCACACACAATACGCACGGTAATCACACACGCTACACACGGTAATCACACACACTCTACACGGTAATCACACACACTACACACGGTAATCATAAACGCTACACACGGTAATCACACACACTCTACACGGTAATCACACACGCTACACACGGTAATCACACACGCTACACACGGTAATCACACACACTCTACATGGTAATCACACACATAGTAATCACACACACTACACACATGGTAATCACACACACTACACACACAGTAATGACACACACGGTAATCACACACACACTACACACGGTAATCACACACACACACGGTAATCACACACACACACGGTAATCACACACACACACTACACACGGTAATCACACACACGGTAATCTCACACACTACACACGGTAACCATACACGGTAATCACATACTACACAGACGGTAATCACACACACTACACACACGATAATCACACACACTACACACGGTAAACACACACACGGTAATCACACACGCTACACACGGTAATCACACACACTACACACAGTAATCACACACGCTACACACGGTAATCACACACACTACACACATGGTAATCACACACACTACACACACAGTAATGACACACACGGTAATCACACACACACTACACACGGTAATCACACACACACTACACACGGTAATCACACACACACACGGTAATCACACACTCTACACACACAGTAATCACACACACACTACACACGGTAATCACACACGCGGTAATCTCACACAATACACACGGTAACCATACACGGTAATCACATACTACACAGACGGTAATCACACACACTACACACACGATAATCACACACACTACACACGGTAAACACACACACGGTAATCACACACGCTACACACGGTAATCACACACACTACACACGGTAATCACACACACTACACACGGTAATCACACACGCTACACACGGTAATCACACACTCTACACGGTAATCACACACATGGTAATCACACACACTACACATACGGTAATCACACACACTACACACACAGTAATGACACACACGGTAATCACACACACACACGGTAATCACACACACAGTAATCACACACACGGTAATCACACACACCACACACACGGTAATCACACACGCTACACACGGTAATCACACACACTACACACGGTAATCACACACGCTACACACACAGTAATCACACACACAACACACACGGTAATCACACACACACACTACACACGGTAATCACACACGCTACACACACGGTAATCACACACACTACACACACAGTAATCACACACACACTACACACGGTAATCACACACACTACACACACAGTAATGACACACACGGTAATCACACACACACACTACACACAGTAATCACACACACGGTAATCATACACACTACACACACGGTAACCATACACGGTAATCACACACACTACACACGGTAATCACACACAATACACACGGTAATCACACACACTACACACACAGTAATCACACACACGGTAATCACACACACACTACACACGGTAATCACACACACGGTAATCACACACAATACACATGGTAACCATACACGGTAATCTCACACACTACACACGGTAATCACACACGCTACACACACGGTAATCACACACGCTACACACACGGTAATCACACACACTACACACACAGTAATCACACACACACTACACACGGTAATCACACACACGGTAATCACACACACACTACACACGGTAATCACACACAATACACATGGTAATCACACACACTACACACGGTAATCACACACACTACACACACGGAGACTCTAAGTTTAAAAAATAAAAAAGCCTTGATGGTGCGTTTAACAGTCTGTAGTCAGTTGCGCTGGTTATGACGGCGCGTGACTGCGGGATGAAACTGTTCCTGTGTACCGGGTGTGAAGGTGTGTTTCCTGGTTCACACACCTAGAGTTGTGTGTACAGGTCAGGCAAAGAGTGTGTGAGGAGGTGTGTGAAGAGTGTGTATAGGGTGTGAGAGGTGTGTCCCCCAACCTGATCGTCTTCTCTGCATTTCAGGCCCCGAGGTCATGTGACCATCACCCACATCAGAATTAGAGCTGCTCTTCAGTATCTGACGCCCACAACTGTACCGCACACACACACACACACACACACACACACACACACACACACACACACACACACACACATTGTACAACAGGAATATAAATATACAACATGAGAAATAACTAAACATCCATTAAATGCAAATTACAACAAGCACTATACTAAAACACACACACACACACACACACACACACACACACAGTGAAGCAGAATCTGACCCACACTGACAGACACTTTCAGGTTCTCGTTCAGGTTCATCATAAACTGGCCGCTGCGTCGCTGTAAAACTCGAAGATTCAAGCTTCAAACAAACTCACTGTCTGAGGCTGCAGAAGGAGTGTGTGTGTGTGTGTGTGTGTGTGTGTGTGTGTGTGTGTGTGTGTGTGAGCTTCTTCTCATGAAATAAGGGTTGAGGGTGGAGGGGGGGGGTGACATTGACATTTTCCCTAGTTTTATTTATTTATTTTTTTACAGTATTCTTTACTAATTCACCACGAGTCCCGGTTTGACTTGAACGCCCTGTGTATATCGTCTTCTCCTTCTACAGTACAGGTATATGAGCTGTTTGAGCTAAAGAGATATTTACAATGTAAAATGTACTATTATAAATAAAATGGTTACTTTCAGTGAACCCGGCTGCAGGTCACCTACACGAGAGGTCACATGACTGGGTGATACCTGGTGCAGAGTGAGCTGAGTGAGAACCCCGGGGCTTTGTGCAGGTTCACACTGGGCTTGGTGAGGATGTCGGCCGTGTCGGGGAACTCGACGGGAGAACGGGTGACGAGCGACGAGCTGAGACACGACGCGGGACTGTGACTCGGAGAACTGAGCGGACTCAGACTGGGAGACGCACCTGAGGAAGGAGAGAAGGTCTGAGTGTCTGGGCGTGTCCTTTAGCTCGTTTAAAGACAGCAGGTGTGTGTGTGTGTGTGTGTGTGTGTGTGTGTGTGCGCACCTGGCAATGAGTTGGGCTCCCCAGGTTCTACCCCACCTTGTACTTCTTGGGGACTCCTGGCCCTCCACAACCCCAAACGATCAGTGTTGGCTCAGATCACACTATGACCTCAGAGGACTATGGCACTGAGTTTCTGATCAGAAGGTCGTGGGTTCGAGCCAGGGGTAGCTCAGAGGTTAAGGTATTGGACTACGGTTCGGAAGATCCCAGGTTCAAAACACCAAGTTGCCACTGTTGGGCCCCTGAGCAAGGCCCTTAACCCTCAACTGCTCAGATGTGTAATGCCTAATTCCAAATGCCTAAATGTAAATGAGCCCCAGCCTGAGCGAGGCCCTTAACCCTGTCTACTCCAGGGGGCGCTATATCACGGCTGACCCCAGTTACACTGGGGAAAAGTGAAGAAAGACTCCCCCTGTGTAGTGATGTACATGTGACCAATAAAGACTTGAAGAGGTCATCTGAGTTTATCTGAGTTTTATGTTCGCACTCTATGAAGTTTTATGAAAAACATTTGCTGTTGCTCATAATGACAGATGATAAATAGTTATCATTCATAAGTTTATGTAAATTGATGCTTCTATATTAGTGGACGTACACACAGTAGGTACTCGGGTGTTCTGTAATGTCACTGTGATGATGATGATGATGATGATGATGATGATGAAGCAGACTGACCTGGTCTCCTGGACATGGTGTGTCCATAGGACAGAGTGACAGAGGAGGACCTCTGCTTGGGGATCGTCAGCAGGTTGGTGTTCGGGCCGTTGGAGAAACTGCTCTGACTGTTAGAGACACTTTAATGTTACATTCTGCATTAAATCACACAAACACATGAATGATGAAAAATAAACATCTTCACTTCAGCAGCTTTAAATACTGAACAGCATCATTTAAAAACACACAAAAAAATAAAACAACTGATAAATAAATATATTTATAAAACAGGTCTAAGATGATGATCACAGGCTTTAAGCTCATTGTGTTTAAAGCTCTGTGTGACGGCGCCACCTTGTGGACTTTTATTAAAATAACAATAACACTAACCCAATCATTTCATCAGTGCCGAGTCTGAATACTTCTACGACTAAGAGCTTTAGGAGCTGAGCTGAGCTGCTCTGGACCTCAGGTGTTAATCACAAGGTCACTTGTGAAGAGTCTCTGACCTGCTGGCGCTCGGCTCGCCGTGAGATCTCTTCCCGTTACTGCGCTCCCAGCGAGGAGACGAGAGCGTCTCCAGAGGAGAGAGGGACGAGGACGCAGAGCTCCGTCTCAGTTGAGGAGTGGGCAGACTGTTCCTACTGCTCAGGCCCTGACAGACAGACAGACAGACAGACAGAGATGAGTTTCCTCACATAACTCTGTACAGGAAGTGAAACAGCTCAGCAGTGTGTGTTGATCTTATGATCAGGGAAACACACAGTCATGTCACATTTACATCTGACACACACACACACACACACACACACACACACACACACACACACACACACAGGAGAGTTCACTCACAATTACAGTGATGGACATGGAGATAAGAATATTCTATGTGACCTAAAGTATGTGCACTCATGATCATCACTATAATACACTCGACTCTTCAGTGAAAGCCGTACACTATAGGTTGGAGGGTGTGTGTGTGTGTGTGTGTGTGTGTGTGTGTGTGTGTGCACAGGAGCATTAGTGAGCTCAGGTGCCGATGTCGAGGAGTCCACGGTTTGTGTTACGATGTTGTTTTCTCAGTGACGTCGCTCAGGCGCTTCATCAGAGACTTGATACCTTCATAGGTTTTCTCTCGGCCCGGTCGCTCGGATCCTCTGCCTCGGCGCAGGGGTAGAACCCGGGGAACGGCGTGAACGGATTGGGACGCGGCCGACAGGAGCCCGATACGCTGCTGATCAAACTGCTGACGCTACGCAATGACGTCACGACGTGTGGAGACAGAGACGAGTCCTGCAGCAGGTCTGAGATCAGATTCTTCACATCACTAATCACTGAGGGATCTGCTCCACACACTGAACCCTGTAACACACACACACACACACACACACACATATACACACACACACACACACACAAGCTAAGTTATTGTCACAAATACATTACTGCACAGTGAATGTTTTGTCGCATATTCCAGCGTAACTGGGGTCCGAGCTCAGGGTCAGCCGTGATACAGCGCCCCCTAGAGCAGACAGCGGTAAGGGCCTCACTCAAGGGCCCAAAATTGGCACCCAGTAACTCAGTGCCTTAGACTCTCTGAGCCACCGCTGGCCCACTGGTACACACACACACACACACACACACACACACACTCTAAATAACATTGTGATAAATTAGAGAGAGGTGTGTCTGTACACATTTAAGGCCAAAAAGCAGGAGGAAAAACTTACTTTAGAATAATTTATAGATGTTAAAAAAACACAACAAACAATAAACACTTCACAGAAATCTTTACTGCAACATCATCATCATCATCATCATCACACGCGGCCCAGCATTACTGAGATTTAAAGAGAATGAGAACGTTGGCTCTTCACTTTAGCAGCTTTAAGTCCTAAGCAGCATCATTTAAATGCATAAAAAATAAAACATCACTGATAAACAAATTAATTTATTAAACACAACAAGAGAAACAGAGTGCGTTAATGTAACAGTGAAAGAGTGGAAAATAAAAATAAATAAAATAATCAAGCATTTACAGAACATTTCCCCTGATGATGGCGGAGACTCGGTGAGTAGTGGAGGCTCTGGCGCCCCCCAGTGGTTATACAGAGTTATAGCACATTACAGGTTTACTGCGTCTCCATTGTTTCTCTTGACTTTCTGCGTTAAGTAACAAGTGGGTTGTACATGTACACGTGACCCCCCCCACACACACACACACTTGCACCCTCAAACACATGATCTGCCTTTTTCTCCAAACTACACACACTAACACTCGTCTCAGAACATCACGAGTGCTAACTGGTTGAAAGTCGCGTGGAGGCATTTGATGCAGTTAAACATTGCAGTTTCTTTATAATCCTACAGGTGGCGCACTCTAAACTATTCACACATTTTCATCCCGCGTGGTAGGACTGAATTATTCACGAAGTGTGTTTGTAAATAATAATGATGACAGAGAGACGCGCTGCTCAGTAACAGTAGCTGTGTTTAATTTAATGTGAAGTTAGTTTGTAACATTTAAATACGGCGCTTGGGTTTAAATGAGAAAACTAATGTTATAGTGTATAGAATGTGCTACATTTAATTACTTATTACTTACTAGATGTAATTAATAAAAAATATACACTTTTTATATACAATTTAATTTACATGCAAGTTTATACTAAGCTTTAAAAAAGTAACAAAACTGGGGAAAATTTAATATTGAACCGTGATATTCATAAAATCGCATTAATTATAGAATCGCTATTTTAATCGAATCGGACCGAGGTAGTGCGATATCGTATCGGTAGGTGACTGGCGATTCCTATCCCTATTGTAATGTGCACACACACACACACTAAAAGCATAAATGTAGGCATGTACAGTTCTAATAATGATGTAACTGACTGTATTAATGAATGAAACCTGAGGTGTTGAGGCCCAGAGTACAGCAGTGTGTTATAAGACTGAGAGCAATAAAGGCTTTAATAACAATAAATTCTTTACTGTAAACCATGTAGTTCAAACTCCCTGACATTTACATTACGCTGATAAAATAATAATGATATAAACTAACACATGTGATGATGAAGTGCTGGAGCTGCCCGAGTGTCCAGAAGATATTTGTTAGATAGTTTTACTTATTATTGTTAACAATCTATTCATGTTCGACGCTTAAATCTATTTACTTTGAGGTTCTAAAATAAGAAAAAGTGACTTTTTGTTCTTTTTTTTTTTTTTAAAGTTGAAAGTCCTGTGTAGACAGCAAATGTTTTTTCACACGTAAAAAAAAAATGAGAATCATGTGCGAAAATGGGGGAAAATAATGATTTCAATTTGAGCCTGAAGCTGTAATTCATCGCCTCCGAGACAGCAGATGGCAGCACACACCTAGTGGAAGCTCTCAATAAACAGTGAAAAAGAGTACAAGGAAGTCAACCCTTGCTGTGTGTGTGTGTGTGTGTGTGTGTGTGTGTGTGTGTGTAACTGACCTGGTACTGAGGTTTGGACCACTGCTTCAGGTCCCAGTCCCACAGGATCATCTGCAGGAGACAAAAAGCAGAGACGTTAATGTAGACAGTCAGGGATGTTTATGTTAAGTTTTAAATACTCAAGAGATATTTGTGTGTGTGTGTGTGTGTGTGTGTGTGTGTGTGTGTGTGTGTGTGTGTGTGTGTGTGTGTGTGTGCGCGCGCTTGGGGGGGGGGGGGGGGGGTTGTCAGGATGTGAGACTGAGTGTGAGACTTTTTTTTTTTTGAGTATCTCACAAAAGGAAATCAGAAAAAAGCAAACCACAGCGACACGTCACCAGCAGCGCTCGCAGATCTTATCTGACCACAACAACGTCATCGTGAAGCACAAGAGCATTTTCACCTTATCTGTCTTTGCCATACAGAGGTCAAGTCACACACCACTATCTCCACACACACACACACACACACACACACACACACACACACCGCTGATAACACGCTAAAGCAGCCAGCAAAACATTAAACACAGAGCACATGTACATCTACAATACATACAATATCACACAATTATTACGCGTGTAATCACGGGTACCCCGATATTCAGTGCAGCAGGAGCAGTGTGTGTGTGTGTGTGTGTGATGATTTTATAATAACAGTTTTATGAGCAAGAAATGAATGTGGAGAATCTGATGTTTCAGACACCGTACAAAGTTTTTCCTTCACTTATTCCTCCAGCAGCAGCGTCCCAGGCCTGAGACTGTATGAGGACAGCAGACGGGGACAGCAGACGGGGACAGCAGACGGGGACAGCAGAGTTTAATGGAGCTTTGCGTGCTCTGACACGGCTAACAAGAGAGACGGCTGTTTTTCTGTCCGGTTGCGGTTTTGTTTTTTCCAGTGTGCACGCTGAACGTGAAGAGCTGAAAACGTATCTTGTTTTAACTTGCAAATTACTGACGTGGCAGCGAGAACGCAGCACTGACCTCGGGGACATGCCGAAACAGGAAAACAATCAGCTACAGCATGACAAGTTAGTGTTACAGTCTTTTATATACTGTCTACTTCTATGTATAATTACATTGTATATTCTGTTCAATTTATATATAATTCTATTTTATTGTAACTGGTATAAAGTCTCGATCCGCAGGCCGCTCCTTAAACAGAAATGTGTAGAATTTTACATTTCATTCCAAATTAGTAAACGTTAATCTCTCTTAGTGTAATTTTTCTTTTAACACAGAGAAATCTTCCTGTTCCATCTTATCTTTCCATCTTAGGTGACAGACAGCTGTGGAAACATTTCACTGTCTCTCACTCTGTGTGTGTGTGTGTGTGTGTGTGTGTGTGGTCGTGTACGTAACAAATTACATTTTAATTTAACTTAAGTTGATTAATTTCCCATGACAGCATGTCCCAGTGTGTGTTAACTCTTATACAACAGCAGTCAATTACAACTTGTGTTTTTATTAAAACAATCACAAAACTCTTTTAAATACTTTTTATCCATTTATAGTTGCAAGTAAGTTCAACTCAAACTCTACGTGCTGATGAACTCGACCACACACAGTGTGCAGTGAAATGCTGCGATTGTTCATCAAAGAAGAGTCGAGTCGAATCAGCTTTTACTGTCACTTCAGCCATATAGAGTTCAGTAGACAGAGACGCGACACGAGTCCCTCCTGGTCCAGGGTGCTACACACAACATACATGAACAAAAGTAGGTAAAAACTATTTTAAAAAAAAATAGAAAACAAAGTGCATGTGCAAATGTGTAAACAAGAGACAAACTGATAGTTTAGTCTACACTTGTTCCAGTTTATTTCTATTTTTTTTATTCTGTAAAGCTGCTACGTGATGATGAGCATCATGAACCTGCTATAGACATGAAAGTGAATTTAACTGAATCGAGTTCCTGTTATCACATGACCTGGACGCTACAAACACTCGCTCCTGCACCAGCATCTTCTTACTCTCTCAACATTAACAACATTTATATACAAAATGAAATAAATATCAACTATTTAAAAAAAAAATTACACTGCGGTTTTTCACTCCAGTCTATTCTATTGTATACAAGACTGTGCAGAATTTTATAAATAAAAAAATATATAATACAAAAAATATAATACAAAAAATAATCTTCTTCTTCTTTGTCTTTCGGCTGTTCTCTTTCAGGGGTCGCCACAGCGAATCATCTGCCTCCATCTAACCCTATCCTCTGCATCCTCTTCTCTCACACCAACTAACTTCATGTCCTCTCTCACTGCATCCATAAATCTCCTCTTTGGTCTTCCTCTAGACCTCCTGCCTGGCAGTTCCAACCTCAGCATCCTTCTACCCATATATTCACCATCTCTCCTCTGAACATGTCCAAACCACCTCAATCTGGCCTCTCTGACTTTATCTCCAAAACATCTAACATGGGTTGTCCCTCTGATGAACTCATTCTTGATCCTATCCATCCTTGTCACTCCCAAAGAGAACCTCAACATCCTCACCTCTGCTACCTCCAACTCTGCCTCCTGTCTTTTCTTCAGTGCCACTGTCTCTAAGCCGTAGAGCATCGCTGGTCTCACCACTGTCCTGTACACCTTTCCTTTCATTCTCGCTGATACTCTTTTATTACACAACACACCTGACACTTTTCTCCACCCATTCCAACCTGCCTGTACTCGTCTCTTCACCTCCTTTCCACACTCTCCGCTGCTCTGGACCGTTGACCCTAAGTACTTAAAGTCCTGCACCTTCTTTACCTCTGCTCCCTGTAGCCTCACTGTTCCTCTTGGGTCCCTCTCATTCACACACATGTATTCCGTCTTGCTGCGGCTAACCTTCATTCCTCTGCTTTCCAGAGCATACCTCCACCTCTCCAAATTTTCCTCTACCTGTTCCCTGCTCTCGCTACAAAGCACAATGTCATCTGAAAACATCATAGACCATGGAGACTCCTGTCTAACTTCATCTGTCATCCTGTCCATCACTAGAGCAAACAAAAAGGGGCTTAGAGCCGATCCTTGATGCAGACCCACCTCCACCTTGATCTCTTCTGTCACACCTACAGCACATCTTACCACTGTCTTACAGCTCTCATACATGTCCTGCACCACTCTTACATACTTCTCTGCCACTCCAGACTTCCTCATACAATAATACAAAAAAAAAAAATAATAATAAAAAATCTTGTAAGGAGGAGAAAAAATATATTGTGAACCTGCAGTCTGGATCCACTGGGCCGCTTCTTATACAGAATTAAAGATCTAATATAGACCATGAATATCAGAGGGACCCTGATGAACGAGCCGAGGACGTATTTCACGCTACGTTGTGTACGTGGACAAATGATTAATTAAATCCTCAACTATAAATGGATAAAAAGAATGAGTTTTGTTATTATTTAATAAATACAAGTGTTGTGGTATAAGAGTTAAAAACACACACACACAGGGTCATGTTTTTATGGGAAATTAATCAATTTAAATAACTGTAAGAGAAACTCACTGTACTGTTACTGATTATTTGACGATAACGGAACGTTCCTGAGTTTAATGCTGCATTTGTGACAGAGAGACTCAGTGGTTAAGGTGTTGGACTACTGATCAGAAGGTTGCAGGTTCAAACCCCAGCACCATCGAGCTTCCCCAGTATAAGAAGAAGAAGAATATTCAATTATTTGTCACATGTACTTTTTACAGCACAGCGAAATTTCTTCTTCGCAAATCCCAATTATGAAACTGGGGTCAGAGCGCAGGGTCAGCCAGCTTACAGCGCCCCTGGAGCAGATAGGGTTAAGGGTCTTGCTCAACGGCTCAACAGTGGCAACTTGGCGATGCTGGGGTTCGAACCCACGACCTTCCGATCAGTAAACCAGTAACCCACAGCTTTAACCGACTAACACTGACAGTAGAGGATCAGGAGCAGACCTAGACCAGTCGACTGATCCGAAGTCAGTGTCCTATCAGGAACCGACCCAGAACACTCAGAAAAGAGGAAATCATCAAATGTTGGAGTTTTTAATTTAAGTGGCGCCGAGTCGGAGGCGTCGGTTTCGAAGGTTTGCTGTAATTTATATGTTTAAATCCATTTTTGTTTCAGGTTCCAGATGTGCGCAGGACAGCGTGTAAATAAACTTTGTCCCTGGTGAAGAAGGAACCTCTGGAGCTGCAAGTTGTGTCGCAAAGTCTCGCTGATGATGAAACTCCTGATGCGGAACAAAAGCCTGAGGATCAGTAAATGTCACACACAGGCCATGCTAACATCACGCTAACTCCACGCTAATCTGCATGGCTCAGTTCATCAGCAGCACCTACACACACATTTACAAGGACAAATAAACCTCACCATGGAAGCCTGACAGAGTCCAGAGAACAACACGGCACGGCGCCATGGCAACCGGGACGGACGGAGAAGCAGGAGGAGGAACAGAGGAGGAACCTGGAGAGACGGATCACGCTCCGAGTTCATGAACTCATTTACTGTTTATCACTCGCATCAAAACACCAGAGTCTCTCACACACACACACACACACACACACACACACACACACCAACTTCAAAACTAATTAAAGTGTTATGCTTGTGTTTATCACTGCCGAGTCTCTAACAACACCATCGTGTGTGTGTGTGTGTGTGTGTGTGTGTGTGTGTGTGTACAAGGTGAGGGTTCATGTGACACATGCTGACACTTTTTGTGTCATCAATACTAACTTCTCTGGTTTATATTTTATTTTGGAATCTATAAATATAAATTTAATTGTAATAATTTTTTCATTTTCTACTACAAAATACTGTTTAACTAAAAATCACAATTTTATTATTTCAAGTACACGATTTTCATTAAAGGCAGCGACGTGACGCGGAGAAGAGCTCTCTCTCACACACACACACACACACACACACACACACACACACACACACACACCAATTCACATTCAAGATGAGAAACAGCCAAGAAGTCAAAACCTACAATAAGTGAGTAAATACGCGAGTGTGTGATTATAAACTGTGAGTTTTGATTTATTTAAGACGTTTCTGTAGTTTACATCAGCAGCGTTACAGCGAGATCCAGCCTGGGTGTGTACAACACTGACATAATGCACAGCTCTCCGTCTGTGTGTGTGTGTGTGTGTGTGTGTGTGTGTGTTTTCCGTGGGTGTCGGCTGTCTGACGTCAGTGCTGAGTCTAACACTCCTCTCACTGTGCAGCTGCTGTGAGTGTGGGAAAGTCCGTCCGCTAACACTCGACACAAATCTAACACACACACGTGTGTGTGTGTGTGTGTGTGTGTGTGTGTGTACAGAATATTTAAATTATTTTACAATTCTAATTGGAATTATTATTATTTAGTTTTGTTTAATTTTGTGGCGTCTCCTCCTGTAACAGCTTTTCTTCAGGTCTGATTTGCAGTAAACATCTGCAGCGTGTCAGATCCTCCTGGACGCTGATCACAGGACCGAGACGGACCGAGACGGAGCGAGACGGAGCGAGACGGAGCGAGACGGAGCGAGACGGACCGAGATCGTGATACTAATCAGACATGAACTGGTTTTATTCTGAAAATCAGATTAAATCTTCAGGATTTTGGACCAGAATGTCGTCAGTGTCGCCCCTCAGCCATCTTTAAGTGTAAAACATTTAAAACCATTTCAAGAGTTTTATAGATTTTGAATCGAATCTTCACTCGATCTGTTTCTTCTAATCTCAAGAAGAACGTTTCTGACCTCAATGAGCTAAAGGCGGTTTGTTTACTAGCTGCATTCTGATTGGGCAGGAGAATGTACTTCTGTACGATTCAGTGTGAGGAGTGTGTGTGTGTGTGTGTGTGTGTGTGTGTGTGTGTGTGTGTGTGTGTGTGGACCCTTTAAACTCATCCTGCGTGTCTCATCATTACTGAAACAAAACGTTCTGAGAAATTACACAATCAGTAAAATAAAAAAATAAAAAAAAACAGTTCCAGGTTTAATTTGGTGCCACGTCTAGGAGACGTCTCTGACCTCTCGGTGACCTTGTAAAGCCCCAAATCTCAACGAAATTTTTAAATCATCACCAGCAGGAAACTGAATAATCAGACTTCCTGTCTACAGCGCGCCTGCTTCCCATTTTATTTTTAATATTTAAACACATGTATAGTTTGACACACAGACAGACACAAACAGATAATGTGTCTCTCACACACACACACACACACACACACACACACACACACGAGTGTGTGTAGTGAGCACATAAACACACGGCCCCAAGCGTGAGCAGCTTTAGTGATTTATAAGTTTCGTTCCCCTGATCACCTGCCTCGAGCACAAACACACCACGATGACGCAGGTACAGCCAACCAGCACACACACACACACACACACACACACACACACACTGTGTGTGTCAGTCTCCCGCTTGCTGACCTCAGGCCTCTATGATTTTCCACAGTGTGTGTGTGTGTGTGTGTGTGTGTGTGTGTAATCTGAGCCACTGGAGCAGTAAATCCGACCTGAAACAGGTTGTGCTGTTGATCGGACACAAATGCCAGACCCCCCGTTCCCCCCCCACGTCCCCCCCCCCCCCCACACGTTCCTCCAGTGAAATACATAAATAAATAAATAACCAACAAACAGCCTAAAGTGCCCCAGGAGCATCGCAGGGCTGTAGAGCTCCTCCTCCTCCTCCTCCTCCTCCTGACGGGGTGTCGGTCCCGGGGGCGGGGCTTTGGCTTCGCTCCACGACACCTAATGACAAACACGTGTTTGCAAGAACAACAAAGTGGCCCCGAGCCGAGAGAAGGTCAGCGCTATTACGTCAATGATGAACTTTTTCCCACAATGGCGCGGTTCAGACTGCAGCGGCCGGCGGCTACACGTCGCGCGAGTCGTAGAAGTAGCGACCTGAACGTCTCCGCGCTTCTGGTCCTGAACTCATGTGGAAAATTCAGCTGCTTTATTAATCTGTTTCTCCGCTTCTCGTCTCTCTCCAGAAATTTCAGCTGCTCTTAATTTTGTACTTAAACAATTTTTTAAAACATTTTGCAAAATTTTTCATTTACATTACATTTTTTACATTTACAAATTTAAAATACATTTAAAAATTTCACAGCCGAGCTGATGAAGTCCAGAGCGCTTCACAGGAGTGTGAGACATACCGAGCCTGCTTTCTAAATGGACTCCGGCACGACGACGTGAAAACTCTCTCTCTCTCTCTCTCTCTCTCTCTCTCCCCCTTCCTGTTTACTCGAGGTCTTTCCTGTCTGCTTTTTACTGTTTACTTTGCACATTTCACTCCAGCAATAATATCGATGAGGATTTCGTTCTGATCACTTAAACACTTCAGCTTCGTCACTTAACCTCCATAAACACGTCTCGATAACGAGATCATAATTAAATGAGAAACATTTTGTCACGTCATGGACAGATTCATCTTTCAGGGATATTAAAAAGTATATAAACTGTTTATTCTAAATTATGATTCATTACAGAAGCTCTTAGAATTTAAAAGTCTAGCCGTAATGTACATTAAGGTAAATTCAACTTTTTGCACATTATTGCATTTTAAAGAAATAATAATTACATTTTTTTAGAAATAAACAAATTAATTTTCTTGCTAGGATTGGGATTATATTATTACAGCATGTGTGTGTGTGTGTGTGTGTGTGTGTGTGTGTGTGTGTGTGTGTGGAATCTTTATTGTCATTACACAAGTGCAATGAAATTGAGTTCAGTCCTCCTTGGTGCAAATCAAAAAAAGCATGGAGTGGTGACATCATCCTAAAACAATGACACCAAAAACAGTAGGCGCACACACACACACACACACACACACACACACACACAGAGTATATATAGGATTAGATTTAGGAATTTTTGTTTGTCTGTTTGTGCATGCATCACGAACAAACTACTGAACAAACTACTGAACAAATGTCCACAGGTGTTTTTTGACCGAATTAAATAAGTTTGTTTGTGTAATTTTATTCCACACAGACGAAGTCGCTACACATCCAGTATTTATATATTATATTATTACAGCCGTGCTCGAGGTGTTTATACAGAACGGTTTCGGAGAGTTTAAACCTGAGCGACGGTAGAAAAACAATGCGTTTCCAAATTGAAGCTCAGAACCCAAAGTTACAGAGACGATGGATTTATGTTCACACTATCGGGGTCCAGTTTAAAGGTTTATATAACTTTCTCTAATTATTTTATATACAGTACAGCGCAAAAGTCTAATTTCTTCGTATTAAATAAAACTGAATGATGTACACTACCAGTCAAAAGTTTGTACACCCCTCCATGGTCATTACTGATGTTTATTTCCTTCTACACTATAAAACAACACTGAAGGCGTTTATTATCTATAACACACAATAATCTCCTTTGAACAGTT
>CM060119.1:200000-282500 GCA_030522415.1 Channallabes apus
CTGGACTCCATTTTACATCAACTATTATAACATCAATTAACATCAACTATTATAGCTGAACCTAACACTTAACACTGTATAAATGCAGATCATTTCCTGCTATCTGTTTCACCCAGATGAGGATGGGTTCCCTGTCGAGTCTGGTTCCTCTCAAGGTTTCTTCCTATTACCATCTCAGGGAGTTTTTCCTTGCCACTGTCGCCCTCGGCTTGCTCACCAGGGAATATCTGAACATTTTGATTCATACACATTCACATTCCATACAAACTTAAATAATTCTTTTGATTGTGTAAAGCTGTTTTGAGACAATGTCAATTGTTAAAAGCGCTATACAAATAAAACTGAAACTGACACACACACACACAGAGTGATATAACACACCTGGGCCGAATGAGGCCGATATGTTACTGATAAAAATACAAAAAAGGCCAATTAAATTGTGGAACCACTTAAAAGAGGGCGAGCCACGCCCCCAGTGTTCTAAAGCTCTATAAAACTCCGCCCCCTCATCCACCTGGTCCTGAGTCACGGCCCCACAGCACACCGCCGTTTCACATTTAACTAAATTAGCAAAGACAATTAGAACAAATGACAGAAACACTAAAGTAACTATTTTAACTTTTGGGAAACAGAAACTAAAGTGCAGAGCAAGGCTGGTGTTATCTGGCCCTAAACACACACACACACACACACACACACACACTACAGACTGTCTGAGCACGGTGACTGACCCAAAGGTAAGAGACACCCTGACGAATTACAGACTCAGCAAGCAGCAGTAGAGACGGGGGACACAGAGACAGACCTGAGACTGTGCCAGCGGTGCCGCTCAATAACACACACACACACACACACACACACACACACACACACACACACACACACACACACACACACACACACACACACACGTGTTCCTCACTGAATATTCGAAATATCATCACATTCACACAGAATTCTTCAACAAACTCAATAAAATCATCCCCAACTTCAACTGCCCCCCCTGACCCCAGAAACACAGAGCTGTAAACTAGCAGCACAACACACACACACACACTGTCACTTTACATCGTTAGCAGTCGTTAAGAGGAGAAGCGGCGTGCTCATCGTTTTAATCACACGACTCTCTGCGACATCCTGAGAGGATCTTTAGGATTTACTCCAGAAATCCTGAAACATTTCACACAGGGATCGAAATTGTGACCATTTTGGCCGCATATGCTCCCGAAATTTCATCTATGCGACCTCGAAATATATTTGGGAACATTGGTGCGAGTGCATGTAATTGTTGCCGTGCGACCTGTTTTAATTTCTCTACAAATTAAACAGATTAATACAGTGGTGTGAAAAACTATTTGCCCCCCTCCTGATTTCTTATTCTTTTGCATGTTTGTCACAAAAAATGTTTCTGATCATCAAACACATTTAACTATTAGTCAAAGATAACACAAGTAAACACAAAATGCAGTTTTTAAATGAGGGGTTTTATTATTTAGGGAGAAAAAAAATCCAAACCTACATGGCCCTGTGTGAAAAAGTAATTGCCCCCCTGAACCTAATAACTGGTTGGGCCACCCTTAGCAGCAATAACTGCAATCAAGCGTTTGCGATAACTTGCAACGAGTCTTTTACAGCGCTCTGGAGGAATTTTGGCCCACTCATCTTTGCAGAATTGTTGTAATTCAGCTTTATTTGAGGGTTTTCTAGCATGAACCGCCATCTCAATAGGATTCAGGTCAGGACTTTGACTAGGCCACTCCAAAGTCTTCATTTTGTTTTTCTTCAGCCATTCAGAGGTGGATTTGCTGGTGTGTTTTGGGTCATTGTCCTGCTGCAGCACCCAAGATCGCTTCAGCTTGAGTTGACGAACAGATGGCCGGACATTCTCCTTCAGGATTTTTTGGTAGACAGTAGACTTCATAGTTCCATCTATCACAGGAAGCCTTCCAGGTCCTGAAGCAGCAAAACAACCCCAGACCATCACACTACCACCACCATATTTTACTGTTGGTATGATGTTCTTTTTCTGAAATGCTGTGTTACTTTTACGCCAGATGTAACTGGACACGCACCTTCCAAAAAGTTCAACTTTTGTCTCGTCGGTCCACAAGGTATTTTCCCAAAAGTCTTGGCAATCATTGAGATGTTTTTTAGCAAAATTGAGACGAGCCTTAATGTTCTTTTTGCTTAAAAGTGGTTTGCGCCTTGGAAATCTGCCATGCAGGCCATTTTTGCCCAGTCTCTTTCTTATGGTGGAGTCGTGAACACTGACCTTAATTGAGGCAAGTGAGGCCTGCAGTTCTTTAGATGTTGTCCTGGGGTCTTTTGTGGCCTCTCGGATGAGTCGTCTCTGCGCTCTTGGGGTAATTTTGGTCGGCCGGCCACTCCTGGGAAGGTTCACCACTGTTCCATGTTTTTGCCATTTGTGGATAATGGCTCTCACTGTGGTTCGCTGGAGTCCCAAAGCTTTAGAAATGGCTTTATAACCTTTACCAGTCTGATAGATCTCAATTACTTTTGTTCTCATTTGTTCCTGAATTTCTTTGGATCTTGGCATGATGTCTAGCTTTTGAGGTGCTTTTGGTCTACTTCTCTGTGTCAGGTAGCTCCTGTTTAAGTGATTTCTTGATTGAAACAGGTGTGGCAGTAATCAGGCCTGGGGGTGACTACAGAAATTGAACTCAGGTGTGATAAACCACAGTTAAGTTATTTTTTAACAAGGGGGGCAATCACTTTTTCACACTGGGCCATGTAGGTTTGGATTTTTTTTCTCCCTAAATAATAAAACCCCTCATTTAAAAACTGCATTTTGTGTTTACTTGTGTTATCTTTGACTAATAGTTAAATGTGTTTGATGATCAGAAACATTTTGTGTGACAAACATGCAAAAGAATAAGAAATCAGGAGGGGGGCAAATAGTTTTTCACACCACTGTATGTTAACAGTATGTATGTGTTCTGTTCAGGGGCATAAATCCCGGGGGGGGGGGGGGGGGTTACCTGAGATAACTGTGTACAAATGCATTTAGAAAGAGTTGTGACGATAATTGGATAATGTTAACTTAACATTAACGGCCACAATTAACATATTGTTTATCTGTGTATTTACTAAATCAGCACTGTGTATAAATCAATATCCATTGTGTTCTAAGTGTCTTAACTAATTTTAAATACAATTTTAAACTTTTTTTTAATTCATGTTTTTATTGTTGTGATTATTTTTTGATAGTTTTACTTTCTTTATGTAAAGCTATTTGAATGACCATTGTGTATGAAATGTGCTACAGTATAAATAAACTTGCCTTGCAGTGTCATAAATAAATGGACATAAGATCATTTTTCAGTGACGTAAATACCGAGTAAGTACAAGTTCACATATTAAGGCAATTTGGCTTTAAGAACGAGTGATTATGAAAATACTAATGTCACAATATCACAGTCACAGGCAAAGGAGACAGAAATGATTGAGTGACAGGTAGACCAGCGTCAATCAGGTGTACAGTGTCAGGTCAGTCTGGGGCTTTTATTGAAGGGATAATGACAGATTAAATTATTTTTTTTATTTGGGTGAACAATTTCTTTAATGTTTTCGGAGTTGTGGCTGTTCAGTAGAAAGTAATAAGTTCACCAATTTACAGTATGATCTTTCAATTTAACAGGTGTAATGTAAACAAGTTAGTTATTATGAGTATGGAAAACATCTTTTCCTATATTTGTTTCTGCTTCAGGAGACAGTGTGTTCCGAGACAGTGAGAGTAGAGGAGACAGTGTGTTCTGAGACAGTGAGAGTAGAGGAGACAGTGTGTTCTGAGACAGTGAGAGTAGAGGAGACAGTGTGTTCTGAGACAGTGAGAGTAGAGGAGACAGTGTGTTCTGAGACAGTGAGAGTAGAGGAGACAGTGTGTTCTGAGACAGTGAGAGTAGAGGAGACAGTGTGTTCTGAGACAGTGAGAGTAGAGGACGGGGCAGATTCAGGACTAGGGAGGGAGCCGGAGACAGCAGGACAAACAGATGATAATTCAGCACCAGCACAGGGAGCACAGTTTTTAGTTTAGATCTCATGTTTACATTTTATTGTATGTTGATGGCTTGACTGTAAA
The DNA here is from genome assembly GCA_030522415.1 of Channallabes apus. Lineage (NCBI taxonomy): Eukaryota > Metazoa > Chordata > Actinopteri > Siluriformes > Clariidae > Channallabes > Channallabes apus. The sequence continues at coordinate 204,100 of CM060119.1, forward strand.
CAAACAATGCAACAAAAATAGTTTTTGAAAAATCTGCTTCGTCATTGAACCTGAGAAAAACTTATAATAAAATATGGAAAATAACCGTAATGCCGCAGTCTCCATCCTACAGTAATAATCTAATGCCTCTTTTCCACTGCACAGTACGGCACGACGCGGTTCAGTTCAACTCACTTCGGTTCGGCTCAGTTCGGCTCGGTTTGCGCTTCCACTGCAGTGTAGTAACGCTTTAGAGTGGGCGGGATTATTCACGTGTCGTTTAGTTGCGGCGCCGCTACTGCCGTGACATCATCGTAAACGCGCCACAAACAAACACACAACAATGGAGCATATGGACGGCATGGTGTTCTTCATTCTCGCCATGTGGATGTTTTTAACAGCGAGACGAAGGAGTTTGTTTCAAAAGAGGCCGACGGTTAATACAAAAAGGTGCGTGCGATCCTTCTCTGGCTGTTTCTAAATATAGCGGTTCTGTTGTGTCTCGTGTCGCAAGCTCGGTGACGCAGTAATGACGATTTTCTCCGGCCAATCGGTGACCAGCAGAGTTTACACGTCACGTTTTGGTAACGGTTCGGCGCGCTTGGAACCTCGGCTGAGGTGGTACTAAAAAAAGGACCAGGTACCAGGTACTGTTCCCAGTGGAAAACCCCCCAAAAGTGAGCTGAACTGAACCGTGTCGTGCCGGACTATGCAGTGGAAAAGCGGCAATAGAAGCAAAGTGTTTGACTGTGGAGACGTACTGTATCTGTATACGTACAATTTGACTGTATTATTTGTGTCCCCTTCAAAAATTGCTCATGAGAAATTTTATCTTTATTGTCTGTTAAATGAAATTTACGCCCATGGTTCTGTGCGCTGAATGCTGATATGATGACGTTCTGCCGTTGAGATTTTAGATTGATTAATAATAGCTGTCAATCACTCAGTCAGGTGACGGCGCTAACTACAGCGGGGAAATTACAAATAGCTCAGAGGTTAAGGCATTGGACTACGGTTCGGAAGATCACAGGTTCAAACCCCACAACCACCAAGTTGCCACTGTTGGGCCCCTGAGTTAAAGCCCTTAACCCTCAACTGCTCAGGTGTGTAATGAGATAAAAAAAAATGTAAGTCACTCTGGATAAGAGCGTCTGCTAAATGCCTAAATGTAAATGTAAATGTAAATAATGGCGCTGGTGATAGTGATCATGTAGTGAATGTTGATTCACCAGCGTACAGTTTTCGGAGAGAGAAAGGCTGAAAGTGGCTCCGCTATGAAAGTGGCTCTATGCACTGCATTCACTGTAAAACCTGAGTTTGCTGGTAACACAGCGTTCGCCACTGAATCTACACACTTTAAGCGCGAGAGCTTCAAACACGGTGAGAATGCCAAACACAAGAAATGTGGGGACAAGCGTGTAGCAAAAAGCTCAGTTTCAACAGGCTTTTAATCGTCAGGATACCGCCAGCCGCTCCGCGCAGTTAGCAGAGCTGAACGCAAAATTTAACACCGCATACACGATCGCCAAAGAAGAGCTCGACTTTAATACCTTTAGACCGAAGACCGAATTTCAAATCCTGGCCACAGGATACGTAAAAGCTTCTGTGATTTGTTGTAGCTGTTTGTTGTTAGTGTTGATTGGTGGTGTTTTCAAATTAAAGAAATCTGTTATTATACAATTTGTAGTTGTGGTGCTCATTAATTTTTGAAGTTGGGAGCTCCAGTGCTACCAAATAAAAAAGTTAATTTCGAGCCCTGTCACACACAGTCAAGAAAAAGCAGCAGAAAACTGCGCACACACACACACACACACACACACACACACACACACACACACACACACAGGTTAAACTCTGCCATTTGCATCACCTGCTGATCACTGATCCATGATATTTATGATTTCACAGAAAGTAAAGTTTAGTTTTTCCATCACAGTTTCTGAGTAATAAACGCAAGAGTGTGAAGAGATGATGTTCAGCAGTGTGAGGGTTCTGAGCTTCAGGATTAGGATCAGAGTTAAGGTTAGGGTCTGGGTTCTTAATGAAGAAATCTCAATAATCGAACTTAACAAACCTCAAAGAGCCAAAAAAATTCCAAATATATATAAATAATAGTAACTTCATTAATAAATAAATGTGTGTGTGTGTGTGTGTGTGTGTGTGTGTGTGTGTGTGTGTGTGCGCATTTTAACATAATATATGCGTTCACAGACTGCTCAAGGTCACTCCTCACACTAATTTTGTTTAGTTTTTGTGTCTCTGCAATTCTGTCTTAACACTAGAGTTAAAATTAGTGAACAAATAAAATAAGCAAATTAAAATAATAATAATAATAATAATGATAATAAAATAAGTGAACCAAAAGACAAAATAGAAAACAATGGAAAGCTATGTTAAATATACACACAATAAGATTAAAAGTGTACAGTGTGGAACTGTGCAACAAATGTTTATAAGTTTAATTTTACCCATTTTAACTTTAACAGAAGTAGCTAGATGACATCAGCTTTTTGTTTATTAAACTTTTTGGTAAATTAATGGAGAACACAACCTTAAACTCGATTAATTCACTGCAGAGGTTCATCAGATTCTGACGTTGAGAAATTTTTTTTTTTTTTTCTTTTGCAGGCAATTAGTTTAATCATCAGACTAATCCTGTCTTTAATTCGATTTATTCCCCAAACGCTCCAGCGTGTGACTGTGGTGTGCCTGTTACTCTCTCACACATCATTCTAATGTTCTGTAAATGTAACCAAATTATCATTTTATTTTTAAAAAGAGAAACTGTAGCCACGCCCCTAACCTCCATGTTCGACTAAAACACTAAGATTTCACCATGTTATAATTGGTTAAATTGGTATAAACACACACACACACACACTCTCATCATGTTTAAGAGAAAGGGAAATATACATTTTTTAATTTGCCTTTCTTATATATAAATAAATAGCATGTTTTATAATTTACCTACAAAAATCTACAGTTTATGATATAAAGTATTTTTAAGAGAAGTAGAAGGTGAGAGATGTGTGTTCCAGACCTGAAGAAAGCGCCGGGAGAACTGAGCAGGTCTGACGCCATGTAGAGTCAAATTTAGAGAGATTTGGGTGTAAAATATTTCCCTCAATCCAGAAAGGTTCTGATCCGATCTCATGGCGAGGATACGATCATTAACAACTGTTTCTAGCAGATCTGTTAATTTTAATTCAAGATGAAGATCTGAGGAACTGGAATTAACTTCTGTACATGATGTCCGGTAAGTGCACAAACTTTTGCATGGATCAGTAAAGTCAATGAAAACACACACAGTTTAGAGAGCGTCCCTGATGTCTGGCCTGAGAATTAGAAGTTGATGATGGTGTGTATGTGTGTGTGAGTTGATGATGATGATGGTGTGTATGTGTGTGTGAGTTGATGATGATGATGGTGTGTATGTGTGTGTGAGTTGATGATGATGGTGTGTATGTGTGTGTGAGTTGATGATGGTGTGTACGTGTGTGTGAGTTGATGATGATGATGGTGTGTACGTGTGTGTGAGTTGATGATGATGATGATGGTGTGTATGTGTGTGTGAGTTGATGATGATGATGATGGTGTGTATGTGTGTGTGAGTTGATGATGATGATGATGGTGTGTATGTGAGTTGATGATGATGATGATGATGATGGTGTGTATGTGTGTGTGAGTTGATGATGATGATGCTGGTGGTGTGTATATGTGTGTGAGGTGTGTGTGTGTGTGTGTGTTAGTCATGTACCTGTTCCCGTGAGATACAGGGTAACGAGGGTCTCCTCGGCCTCCTCCAGCCGCTGCAGTAGTTTCCGGGCGTCTCCCCGAGAGACACACAGCTGGACCTGCGTCTGGGCCTCACCACAGGCACTCGCTCCTCGGCGGCCCGGTGGGACGGTTCCCGGGGCGGGTGCGAGCGGTCGAACCCGAGGCCCAGCACGGAGCCGGTGACGGCGGCGGCGCAGGCGACGAGGGGCCTGAGCGCGGGGGCCACGGCACCGAGCCCGGTGTGCGCGAGCAGCCAGGCGGCGCCGGAGAGCAGCAGCACCAGCAGACTGTGTGAGAGGCGGAGCCCCGGGGGCAGCAGGGTCAGCGCCCCCACACACCCGAGCGCCGGTAGCAGACGCCCCGCAGTGCCGCCCCCTTCCTCCCCCTCCCCCCAGCGCAGCGCCTCCCCCAGGTAGCAGCACACCGGCAGGGCCACGAGCCACGCGCGCCCGCTCTCGCGCCTCCGCCGCCGCAGGTAGAAGGTGAGGAAGAAGTGCGCGCTCCCGATGCTGAAGAGCGGGCTGAGGGCGCGCGCGGTGTCCCACAGGAGCGCGCACAGCTCGGCGCTCGGGAAGCGGCGCGTGAGGAGGAGGAGGAGGAGGGAGAGCGCGAGCGCGGCCAGAGCTCCCGCGCAGGCGGCGGAGGCGCGCGACACCCCGGGGGAGCCCGAGCCCGGGCCGGTACCGGAGCGGCACGCGCTGTAGAGGAGTCCCCGCGGCGGGTCCTGCCTGAGCGGAGTGACGGAGCTCCTCACGTAGCCGTTCCTCTCCGCCTTACCGCCGCCGCCGCCGCGCGGAGCCTCGCCCTCCTCCCGACCCGACATGATTCTCCCTCCGCCCGAACCGACACACACACACACACACAGAGCACGCGCGGTCCCGTCTCACACTCTCATCCCGCCACCCGCGCGCGCACTCACACACACACACACACACACACACACACACGGCTTTACACGGCGCGCGCGCTCCGGAACCAGCTCATACGCGCTCGGGCATGGCTGTTATTTTTTTTTCTTCTCTCTCGACTGTAAAGGAAGAAGCTCGAGCCGTGTTGTTGTCCAAGTGCTGAGGAGTTCCACAGCGCCGCCTGCTGGAGGACATGCACAGTGCTGAGGCGGGATCTGTGTCCCAATCGGCTTTCTGCTGGACACGAAGTGCACTTGGGAGGGTGCAGGAACCAGTCCGCTCCCCGATGTAGTGCACTTACTCCGCTTGAGGGAAATTCAGTCACATGGGTTCACGCATGCGCGCCAGTTTCACATGTCCACTAATAAATATCAGTTAAACTGACCGTGGCAGGTATATAATAATAATAATAATAATAATCACTGATATTCATTCCCACTTCTTTCACATTAACCTACATCCTATTACTTTTCTTTGTTTATTATTGTCGTTTGTTTGTTTCGAAATTCTCATTTATAATGTGAGATTCAGTGAAATGCTTCTACGACCTACAATGTAAAAAGGAAATTAGCGTATTCAACTAAAGAATATATCATATGAAATAAGGAAATAAAAAAATAATTAGAATAAGAAAGAAAGTAGAGTATTGAAATACAGAATATAAAATATGAAATAAAATTATACAACTGTAGAAAAAAAAATCAGCTGTAAAATTACAAATAAAAAATCTAGTTGTAAGCAACGATGAGCGGGCCCAAGCACCCTGCGCCATCGCCACCCTGCGCCATCGCCACCCAGGTGCCCCAGAAAGGTGAAAGGTACTGGATTTAAAGGGGACATACCAAAACCATTATGACATCATTTCAGAAAAGGGGAAAAAATTGTTGTTTAGTACAGTGAATTTCTCCGGATGTAAAATTCGAAATGTAAACACCAGTGACAGAAGTGTGGAAGAAAATGTACAGTTCAAGACTATTTCATTTTATTTGTATAGTACTTAAAACAATTGACAGTTGATAGTTACAAAACAGCTTCACAGAGACAACCTGCCTTCAAAAACTTGACAACCTTACGCAACATCATTTATTCCCATTCAGTGTTGCATTAATTTTTGCTTAAGATCTTGTACTGACAACGGGAGAGTCGAGCTGCTCTGTAAAGACTTCTCCAGCACGTCACCAAGACTTCTACTGGGGTTAAGGTTAGGACTCTCTAGTGTCTGTCTTCCTGTAGCTGCTGCATCAAATTCAAAACACTGGTGATTTCCTACAAACCTAAAAACGGCCCAGCACCCACTTACCGTACATCTCAGCTCTAATCACGCCCCGGATCGCAATCCCTGCATCTCTCAGGGATCCACTCAGGAAGTACACTATACTCTATATCAGGCGTACTCAAATATATATTTGAAAGGTCCACTTACCAAATTTCTATTCAGTCCGAGGTCCAGAAAAATTACAGTCCAATTTCAAATAGAGAACTACAAAAAAAGTCAAACCGAAATTTGTCATACAATACCCAAAAATGACATGGTAGTCCTTTTAGTGTGAAAGGTGACATCATCTTTGTGCCACCAGTTGTTTGAAGTTGTGCATAAAAGGTGTGAGGACCAGGTGGAGGCACTGATGTAGATGTTCATTGGTGGTGGAGCTGCGATATGTGTTTTGCTCATAGCTGGAACAGCAGATACACAGCAGTACGTTGAGGAAAACATTGAGAATTTGAAGGGCCGTTTTCTGCAGGACAGGAACATCTGCTGCAGTAACCATCTGTGTCCAGAAGGTGAGAAGGTGACCACTTTTGATTACGAGATTAAGCACATTGGTTTTCTGTTTCCCACGTGGAGCACGAATGTATATTATTCTGTCCACACACTCTTAAATCCGCTTTGTGCAGGACATTAGATTATTAAGGACATATTATAATAAATGTAATGAGTAGCTCACCTCTTATATCTTCCACGAGTCGTTCGTTCTTTTGAATCTACTGCACCGCATAGCGTCTATGGGAGTCACGTGACAAACAACCGAACAACTCGGGACTTGAGGATTCGTTGAGAACCGTTCAATACACATCGCCTACGGAGGGTTTGTGATGATTTGCGCATGCGCGCCCAGTAGAACATGAACGAATCACTCTCGGAGACGACTCGTTCTTCTGAGTCACGTTAAAGATTCGTTCAAAAACGACCCATCAGTAGACGACTCAAAGATACATCGCGCGGAAACACAGTCGCGAACTTCATTGAACTCATTTGGATTATGATTAAATTAGCATGTTTGTTTTGGCGTCGGTCCAGATGTAACCGTATTTGGGTCCGGATGCGGACCGGAGTCCGTCTATTGAGTACCCGGTTCTACACCATACTGTAGACTATACTCCACACCATATTCTACACTATACTCTATACTATAATGTATACAGTTCTCTATGTTGTACTGTACACTGTATTTTATACCATACTGTGTATGTATAGTGTACAGTATGTTATAGACTATACTGTATAGTGTATACTCTATACCATAAAGCATAACCCCATACAATATCGCACGCTGTACTGCACACTTTACAGCATACCATACCTCATACTACACTACGCACTTTACTGTATGCCATACTGTATATTCTATAACATATATTACATTATATACTGTAGTGTGTACTATATATATTTTAGTACTGCACGTCACACTTCTCTGCTCTACAGTTAACTGCACGTGCCAAAGAACTCAAAATACAGCATCGCGTTTGTCTCTTGTCGCGTGCCGTACTGTGGGCGTGGCTATCTGTCTGCGGTTCCACGTCACTCCATAGACTCAGACTCCATCTCGGACCCGGATACAGGCAGGAAGCGGAGCAGAAACTTAACGAAGGTAACATTTTTTTTTACCTCATAAAGATCTCTATTCGAATATGTTGTTTTAATAACTGCGTTATTTCTAAACGTTAATATGTTGTATGCTGTGAGTAGCTCGGTGTCGGTTTGTTTGTTTGTGTGTGTTTGTGTGTGTGTACCTGGCCACGTAGACAGAGCGGATTGAGTGTTAGGGTGAGCGCACTGGAGTGCGTACTACACTACTAACTAGTGCGGATAGAGCAGCGCGCGCCTGGGCCCGAGCGTACTGCGGAGTATGCTAGTGTGTAGTGTGGAGCGGCGTTAGCCTGTTAGCTGTAAACGCAGTACTCCACTATACTCTATTATACTGACTGTACTGTGTGTGACAGGGGCAGTGAGTACTAAAGGGTAAAAGCTAATGTTATTCACTGAAGCAATATTACACGAGTTTTAAAGTAGTACAGACGTCTGACGAGACTTAGCATAGCGCAGCTAACGCTAACTGACTAGCTAACGCTAACTGACTAGCCGGAGCTCAGTTCACAGAACTCGGGCTGATTCTGTGTGTGTGCAATGACAGAGTAGCTCAATGGGGGGGTGCCAATACTTCAGCACACAGAAGTATTGGCACCCCCATTGAGCTACTCTGCCATTGAACACCTCAGATATTTCTCCTGATCGCACACTGTACTTCACTTAACTGCATCATTTCACTTCCATATTTTGTTAAATAATCAGAAAATATGTTAAAGGTTAACGTTGACCAGAGAAACCTGGCTCCAGGTGTGTGTGTGGAATCATGGTGAAGAGTGAGTTGTGTGTCGGACTTTATGGCTCTTTTCCGCCTCTGCACTGACAGATCCGCGTGTTTCTGTTGATCCTCTCTGACTGGCGTCTGCTGAAAGGACGAAGATCTCTCCAGCACCATGACCGCGGCGGAGAACGTGTGCTACACCCTCATCAATGTCCAGAGTGACTCGGAGCCTCCGTCAGAAGTCAGCCTGAAAGCTGATCTGGGTAAAAACACCACGAGAAATGTGAGCTCGAGTCCTAGCGCGTGCGAGTGCTGGAGTACATTCTAACGTCTCTTTGTTCTTGATGTTGAACAGAGAAGGGCGAGATTAAAGCCAAGACGGAGGCGCTGAAAAAAGTCATCATCATGATCCTGAATGGCGAGAAGCTGCCCGGGCTGCTGATGACCATCATCCGCTTCGTGCTTCCTCTCCAGGACCACACCATCAAAAAACTGCTCCTGGTCTTCTGGGAGATCGTACCCAAAACCACTCCTGATGGAAAACTGCTGCAGGAGATGATCCTGGTGTGTGACGCATACAGGAAGGTAAGCGCCCGTCATGGTACACGCTCCAAACTCTCTGTTATAGATCAAAGTGCTGTACGTCACTTTGCGTATGTGATTGTGTTCAGGATCTTCAGCACCCGAACGAGTTTATCCGCGGCTCCACACTGCGCTTCCTGTGCAAGCTGAAGGAGGCGGAGCTTTTAGAGCCATTGATGCCGGCCATTCGCGCCTGTCTGGAACATCGCCACAGCTACGTACGCCGCAACGCTGTCCTCGCCATCTACACCATCTACAGGTCGGACTGCAGCACACATGCGCACGCACGCACACACAATTTATTTATTTCATCACTTTAGTGTTTTTCCACGGTGCATTGTGGTTTCAGTTTAACTTTCTCCTGTAGTTTATTTTTCGCTGTATAAGTGTTTTTAAAGTTTTCTTTGTTTTAGATGAAACAACTGGAGAGTTTTGTATCTCATGTTGTTGTTTTATGCCATAATTTACTCTCTTATTTATTTTTTTTCCCTCCAGTTTTGACTTCCAGCTTTTGAAGCTGAAAACGAGTGTTGGTGTTTAAAATGTTCAGCACGGCTCTGTGTTTCTTCTCTTATGCTTTTTCTTTTGTTCTCTTTCCTTTATTTAGAAACTTTGAACATTTGATCCCCGATGCTCCGGAGCTGATCCACGACTTCCTGGTGAATGAAAAAGATGCCAGTTGCAAAAGAAACGCCTTCATGATGCTGATCCATGCCGATCAAGTAACACTATTACATCATTTATCAAAAACAAATACAGTGGAACCTCGGATTGTAAGTAACGCGGTTTGCGAGTGTTCCACAAGATGAGCAAAGATTTAAAATAAATTCTTCACAGACACACACACTTCCTCTCTGCTCTACATAGAAACACTGCTCTGTCGCGATTCCTTTCAAAGGTAAAGTTCAGGTTAATTTGTTGTATTTTTACTTTACAGCAGTGATTCCGTTAGTGTGTCGCTCAATCGAGTCTCATTAGAGAGATTTCTTGTTTATTTTCCTGACAAAACAGTGTTTCCGTTGTGTGTGTGTGTTAAAAGAGTGGAGGAAGGGTAACTGTGTAAGACGAGAAGGGGGAGAGGGGAGCTTACTTTAGATTCTCACACACACACCCAGCGCCTGCGCGCACAAACAAACACTTATTTGTCAGGATTATTTTTTTTTCTTTTTTTTTCAGGTAAAGTTCAGGTTAATTAGTTTTATTTTTAGTTTATATTTTGTATTACTTATTTTTACATATTTTTTTGGGCTGTGGAACGAATAATTTGTGGTTCCATTATTTCTTATGGGGAAAGAAAATTTGGTTTACGAGTGTTTTAAATGTGAGCCGCTTCTGGAACGAGTTATGCTTGTAATCCGAGGTTCCACTGTATATTTCATGCGGGTAGTAGTTTTAATTTAAGTTCCACTTTATATATATATATATATATTTATTTATTTATTTTATTTTTTATTAAAGTATCTAAAATTGTCGAATCGGAAATCTCTTATCACCTGCAGCTGATTTCTGTCTCTTTACTTACAGTGGTGTGAAAAACTATTTGCCCCCCTCCTGATTTCTTATTCTTTTGCATGTTTGTCACACAAAATGTTTCTGATCATCAAACACATTTAACTATTAGTCAAAGATAACACAAGTAAACACAAAATGCAGTTTTTAAATGAGGGGTTTTATTATTTAGGGGGAGAAAAAATCCAAACCTACATGGCCCTGTGTGAAAAAGTAATTGCCCCCCTGAACCTAATAACTGGTTGGGCCACCCTTAGCAGCAATAACTGCAATCAAGCGTTTGCGATAACTTGCAACGAGTCTTTTACAGCGCTCTGGAGGAATTTTGGCCCACTCATCTTTGCAGAATTGATGTAATTCAGCTTTATTTGAGGGTTTTCTAGCATGAACAGCCTTTTTAAGGTCATGCCACAACATCTCGATAGGATTCAGGTCAGGACTTTGACTAGGCCACTCCAAAGTCTTCATTTTGTTTTTCTTCAGCCATTCAGAGGTGGATTTGCTGGTGTGTTTTGGGTCATTGTCCTGCTGCAGCACCCAAGATCGCTTCAGCTTGAGTTGACGAACAGATGGCCGGACATTCTCCTTCAGGATTTTTTGGTAGACAGTAGAATTCATGGTTCCATCTATCACAGCAAGCCTTCCAGGTCCTGAAGCAGCAAAACAACCCCAGACCATCACACTACCACCACCATATTTTACTGTTGGTATGATGTTCTTTTTCTGAAATGCTGTGTTACTTTTACGCCAGATGTAACGGGACACGCACCTTCCAAAAAGTTCAACTTTTGTCTCGTCGGTCCACAAGGTATTTTCCCAAAAGTCTTGGCAATCATTGAGATGTTTTTTAGCAAAATTGAGACGAGCCTTAATGTTCTTTTTGCTTAAAAGTGGTTTGCGCCTTGGAAATCTGCCATGCAGGCCGTTTTTGCCCAGTCTCTTTCTTATGGTGGAGTCGTGAACACTGACCTTAATTGAGGCAAGTGAGGCCTGCAGTTCTTTAGATGTTGTCCTGGGGTCTTTTGTGGCCTCTCGGATGAGTTGTCTCTGCGCTCTTGGGGTAATTTTGGTCGGCCGGCCACTCCTGGGAAGGTTCACCACTGTTCCATGTTTTTGCCATTTGTGGATAATGGCTCTCACTGTGGTTCGCTGGAGTCCCAAAGCTTTAGAAATGGCTTTATAACCTTTACCAGTCTGATAGATCTCAATTACTTTTGTTCTCATTTGTTCCTGAAGTTCTTTGGATCTTGGCATGATGTCTAGCTTTTGAGGTGCTTTTGGTCTACTTCTCTGTGTCAGGTAGCTCCTATTTAAGTGATTTCTTGATTGAAACAGGTGTGGCAGTAATCAGGCCTGGGGGTGACTACAGAAATTGAACTCAGGTGTGATAAACCACAGTTAAGTTATTTTTTAACAAGGGGGGCAATCACTTTTTCACACAGGGCGATGTAGATTTGGAGTTTTTTTTCTCCCTTAATAACGTAAACCTTCATTTAAAAACTGCATTTTGTGTTCAATTATGTTATCTTTGACTAATAGTTAACGGTTTTTGATGAGCAGAAACATTTAAGTGTGACAAACATGCAAAAGAATAAGAAATCAGGAAGGGGGCAAATAGTTTTTCACACCACTGTATTTGAGTGACTGTTTCCCATTTCTTCTTATTTCAGATTTATATAGATGATATAATAAAAAATGTCATTAATGTTAAGAATACTCAGCAGTGTCAGTATTAATCTGAGAGCTCATTTTTCCTCTGGTCTCAGGACAGAGCTCTGGACTACCTCAGCACGTGTATCGATCAGGTCCACACGTTTGGAGACATCCTGCAGCTGGTGATTGTAGAGCTGATCTACAAGGTGAGTTCTTCTTGATTTCACCTGATGATGAGCTCTGAGTGTCTCGCCTGCTTATGCGCTCAGATGTTTTGACTCCACAGCCCTCGGCTATAGGGGGCTATTATTTATAATCACACTGCAGGGGATCAGTCAGATTCCTCTTAAATGTTTCTTCCTCATGTGATCTCAGGGAGTGTGTCCTCCCTGAAAATATCATAACACCCATTGGTAAAACACTGTGTGTGTGTGTGTGTGTGTGTGTGTAGGTCTGCCATGCTAACCCGTCAGAGCGAGCTCGCTTTATCCGCTGCATCTACAACCTGCTGCAGTCGTCCAGTCCAGCTGTGAAATACGAGGCAGCTGGAACCCTGGTCACTCTGTCCAGCGCCCCGACTGCCATCAAGGTTCCGACTCCACCGACCCACATCGGTCTCATTAATCACACTAGTTCAGGTGTAAAACTGTGTGTGTGTTTGTGTGTGTCCAGGCTGCAGCTCAGTGTTATATTGACCTGATCATTAAGGAGAGCGATAACAACGTGAAGCTGATCGTCCTGGACCGCCTTATCGAGCTGAAGGAGCATCCCACTCACGAGCGTGTGCTGCAGGTATGACATCACCGTCCTGCAGCCGGAGTTCAGAGATTATCTGTAGTTGTCCTGGGTTTCAGCTCAGAACCTCATCACAGGATTCACGCGCGGTTCTTTTTTTTATTTTTTCTTCAGGACCTGGTGATGGACATCCTGAGGGTTCTGACCACACCGGACCTGGAGGTGCGCAAGAAGACTCTGCAACTGGCACTGGACCTGGTGTCGTCTCGTAACGTGGAGGAGGTGTGTGTGTTAATAAAACGCTAACACACACTGAACTCTTGGTGTTCATTACTGTAATAACATGTTGTTTTTATGGGGGTCGTGTGTGCTGAGGGGTTTCGGGGTGTTAAAGCACTGTGATGTTTTTTCATTGTAGCTGGTGATTGTGCTGAAGAAGGAAGTGATAAAGACCAACAATGTGACCGAACACGAAGACACGGATAAATACCGCCAGCTGTTAGTGAGAACTCTCCACTCCTGCAGTGTTCGCTTCCCCGACATGGCTGCGAATGTCATCCCTGTGGTGAGTGTTCGGACACGCGCACACACACGCGCACACACACGGTACATTCCACTGAGATAACAAACCATGAAGCACGTCATCTCACTGTCCAGTTTGTTAGGTGGTTTACGAGTATCATGTATCACGCATGCACTTCTTGTTTTGATGCCGCCGGGCGTCACGTGATCACGACTAAGCCAACTGTTTTTATCTCTTGCACTACGGAATTGTGGGTAATCGTCTCCCCTGCTGGGTCTGTGCGCACAAACGGAAACACTTATCTGTCGATTTAAAAAAAAAAAATTTTTTAAAGGTAAAGATCATGTTAATTTGTTTTATTTTTACTTTATATTTTGTATTCATTATTTTTACGTATTTATTTTTTGGGGCTGTGGAATGAATAATTTAAGTTTCCATTATTTCTTATGGGGAAATTATATTTGGTTTTACGAGTGTTTAGGAATACGAGCTTCCAGAACGAATTATGCTCGTAATCTCAGGTTCCATTGTAATTTATTCTGTCTATATATTTAATATGTCCAATATTAAGTAGTAGAATTGTGTGTGTGTGTGTGTGTGTGTGTGTGTGTGTGTAGCTGATGGAGTTCCTCAGTGACACTAATGAAGCAGCTGCTGCAGATGTGTTGGAGTTTGTGCGTGAGGCGATCCAGCGGTTCGATGCGCTCAGAGCGCTCATCATTGAGAAAATGCTGGAAGTTTTTCACGCCATAAAAACCGTCAAGTAAGTCTGCTGGGTTTTGGTGTAAAAGTTCTGCAGTAGTCACACTGGTTCTGACCGGGCTGGAGTCGGGTTTGGGTCCGTGTACAACCTGCTTTCACAAGTGATGGTTTTTACTCCATTGTGTGTGAAATATGAATGAACACAAGGTTTAATCACGGGTGGTGAACCTGCTGTCACACACACACACACACACACACATTAGAACTGATTGATGGTCAGATCCGGAGATTTCTGGTCAACACCAGGGTTTAAGTGTTTATACATACCAGCTGATGAGAACATCTTGCACATCTGTAGACAGTTTTTATTTTTACATTTTTTTATTTAAACACCAGTAAGGCCACGCCCACAAAACCCCTCCCAGCCTGCAGGTGTTTTCACTAAGGGTTTAATCCATTTCAGCTGTTTATTGATTTTATTCTCTCACAGACTAATATTAATTGTTGTTTGTATTTTGTTATTAAGTATTTGTTCTGGAAAGATACAACTCTATCACAGTTGAAGATTATACACACACACACACACACACACACACACACATCAGTCAGCACTCTGTTCACACAGGAAGCTTAATCCTCTTATCTTACTGTTTGTTATGGAGTTGCTGTAGTGTGTTTATGTTGGTTGTAATCTGTGTGTGTGTGTGTGTGTGTGTGTGTGTGCGCTGCACAGAATTTACAGAGGTGCGCTGTGGATTTTGGGAGAGTACTGCAGCACTAAAGAGGACATCCAGAGTGTGATGACTGAAGTGCGCCGGTCACTCGGAGAGGTAACACACTCTAGAGACTCTAAAATGTTCAGATTATATCACACACACACACACACACACACACTCAGTGCATCAGTAAGTCAGAGGTCCTTGTGTATACATTAGTTTATATGCTAATGCTAATACTGTGAAGCAGCTTTTCATTTATTTAAATTGTGTGCGTGTGTGCGTGCGTGCGTGCGTGTGTGCGTGTGTGTGTGTGTGTGTGCATACAGATCCCCATAGTGGAGAATGAGATAAAGAAGGAGGCGGGGGAACTGAAGGTGGAGGAGGAGGTGAGTGCAGTGCCGGTGCAGAAGCTGGTGACTGAGATGGGAACCTACGCCACGCAGAGCGCTCTCAGCTCCAACAGACCCTCGAAGAAGGAGGAGGACAGGTGTGTGTGTGTGTGTGTGTGTATATATATACAGGTAGAATAGGTAATAATAGAAGGAACAAAATTATATAACATTGCCGTGTGTGTGGTATCAGGTTTGATGATTGATTGATTGATTGATTGATTGATTGATTGTAAAGTGTTTATAATAAGGTGTTTGTCCTCGTCCAGGCCTCCTCTCAGGGGTTTCCTGTTGGACGGGGATTTCTACGTCGCCGCGTCTCTCGCCACCACGCTGACTAAAATTGCGTTGCGTTACGTCGCCATCGTCACAGACAAGAAAAAGCAGAATGTAATAAAGCTTTATACCTGTTTATTCCATTTATAGTTAATAACACACTGAAGTGACCTGATGTGTTCCTGTGTTGGTGTTTAATCAGTCGTTCGTCGCCGAGGCCATGTTGATCATGTCCACCGTGCTGCACCTGGGGAAGTCGTCCCTGCCCAAGAAGCCCATCACGGACGACGACGTGGAGCGGATCTCCCTGTGCCTGAAGGTCCTGTCCGAGTCCTCGCCGCTCATGAGCGACATCTTCAACAAGGAGTGCCGCAGGTCGCTGTCTCACATGCTGACCGTACGGCTGGAGGAGGAGAAACTGTCTCAGAAGGTACCGACTCTCGGTTCTCCTTCATTTACCGTGCAGTGGGTCGAGAACCCTGTACTGGTGCGAGTGTGTGCGATCACACTGAGGTGTTTGGTTTCTTTGGACTTTCACAGAAAGAGTCTGAGAAGCGTAACGTGACGGTGCAGGCCGACGACCCCATCTCCTTCATGCAGCTCACGGCAAAGAACGAGACCAGCTCCAAGGAGGACCAGTTCCAGCTCAGCCTGCTGGCGGCTATGGGCAACACGCAGAGGAAGGAGGCGTCCGACCCCCTCGCCTCCAAACTCAACAAGGTAACGTAACGCAATACACCACTCGCTGATCACGCAAACACACACACACACACACACACTGTACAGTCAGGTGTGTTACCTGAGAGAGAGAGATATCATAAACTCAGAAACATCAGATTAAAGTTTTTATTCCACACACTTTACAGTTTAGAGTGTTTGAGTTCCAAGAGCGCCGTTATTCCCTATAACGTTCTCTGTGCGCGTCACTCGTCTGTGTTCGCCGCGTACGCCGCTTCAGGCACAATATTATTTTATCAGGAGTATAACGTCTGACTTATCACCTTCCCTTCTTCACCTTCTTTGATGTTTTGTCACCAGAAGCCGCTTTAACATGTACGCACACATCGGTGTGAGCTCAGCGGCCTGTATGACATCATCACCATACACACCTGCTGAATCAGTTTCTACTGGGATTTTACAAATATCTTGATTCAAGTTTTTTTTTCTGATTTTGTTAACTCTAAACAAAATTGTGATCAAACAAACAGATTTTCTCCCTAATTTAGTCGTGTCCAATTCCTCCCCGTCACTAGGGGGCTCCATATTAAGGCCACTACCACTCAGTCAGGAGGGCCGAAGATTATCACGTGTTTCCTCCGAACCACCTGACGCCAGCCGACCGCATCTTTTCGAAACTGCTCGCTCATGCACCGTTGGGGGCGGAGTAACACACTCGGAGGACAGCGATATCCGCTCCCTCCCCTCTGAGACAGCTCGGCCAATCAGCTCTCTCTAGACCTCCGGCTGCAAGAGGTTACAGCATCACCCGGGAATCGAACCAGCAATCTCCGGATGACTTGGGCTAACCCTAACTCTAGGGCGAGAACTTTGCCACTGCGCCCCCTAAACAAACTTTTTTGTTTTTATTATTTGCTCGTCCAACACGTGACATGGTGCGACCTGCCACGGTGCGAATAGTTTAGAGCACGCTTCCTGTAGGATTATTGATAAACAGCGGCAACTGCAAACAAATGACATTTTATTAACAAACGGATCTATTGTGGAGTTTAGGGTGGAGAGACGTTAGACACTGAGTGTGTGCGAGTGTTTATCAGACAATATTTCATCACTTTGTCTATGAAATGATACTTTCTTAATATTAATTTCTTGTTTAAAGAGCTCTTCATTCTGTGATCTCCATCCTGCAGTTAAACTGAATATCGTCACGGCTACGATTAAGTTCTGTGTAACAGCACTCTCAGTTGTTGCTGGGAGATTCACATTTATACGTATTTTGATTTAGAAATGTTCGGCTCTTACTTCACACCTCATGTAAAATGAGATTATTGATGTTTGTGTAAATATTTTATTTAGGATGTTAAACTGCTGTGATGATGAAGGTTGAGGAAATGTAATAATCACAGCAGTCCTGTCTGTTCACTTCTTGGCCAGCAGATGGCAGTGTGACAGAATACAGCTCATGTGGATGATGTCTCTCTCTCCCAGACGTTCCTCGTTCACCTCCGGTTCTGATTTCCGTATATATTCTCCTCCACAGGTGACGCAGCTGACCGGCTTCTCGGATCCGGTGTATGCCGAGGCGTACGTCCATGTTAACCAGTATGACATCGTGCTGGACGTGCTGGTGGTCAATCAAACCAGCGACACTCTCCAGAACTGCACTTTGGAACTGGCCACACTGGGTACTGGCTCTGTTCCTACATCTTCTCTATCTCTCTGTGTGTGTGTGTGTGTGTGTGTGTGTGTGTGTTCAGTTCTTCACGCTGGTTGTTGTTGAGTGTAAATCAGACGTGTTGTTTTGATCCTGCAGGTGATCTGAAGCTGGTGGAGAAGCCGTCTCCTCTCACTCTCGCTCCTCACGACTTTGCCAACATCAAAGCCAACGTGAAAGTGGCGTCCACAGAAAACGGCATTATCTTCGGGAACATCGGTGAGGAGACACTCCCTCTGTACAGCTCCGCGTCATGGACACAAAGTCGTGCATTTAGCCTGGAGGTGCTTTTCTGTATTTAATGTGCGTGTGTGTGTGTGTGTGTGTGTGTGTGTGTGTGTGTGTGTGTGTGTGTAGTGTACGACGTGTCCGGAGCAGCCAGTGACAGGAACTGTGTGGTTCTCAGTGACATCCACATCGACATCATGGACTACATCCAGCCAGCTTCGTGCACCGATGCAGAGTTCAGGCAGATGTGGGCGGAGTTTGAGTGGGAGAACAAGGTAATGAACTGAACCCCTGGTGAAACACAGACTGATATTTCTGTAGATGTCTTGTTGCTCATCCTCCTCGTTCTCTAAAGGTTACCGTGAACACCAACATCACCGAGCTGAACGATTATCTCCAGCACATCCTCGGCTCCACCAACATGAAGTGTTTAACTCCAGAGAAGGTAACGCTGAGATCACGGGAACCATCTCTCTCTCTCTCTCTCTCTCACTCTCTTCACCCACATTTACTTGATCATAACGTGTGTGTGTGCGCTCTGCAATCCAGGCTCTCTCTGGTGTGTGTGGCTTCATGGCTGCTAACCTGTACGCTCGCTCCATCTTCGGCGAGGACGCACTCGCTAACGTGAGCATCGAGAAGCCGATCCATCTCGGACCCGAAGCTCCGGTCAACGGCCACATCCGCATCCGCGCCAAGAGCCAGGTGAGGAACAAGAACATCTGCAAAATCATGAACACTGTGTGTGTGTGTGTGTGTGTGTGTGTGTGTGTGTGTGTGTGTATAAGTAGCTTAAATTTATTAATGAACAGTACGTATCGCTGCGTTTCACTTTCTGATGTGATATTTAAAATAGGTAAAGGTATAAAAACCGAAGGATCAGTGGTTGAGTAACAGTGTTAGTGTTGTAGTATTAATAATTGACGTTAATTTGAGCTTATTTAGTAAAAATACCACAGGATTGATTTTGTATCACTCAGCTGTAGATTCCTTTTTCCTGATATTTTGGTGTGTTTCCTCCACAGGGCATGGCCTTGAGTCTGGGAGATAAGATCAATCTGTCCCAGAAGAAGACCCTCTCGTAAAAATTAAAGGTCGTCACTGGGAAGTTCTTTTTTTTTTTTTTTCCCCTTTTCTTTTCCTCCATCACTCCGTTTCTGACTTGCGTACACGTCAGCGCAGTGGGATTCGAATAAAAGCAGTAAGACTTGTGTAACGATATTTCTCTCAACAAAAAAAGTGTTCTCATTTATCTGAAATGTGCACCAATAAATATCACCAGACTCTCAGTGTCCTGTCTCCTGTTCTTATTTCTGCATTAATGTACATGTTGAATTAAAAACGGTTACCTTCCAGAATAAAACCTCAAACTCCTAAACGTGTCTCTTTAAACACCTCGGAAGCGTCTGCAGGCCGTTATTACTCTCTACAGGGTGGGTGTTAAACGTTAACTGTAAATTATTTCCCGTTTTTGCTCTGTAACTACATCTACATGTTGAAACTCTAATTGAGGTATTTTTATATAATTAGGATGATGAGTTAAAAACGCACTCTGGCTGTAGAATTTCTTTTAATTAACTTTTAGAAGAGCCAAACACAATGTTTCTCTTTGCTTTTTTTAATACACTTAATGTCCAACAGACTTTCCTATTCCCTCATTAAAGATGTTTTAGGCTGAGCTGTGAGCCATGAATGCACCGCTGTCTTCAGTTCTTTATCAGAAGTGAATCCTTGTCCTTGTAGAGATACTTTCAGCGAACCAAACAGGTGAAAGTCTGATGGAGTAAAATCAGGGCCTGTATTCACAAGACTCCTTAGAATTCTCTGAGATTCTATCTTCGCTTAAAGAGTCCTAGCTGGGAGTCCTAGACTAAAAGTGAATTAGGAAACATTTCAGAGCAACTCTGAGTGAGGAAAGTACAAAAACCTTTATCTTAGTGAGGAGGTGGTGTTGACCCTGTTGCTAGGGATGATGCAATAATTCAAGGACTGTGATTGGTTGATAAATAACCTCTGATCTCTGTAAAGGTCTTGAAATGCGCTCTTTGTGAAAATATATTATAATAGAACAGACAGTGAAATCGTAATGTTTGTATAATCATGACTACAGGCTATTTTATGCAAATTATGTTATAGGCTCAATATTTTAAAGATAATTAAAACAAATGTTGAAAATGTGCCTACTTTTGAAAGTAACCAATTTCCAGTCATGCAAGATCATGTTGCCCTCAGACACCAGTCCTCTATGTTTAATTTTAGTCTTCAGCTCTTCAATAAGCGTCTCACTGTAACAGGCACTGTAGATTGTTGAACCTTTTTCCTGATGATGTTCCAATACTTCTGGCCCATGAGAATCCCAGAAAACTGCAAGTGTTGCTGAATTTTCAAGCTGATGGTTGACTTCAGAACTTTTTCTCGGTCTGTGATTGATGTTTCCGTTCCGTACTCTGCCGTTTATTCTCAGGCTTGTAGTGATAAATCCGTGTCTCTTTAAGAAACTTTCACCTTCCTCAGATTATCGCTCAGAAGTTTGTTTGTAAATATCCAAACACTCCTGTTTATGCTCTGTTGTTTCAGCACCAGGTACACCCTCATTCGCAGCTCTTCATTCATTCATCTTCTATACCGCTTTATCCTGTATATAGGGTCGTGGGGACCTGGAGACTATCCCAGGAGACTCAGGGCACGAGGCAGGCAGAGCACACACACACACACACACTCATTCACACACTATGGTCAATTTGGAAATGCCAATTAGCCTAACCTGCAGGTCTTTGGACTGTGGGAGGAAACCCACCAAGCACGGTGAAAACATGCACACAGAGACGGGAATCGAGCCTGGCCAGGAATCGAACCCAGACCCTGGAGGTGCACGGCGACAGTGCTAACCACTACACTACCATGCCGCCTGCATGCAGCTCTTCTTTCCTGCAAATCACAAGCTGGGCGTGACAATGACTCAAAGCACACAGCAAACCTGACCACACGGTGGTGGAAGACGAAAAATATGAATGTCCTTGTATGGCCCAGTCAGAGCCAAGACTTGTACCCCATTAAAAATCTGTGTAATGATTTAAAGACTGCATTCCACAAACAGTCATCATCAAATGGAACCCAACTTGATTTTTTTTTTCTATTTTGTTCCGACATGTTGGTGTTAAATCTTTCATGTTAAAAGTTGTGTAAATACAGCTGGTTATAACACAAACTGTGTCCGTCTTCATTTCAGGCTGCAAAACAACAGAATGTGATTCTATTGAAGGAAGTGATTTTTTAAATACCCACTGTATATCCATAGGAAGAAAAGATCCATTTCACTAGAAGTAATGGCTATCTGTTGCATTCCCAGTATAACATCTATTCAATAAAATTTTATTTGTATAGTGTACCAGACGCATCCCAAAGAGACACACGGGGCATCCATATGACGAGATCTCCAAGCAGAAGCACCAGGACAGGTCCGGAGGGCAGAGGGAGTCTGGATCACTGGCAGCTCAGGAATGACATGTGTAGCTCGACAGAGAGAGAGAGAGAGAGAGAGAGAGAAAGAGTGAAAGGGGGAGAGAGGAAAGAGAAAGAGGGGGAGAAAGAGAAGAGGAGGAGAGATTGCAATTAGGTATGGTCACAGTCACAATGTACAAACGGGATTCCAAAAAAGTTGGGACACTAAACAAATTGTGAATAAAAACTGAATGCAATGATGTGGAGATGGCAAATGTCAATATTTTATTCAGAATAGAACATAGATGACAGATCAAAAGTTTAAACTGAGAAAATGTATCATCTTAAAGGGAAAATATGGTGAATCAAAATGTCATGGTGTCAACAAATCCCAAAAAAGTTGGGACAAGGCCATTTTCACCACTGTGTGGCATCTCCCCTTCTTCTTACAACACTCAACAGACGTCTGGGGACCGAGGAGACCAGTTTCTCAAGTTTAGAAATAGGAATGCTCTCCCATTCTTGTCTAATACAGGCCTCTAACTGTTCAATCGTCTTGGGCCTTCTTTGTCGCACCTTCCTCTTTATGATGCGCCAAATGTTCTCTATAGGGGAAAGATCTGGACTGCAGACTGGCCATTTCAGTACCCGGATCCTTCTCCTACGCAGCCATGATGTTGTGATTGATGCAGAATGTGGTCTGGCATTATCTTGTTGAAAAATGCAGGGTCTTCCCTGAAAGAGATGACTAGATGTTGTTCTAGAAGCTGAATATATTGTTCTGCATTGATGGTGCCTTTCCAGACATGCAAGCTGCCCATGCCACACGCAATCATGCAACCCCATACCATCAGAGATGCAGGCTTCTGAACTGAGTGTTGATAACAACTTGGGTTGTCCATGTCCTCTTTGGTCCGGATGACATGGCGTCCCACATTTCCAACAAGAACTTCGAATCGTGACTCGTCTGACCACAGAACAGTCTTCCATTTTGCCACACTCCATTTTAAATGATCCCTGGCCCAATGAAAACGCCTGTGCTTGTGGATCTTGCTTAGAAATGGCTTCTTCTTTGCACTGTAGAGTTTCAGCTGGCGACGGCGGATGGCACGGTGGATTGTGTTCACTGACGATGGTTTCTGGAAGTATTCCTGAGCCCATTCTGTGATTTCCTTTACAGTAGCATTCCTGTTTGTGGTGCAGTGTCGTTTAAGGGCCCGGAGATCACGGGCATCCAGTATGGTTTTACGCCCTTGACCCTTACGCACAGAGATTGTTCCAGATTCTCTGAATCTTCGGATGATATTATGCACAGTTGATGATGATAACTGCAAAAAGTCTTTGCAATTTTTCGCTGGGTAACACCTTTCTGATATTGCTCCACTATCTTTCTGCGCAACATTGTGGGAATTGGTGATCCTCTACCCATCTTGGCTTCTGAGAGACACTGCCACTCTGAGAAGCTCTTTTTATACCCAATCATGCTGCCAATTAACCTAATTACTGTACCAGCTCTTCGTTATGCTCAATTTACTTTTTCCAGCCTCTTATTGCTACTTGTCCCAACTTTTTTGGGATTTGTTGACACCATGAAATTTGGAATCAACATATTTTTCCTTTAAAATGATACATTTTCTTGTCATCTATGTTCTATTCTGAATAAAATATTGACATTTGCCATCTCCACATCATTGCATTCAGTTTTTATTCACACTTAGTTTAGTGTCCCAACTTTTTTGGAATCCGGTTTGTATAATGTGAATGTATATTTACTGTAGAGTGCAAGCAGGGACTCCGACAGGACTAACTATGACAGCATAACTAAAAGGGAGAGCCAGAAGGAAACACAAACATGAGGGGGAACTGAGATGTAAAGCAAACAATCACCTCACCGTCAACAAACCTGAGTGATCAAATGAGAGTGAGGAAGACAGCATCTAAACATACCAGTTCACCATAATACTCTACGTCCATGAGTCCCCCAGATCTGCTCCTTTACCTTATGGCAAATCTATTTATAAAAATGCTTGGCTAAATAAATAGGTTTTGAGCCTAGACTTAAACACTGAGACTGTGTCTGAGTCCCGAACACTATTTGGAAGACTATTCCATAATTTTGGGGCTTTGTAAGAAAAAGCTCTGCCCCCAGCTGTAGTTTTCATAATACGCGGTACTGATAAGCAGCCTGCATCCTTTGACCGAAGTAGGCGTGGCGGATCGTAAGACACTAGCAGTTCGCTCAGATACTGCGGCACGAGACCATTCAATGCTTTATATGTCAAGATTAGTATTTTAAAATCAATGCGAAATTTCACAGGGAGCCAATGTAGTGAAGATAGGATAGGGGTGATGTGCTCATATCTTCTGGTTCTAGTGAGGACTCTCGCTGCTGCATTTTGGACTAGCTGAAGCTTGTTTATGCACCTAACTGAACAACCAGACAGTAAGGCATTACAATAGTCCAACCTAGAGGTGATAAAAGCATGAACTAGTTTTTCTGCATCGTTTAGCGACAATATATTTCTTATTTTGGCGATATTTCTAAGGTGAAAGAATGCTATCCTGGTGATATTATCTACATGAGCTTCAAATGAAAGGCTGGAATCTATAATCACGCCCAGGTCTTTTACTGTTGCACTTGATGCACTTGTTGTCCCTCTTCCTCCTCCTCCTCTTCTTCCTCTTCCCCCTATAGTGTTCATCTCTTCAACACTTTTTGGCTGGATTTTTAACACCAACAACATCAGTCTAAGAAACTGAAGTCTGAGACTAAACCTGTTTTTTCCTTTCCTCGTTCCTGCAGTTTCCTAAAACACACTTGATCGAGATCAGTGTGATGAAATATGATTAAAATGTTGGAGCTAAACATATAACATACAGTAGTGATGTAATAGAGATTTGAGAGAATTTCCCTCCTGAAAAAAACATGGAAGGAAAAATAAATAAAGAAAAATTATGCAGGTCTTTAATAATGTCTGATTTAAATGTTTCCAGTTTCCTCTGATGAAGAGTTTTTGCTTTGCACTAAAACAAAAAGTGTGTTTTTAAGGAGTTTTATTTTTTGATTAAGACACAATTTGGAGAAAAATCCAAAACCATTTGAGGATTTTGGAACAAACATCTTCAAGGTTAGCCCGTGTAGCACCGCTGTAAACAAGCTGGAGTTCTTCTCGAGGATCTTCTCCTGCGTGTTTGTGTTTCCTGTGCACAGACGAGTTGCCGGTCAAGTTCATTAAAATTCCTTGCATTCCATCAGACCTTCATGCAGGAGTAAAAGTCAGGCATGTGCTCACTCCGCACGCTAAAAGTACTTTTACTTTTGAGTAAAAGTCCAAACAGAACACAGCTGTGTGAAAGCAAGACGTCTGATTAGAATCAGTGCTGAAGTTTTTGTAGCTGAAATGTCCCCTCGATGTTCCATTTTAGCTTTATGGACATGAGTTGTTTCTAAAACGTCACAAGGTCAGAGGTCACACATCTGTGAAAACAACACAACACCACAGGAGTCTGACACACCCACACACACACACCCACACACAGGACACAGTTAACATGGTGGGTGATCAGCCTGTAGCCTGTAGTGATACGTGCAGGTGTGAACAGTCTCAGAGATGTTCTGAGAGCGGATTACTCAGTCTGCATTCAGAAGTGATCAGAGACACTTCACATCTGTAGTGAGAACACAAGCGTGTGTGAACGTTTCCCCCGACTGGGAACGAAGGACCAACTGATCAACTACATCACTGCTCTATCCAGAGAATATGAGAGGCTCTTTCTGCATGCTTTTGTTAAAATTATTTTACCAACACCAAAAGTTTACTATAAATAATTCTTCCAAGCATCAGTTTAAACAACTACCAAAATTATTTTATTATTAATTCTTTTAAATTATTAGTTTACACAGTAAACTAAGTCTAAGAAGCTTTGTGAACCACATTCAACAGGAGTAACTGTGGACGCAAGAGGAATCTGTCTGAAAGGCCGGGCTGCTACAGCCAAATCTTTGGTCACTCGTGCCATTGTCAAACGTCGGTTTCAATGGTGCCAGCAGCGCTAGGCACCATTGATAGCCCAAAGTCTTGGGCTGTGGACAATGTGAAACATGTATTGTTCTCTGAGGAGTCCACCTTCACTGTCTTTTCCACATCCGGGAGAGTTAATTCCGTGGAGTTATGCATGCCCAGAGTGAAGCATGGGGTTGGATCAGTGATGGTTTGGGCTGCAATATCATGACATTCCCTGGGCCCAATACTTATGCTAGATGGGCGTGTCACTGCCAAGGACTACCGAACCATTCTGGAGGACCATGTGCACCCAGTGGTTCAAACATTGTATCCTGAAGGCGGTGCTGTGTATCAGGATGATAATGCACCAATACACACAACAGCAAGACTGGTGACAGAGTGGTTTGATGAACATGAAAGTGAAGTTGAACACCTCCCATGTCCTGCGCAGTCACCAGATCAAAATATTGTAGCGTTTTTCAACGCTAGCAGGGATCTTGGAGGACGAGTGAGCTTGGTGGCTACCCAATGTAATGACTGGGAGTATTTTATTAATACTGTGGCGAAGTCTTTCACAAACCTGCGGTAGTACGAGGCTAACCCGAGGAAAGTGCGCAGCTGCGACGCATTTACCGGTTCTGGCCAATTCTGCACTGCAGCGATTTTAGTTGGGTCGGTAGCAATCCCGTTAGCACTAATTATGTGGCCCAGAAACGCGGTCTCTCGCCGCAGCAGCTGGCACTTCCTGGGGTTAAGCCGCAAGTTCGCCCGCCGAATAGCCACAAATACCTCCCGGAGATATGCTAGCGCGCCCTCAAACTCCTTGCCGTGCACCAGTAAGTCATCTAAGTAGACGACGCAACGGTTCCGAGGGATATTCACCAGAACGTTCTCCATCAGCCGTTCAAACGTAGCCGGGGCGTTGCACAGGCCGAAAGGCATACGCCGAAATTGCCATAGCCCTTGGCCGATCGAGAACGCGGTTTTAGGGCGGTCTTCCGGAGTGAGCTCTACTTGCCAGTATCCGCTACGCAGATCCAACGAGCTAAACCAAGCTGAGCCTGCGACATGCTCCAGCGCATCATCTATCCGCGGCAACGGGTATGAGTCCTTTCGCGTCACCTCGTTTAATCGCCGGTAATCGACACAAAACCGCCAAGAATCGTCCCTCTTACGCACAAGCACAACCGGTGAAGACCATGGTCTGGACGCTGGCTCAATAAAGCCTGAGTCGACCATCTCACGTAGCTTCTGTTCGGCGACAGCCCGTTTAGCTAATGGGAGGCGTCTCGGGTGCAACCGAACAGGAGCTGCATTCCCCGTATCAATTTTGTGCTTCACCAGATTGGTATGGGTGCAATCGCGCTCGTCTACCGCGAAAACATCCGCGAATTCATTAAGGAACGATCTCAAGGTGTCGGTCTGTGTCAAATTCAACCCCGCGCTGGTACGTTTCAAAAGCTCGTCTAGTATGCTCGATTGGTCGTGTACCGGATGTTTGTGTGGCGCAGCCTCCGGAAGTTCCGCCCCCCGGGTGTGTGCTACTTTCACATGCAGCTGTGGTTTAGGTGTTAGCAACCTAGCTCTGCCAAAATCCCCACAAAGAGTCCCGTCCGTTAGGCTGAGCACCGCCCCCCACTTTTCCAAAATGTCTATCCCCAATATACAGCCATCCTCAATGTTCCCCAGCAAAAAATCATGAACATAGTTGTGCTCACCTATGTTGATTCGCACCGAGCGACGAGCCCGTATCTTCAGATGGCTCCCAGACACGGTGCGGATGCTGAGGGCTGGTTTGGGCACTTTGCCAGCGCGCTCGCCTGGTCCCAACACTCCGTTGCGGAGTAGTGAAACAGTGGAGCCGGTGTCCACAAGCGCCCGCAGCGGGACGCCGTCTAGCACACAATCCACGTAGATCCCAGCGCGTTGTCCCACACGTCCCGAACGGAGATCGACTCCGCCAATTGGGGAAACAGAATCGGCCACGGGAGGTGGCTTCCCCTCGCTGCCTCCCGGACCTAGTTTAACGGCTGCTGGGGTACGTTGTCCTCGCGCCTCGAAACATTAGGGCTGTAATACTGCGGTCCCGGGCCTCTGCGTCGCCGCGGAAGTTCAGCGTCTTGCTCGTAGCCTGGCCGTGACGGGTAGCCCTGTCCCCGGCCAGGTTCACCTCCCGAGCGCCCCCTAGTGGCGGGAGGTGGCTCTTTGATTTTCTTCAGCTCCTCCGCCGTTCGCTCCAACTCGGACATCTCCATCCCACTTCTGACACCAATGTAGCGTTTTTCAATGCTAGCAGGGATCTTGGAGGACGAGTGAGCTTGGTGGCTACCCAATGTAATGACTGGGAGTATTTTATTAACACAGCACAAGCATAAACACACAGGTCAAACACACATACACATGCTTAAACTTGGCCGAACCCACTAACCTAAA
This sequence comes from Channallabes apus, assembly GCA_030522415.1. NCBI lineage: Eukaryota > Metazoa > Chordata > Actinopteri > Siluriformes > Clariidae > Channallabes > Channallabes apus. The sequence goes on from CM060119.1 coordinate 231,940, forward strand.
ACAAATGTCCCACCCAGGGTGAACATTAACAGAATACTGGCCCAAACCGGCGGTCGCCAGCCCCGCCCACACCACAATATTATTGAGCTTTGGGATGTTTTGGAGGAGCGAGTCAGGAAACGTTTTCCTCCACCAGCATAACATAGTGACTTGGACACTATTCTGTAAGAAGAATGGCTCAAAATCCCTCTGGACACCGTGCAGGACTTGTATCTGTCATTTCCAAGATGAATTGATGCTGTATTGGCCGCAGAAGGAGGCCCAACACCATCCTAATGAATTATTGTCCATCCCTTCTATATATTATAGTATTTACAGCAAGTACTCAATGTACTATATTCTGAAGTAGCACTTCAACAATCATGTAGTGAATGAAAACAGACTTTTTGTTTTAAAAGACTTTTATTTTCTTGTTGATTCTGCTTGAGAAACACTCACATGAAAGGTGCACATTTCATGTTGATCGTTATAAGTTGGAGTAACAATGTTTGCATATTAATGTCAGTTTTCTGGAGTTGACTAGTGGGAGGGGCTGCAAACAGGAAGTCAAATATATGTCCTCCTGAAGGGGTGGAGTTGGTCTATTAAGGATGTTTAGGCTTAAAATTCATCGGCGCACTGGTGGCTCAGTGGTAGGTGTTTCACCTGCCATGCAGAAGGCCCGGGTTCGGTTCCGAGCCATTGCCCAAACCCCCCAGCCACTAGATGCAGTGCCGGTCCCAAGCCCGGATAAAATGGGAGTGTTGCGTTGCACCAGGAAGGGTATCCGGTGTAAAACCTGTGCCAAGTTGTTGTGTGGACTGGATACTCCGCTGTGGTGACGCCTTGTCGGGAGCAGCCGAAAGACCAACAACAACAGGCTTAAAATTCATCAATGTGGATATATTGCATGATTGTGATGAAATAATATCAATCACTAAAGGTGAAGGTTGTTTAAAATACTTTCTGAAAATTTTGTTACCATTTGCCATTAGAGTTGGAAGGTGAAGGGGGAACAAATAACTGTTTGGAGAAGATAGTGGGGAAGGGGGAACAAGTAGCCAACTGTATTTAATATTTTGTTACTTGTTGACTTTATGAATGGTTTCGTTTGTTAGTTGTTTCCTTTTTTCGTTTTTTCTTTTTCTTTTGGCTACCTGTGTTTGATGGACTTTGGTCCTTGTGAACCTTTTTGGAAAACCTGTGGCACAGTAAAATATTTTTCCTTGGACATTGTTGAAGTCTTTGCCCTCTCTCTTCACGACCTGTAGCCTTGTTATCTTACCACATATATCCTAAACCCCTATATACTCTACACTCTATATCCCTTATATTTAGCACAGTGACTAACAAAACCTAAGATATCTCCAGAGAGTACTCCATCACAGTTTAGTAGTGAAGATTTTATGAATTTCTTTAATGAAAAAATCTATAGAATCAGGAAAAAAATAATGGATGTTCAACCTCTAATATCATCTTGTGATCCAATCCAGCCTAAAGCTCCACAGTGCTTTACAGGTATATGACAGGAAAATCTGTATAAACTTTTCACCTCGGCTAAATCAACAACGTGCGTATTAGATCCAATCCCAACCAGATTTCTAAAAGAAGTGGTACATCCAGCTGGAGAGCCGCTACTAAACATTATTAATTGTTCATTATATCTAGGTCACATCCCTAAATTTTTCAAGTTGGCAATTATTACGCCTCTTCTTAAACAATCTAATTTGGTAGTCTTACTTGATGTGCATTTTAAGTGTGCTGCATTCGACACTATAGATCATAATATTCTCATAGATCGCTTACAAAATCACATTCAATGACAGGCATTAAAAGTTTAGATCATACCTGTCTCATCGATCTGGGCATAGACAGTAAGTTATCATTTGAAATCATATTTATCATATTTCCAATATTACAAAAACAGCCATTTTCCACCTTAGAAATATTGCCAAGCTTAGGAACATTCTACAGTATCCGTATCTGATGCAGAAAAGCTGGTTCATGCATTCATGAACTCCAGACTGGACTACTACAGTATAATGCATTACTAAGTGGTTGTCCTGCATCCTCAAGCTACAGTTCGTCCAAAATGCAGCTGCCAGGATCAAGAAAATATGATCATATAACCCCAATATTATCATCCCTCCACTGGATACCTGTTCAGTTTAGAATGACCTACAAGGCTCCAAATGGTTTAGCTCCCACTTATCTAGCCAGTCTTCTGACATATTATAATCCACAGCACTCCTTAAGAGAATCTCCGGACTTTTGGTAGTTCCCAGAATATCAATATCTACAAAAGGGGGTAGAGCGTTCTCATATTTACCTCTCATATTTAAGCATTGGAATAGAATTGTCATGCACACTCAGTCCACGACCGGACCCGGAAGTAAAGCGGACGTGAACCAGGAAGTATAAAAAGAGTAAACAAACCATAGCATATCGCTCAGTCATTGAGTTCGCCCGATGTCGTTTCGGAATCGTTCACCAAACCGTGAGTACTCACTATCTTGGCATTGCTTTCTGATTGAGTGTGTGTTTATAGGACGCGGGTTAGATTGTGTCTTTCCCTTCCTCTTCTTTCGTGAGAGTCCTTAGACCAAATAGCATTATTATTCTGCCTATTCGTGTTCTTCCGCGTTTGGGTTTACCATTCACACAACAAAGGGCTAACTGCTAAGCTACGTCTTCTGGTCATCTCAGGTTAGTTCGTGACAGAAATACACTTCCAGACAATGTTCGGGCTCAGACACAGTCTATCAATCAGTTTAACTCTCACCCCAGGACCACCACCAGCTCCTGAGCTTCTAGTGATCCGGACACAATTTCTACTCCTGCACCATAGAGAGCATCCTGACGGGAAACATCACAACCTGGTTCAGGAACATCACCATGCAGGACAGACGAACTCTACAGAGGGTGGTGAGATCAGCCGAGCGCATCATCTGCACCGAGCTCCCTGACCTGCACTTGATCTACAGCAAGCGGTGCTGGACCAAGGCCAGGAAGATTGTGAAGGACCTCAGTCACCCCAACAATGGACTGTTCTCTCTGTTGCGGTCTGGAAAGTGATTCCACTCCCTGAAGGCCGGAAACACCCGCTCCCTTCATAGTCAATACAGAGAGACTGAGGAGGAGCTTCTTCCTGCAGGTGATACAGTCTCTCAACCACAACACACCACAGGACTAATAAAATTTTTTTTTTAACGTCCACAGTCATGACACTGTCTCTTTGCACTCATCCTGGACATTCATGGACAATTATGGACACATTCATTCACACTTACACATTTATATTTTTCATTTCTGGATCATTGCACACAAGCCACTTTAATAAGACACTTTTCATGCATATTTGCACACCCTCCAGTCTTTTTTCTTATTTCCACTATTTTTTTTCTATATTGTCTATATTTTGCTATATTGTTTTTGGTATTTGCAATAAAGAATGTCTTTATTTGGACAGAATATTTTAGTTTTTATCCTAGTTAAATTTCTATTTGTATTTCTTTTTATTCATATTTCTTATCTATAAGCTTTCATTTTTAAATGTCACTGGCGGTCGTATAAGCATTTCACTGCGTACTGTGTATGACTGTGTACAGTATGTGACAAATAAAATTTGAATTTGAATTTGAGTTCCATGTTGAGTCTGGTTCCTCTCAAGGTTTCTTCCTATTGCAATCTCATGAAGTTTTTCCTTGCCACCGTCGCCCTCGGCTTGTTCATCAGGGACAATCTCACAAACACATTTTTTTTTCTCACATACTTTTTCTTTTCATTCTGCAAAGCTGCTTTGAGACAATCACCATTGTTAAAAGTGCTAAATAAATAAATTGAATTGAATTGAATATACTCTACCCTCTATACTCCTTATATATTCTACCCTCTATATCCCCTATACCCCCTATCAGTGTTCGGGGATGTTACTTTTTAAAGTAACTAATTACATTACAAAATTACTGTCATTAAAAAGTAATCAGTTACATTACAGCATTGCTTTCTGATAAAGTAACTAGTTCGAGTACTTTTCCATTGCAGTAAAACTCCTTTGTGATTCCTCATGCATGTTGTTTTAGTCAAGACTGTGACGGTAAACCCCTAGAGGGCGCCTAATGCCTGTCGAGCGCCGAGTGCGCTCCAACGCCGTCGTCGAGCGCACTGCACGCTCCAACGTCGCGGTCGAGCGCCGAGTGCGTTTCAACGGCGCGGTTGAGCGCCGAGTGCGCTCCAACGCCGCCGTCGAGCGCAGTGACCGCTCCAACGCCTCCGTCGAGCGCAGTGACCGCTCCAACGCCTCCGTCGAGCGTAGTGACCGCTCCAACGCCTCCGTCGAGCGCAGTGACCGCTCCAACGCCTCCGTCGAGCGCAGTGACCGCTCCAACGCCTCCGTCGAGCGCAGTGACCGCTCCAACGCCTCCGTCGAGCGCAGTGACCGCTCCAACGCCTCCGTCGAGCGCTTCTCCAGCTCTGCAGCCGCCGAGCGCTTCTCCAGCTCTGCAGCCGCCGAGCGCTTCTCCAGCTCTGCAGCCGCCGAGCGCTTCTCCAGCTCTGCAGCCGCCGAGCGCTCCTCCAGCCCCGTCACCCAGCCTCCTGGTCAGGAGGCGAAAGGTAGTACTGTGGGGTGGGTGTCCGGGGCCTCCGGTAATGCTCCGGAGGAGCATTTCTTTTGGGGGGGGGAGTACTGTGACGGTTAACCCCTAGAGGGCGCCTAATGCCCGTTTTTGGTTTGTTTGTAGTTTGTTTTGCAGTTTAGTTTGTGTTACGTTAAGGACTGCATTTCCCAGTTTGCCCCTCGGTCAGGTGACGTAGAAGCTCACCTGAACCGAGGGAAGTTAATGAGTTTAGGGTATTTTGTGTTTAGTATAAATAGCCTGGCTGAAGTTCAGTCAGGCGTCTAGCTTTTGTTGTGATTAAGTTTCAGTTTGTGTTTGGTGTTATGCCTTTTTATTTAAATAAAAGGACTCTAAGAAACCGTCAGCTCGCCTCCTCTGCGATCATGTCACACACACACATCCGACACAGACAAACAGGGAAACGTGACAAAGACCTTTATAATTATTCTACCGTCATCACTCAGACAAGTTTGGCCCATAATCTGTTAACTACTAATACCCCTATCTCACCTACTAATACCCCTATCTCACCTACTAATAACCATATCTCACCTACTAATACCCTTATCTCACCTACTAATACCCCTATCTCACCTACTAATACCCCTTATCTTGCCTACTAACACCCCTATCTCACCTACTCAAGTTGAAGTTCAAGTAGGCTTTATTGTCACTTCAACCATATACAGTTAGTACACAGTGAAACGAAACAACGTTCCTCCAGGACCAAGGTGCTACATGCAACATAAATTTACAACACAATTTAACAGAAAAAACTAAACTAGCTAACCAAGAGGCCTAGTTAGCTGGCTAGCAGAGACAAGACAGATAGACCTAACATAAATTACAACATAAATTAACAAAAACTAACTAGCTAACTATCTAAGGAAGACTTTTTTTAAAACAAACAGCAGACAACAAAGTGCACGTGCAAATGTGCAAACAAAAGCAACAAAGTGACAGTGCGACAAAAACCCAATGTAACATAATAATAAGGTGTTGTGGTGATGAGTTGAGGTAGTGGAGAAACAATAAACATTCCTTAGTGTAGCAGAAAAAATTAGGACGTAAAGAAGTTATTGCAAAAAGTAGTCCAGTAATGAATATTGTGCAAAAGAGCATTTACAGGTTGGTGTGTATGATAGTTTGGTGGTGTAGGTCAGTGTGTTTGCGCTTGTGTTGATTAGTCAGTCCAATCTCAATGTTTTGAGGTAGTTGAGGTAAGCTAAGTGATAATGTTTTTGTGTGTGTGTGTGTGTGTGTGTGTGTGTGTGTGTGTGAGAGAGAGAGAGTGTTTATCAGTCCAGTCCCTTTTTGTTGAGGAGACGGATCGCTTGTGGAAAAAAGCTGTTGCACAGTCTGGATGTGAGGCCCGAATGCTTCAGTACCTTTTTCCAGATGGCAGGAGTGTGAAGAGTGTGTGAGAGGGGTGTGTCCGATCAGCCACAGTGCTTGTAGCTTTGCGGATGCAGCGTGTGGTGTAGATGTCTTCAATAGAGGGGAGAGAGACCCCGATGATCTTCTCTGCTGTACTCACTATCCGCTGTAGGGTCTTGCGGTCCAATATGGCACAATTACCAAACCAGACAGTGATGCAGCCGCTCAGGATGCTCTCGATAGTTCCTCTATAGAAGGTGGTCAGGATCGGTGGTGGAAGCTGGGCCTTCCTCAGTCTTATCACAAAGAAGAGACGCTGTTGGGCTTTCTTGTGTAGGGAGCTGGTGTTGAGGGACCAGCTGAGGTCCTTCTCCAGGTGGACGCCCAGGAATCTGGTGCTGTCGACGATCTCCACAGAGGAGCCGTCGATACTCAGTGGAGAGTGGTTGCCTCGTGTCCTCCTAAAGTCAACAACCATCTCCTTTGTCTTGTCAACAGACAGGTTGTTGTCTTTACACCAGTCCGTTAGCCTCTGCACTTCCTCCCTGTACGCTGACTCGACGTTCTTGCTAATGAGACCCACCACGGTCGTGTCATCAGCGAACTTAATGATGTGATTCGAACTGTGTGTTGCTACACAGTCGTGAGTCAACAGTGTGAACAACAGGGGACTGAGCACACAGCCTTGTGGGGGCCCAGTGCTCAGTGTGGTGGTGCTGGAGGTGCAGTTCCCGATCCGTACTGACTGAGGCCTTCCGGTCACAAAGTCCAGGATCCAGTTGCAGAGTTACTAATACCCCTATCTCACCTACTAATACCCCTATCTTACCTACTAATACCCCTTAACTCGCCTACTAATACCCATATCTCACCTACTAATACCCCTATCTCTCCTACTCTCTCACCTACTAATACCCCTATCTCACCTACGTGGTTTTACGCGGTTGTCTTTCGGTTGTTCCCTTTCAGGCATCGCCACAGCGAGTCATCTGCTTCCATCTAACCCTGTCCTATGCATCCTCTTCTCTCACCCCAACTAACCTGCATTCATAAATCTCCTCTTTGGTCTTCCTCTAGACTTCCTGCCTGGCAGTTCCAAACTCAGCATCCTTCTACTGATATATTCACCATCTCTCCTCTGAACATGTCCAAACCACCTCAATCTGGCCTCTTCTGACTTCTCACAGTTTTGCCATCTGCAGAAGTTCTCAGATGATTCTGCTGTTGTGGGATGTATCAGGAGAGGCCAAGAGACTGAGTACAGGAGTGTGGTCAAGAGTTTTGTGGTGTGGACTAAATCACCTGCAGGTCAATGGTTCAAAAATTAAAGAGCTGGTGGTAGATTTTAGGAAGCATAGGACCATCCCTAACTCCATAAACATCATGGGCAGTGAGGTGGACGCTGTGGACAGCTACAAATACCGGGGAGTTCACATTCACAATAAACTGGCTGGTCAAAGAACACTGATGCTGTGTACAAAAAAGGTCAGAGTCACCTGTACTTTCTCAGGAGACATAAGTCCTTTAATGTATGCAGAACCATGCTTCAGATGTTCTACCATTCTGTGGTCTCCAGTATTTTAGAGCATCTTCTTTGCTGTAGTCTCCTGGGGTCGCAGATTAAAATCAGCTGATACCAACAGACTTAACAAGCTCATCAGAAAAGCGTGCTCTGTCATTGGAGTGGAGCTGGAGTCTCTAGTTGAGGTATCTGAGAGGAGGATGCTGAAGGAACTTCTTACTATAATGGACAATACATCACATCTCCTACACGAGTCCCTGATGTCATACAGGAGCACGTTCAGCCACAGACTGAGACTACCAAAGTCTAAAACTGAAGCCATAGGACATCATTTATACCAGTGGCAATTAAACTCTATAACTCTTCCCTCTTCATTCGGGAACCGTCATGACAGAATAATCAATAGAACTTTATCATGCCCTGATACACTGTGCAATACTAACACAACAACAAGATCACATGCAAAACCACTGATTATACAATTTTATGTGCAATACAAATCATGGGTGCAATAACATAAATGTACAATACACTAAAATATTCTGCACCTTTCTGTACAGTCTGTAGTTTTTTATTTTTTTCCATATATTTTTTATTCTATTTATATCTATTCATTTGGGTTTTTTTCCCCTATTGTATTTGTATCTTTTTAAATATGCAGCCACTGAAAAAACAATCTTATCTTATCTTATCTTATCTTATCTTATCTTATCTTATTATCTCTTCTTATTATCTTATTCTTATTATGACTTTATCTCCAAAACATCTAACATGGGTTGTCCCTCTGATGAACTCATTCTTGATTTTATCCATCCTTGTCACTCCCAAAGAGAACCTCAACATCTTCAGCAACGCAACCTCCAACTCTGCCTCCTGTCTTTTCTTCAGTGCCACGGTCTCTAAGCCGTAGAGCATCGCTGGTCTCACCACCCATTCCAACCTGCCTGTACCCGTCTCTTCGCCATCTTTTTACACTCTCTGTTGCTCTGGATTGTTGACCCTAAGTACTTAAAATTCTGCACCTTCTTTACCTCTGCTCCCTGTAGCCTTATCGTTCCGCTTAGGTTCCTCTCATTCACACACTTTGCTGTTCCTCTGCTTTCCAGAGTGTACCTCCACCTTTCTAGATTTTCCTCCACCTGTTCCCTGCTCTTGCTACAAAGCACAATGTCATCTGCAAACATCATAGTCCATGGAGACTCCTGTTTTACCTCATCTGTCATCCACTCCATCACCAGAGCAAACAAGAAGAGGCTCAGAGCCGATCCTTGATGCAGACCCACCTCCACCTTGAACTCTTCTGTCACACCTACGTATAGCACATCTCACTGTCTTACAACTCTCATACATGTCCTGCACCACTCTAACATACTTCTCTGCCACTCCAGACTTCCTCATATAACACCACAGCTCCTCTCTCGGCACCCTGTCGTACGCCTTCTCTAAATCTACAAAGACACAATGCAACTCTTTATTACCTTCTCTGTACTTCTCCACCAGCATCCTCAAAGCAAATACTGCATCTGATGTACCCTTTCTAGGCATGAAACCATATTGCTGCTCACAAATGCTCCCCTCTGCCCTTAACCTAGCTTCCACTACTCTTTAAATTTCAAATTCAAATTCAAATTTTATTTGTCACATACACAGTCATACACAGTACGATATGCAGTGAAATGCTTAGACAACTGCTCGTGACCTTAAAATAAAAGACTATGAATTGGAATAGGAAATAAATATGAAAAATAAAATAGAGAGTAAATTTAACTAGGAAAGAATAAAATAAAAATATAAAAATTAAAGTTAAGATAAAATAACTGTACAACAATACACAATATAGAAAATAGAAAATATATGAAGAACATATGAACAATAAGAGCAGCTGTACGAGTAGGAAAAGGATGGTAATGTCAAGGGTTGTGCAATCCACATCTTGTCAAGTGTCTTGTGCAGTGCGAATATGCTTAAAGTGATTTATTTAAAGTGACTTGTGATAGTGATTTGAGTGGTTTGATGACCACGAAGTGTAGTTGTGCAGTGGTCACTAGTGTGAATGTCCAGAAAGTCCAGAGTGTGTGTAAAAACCATATGTGTGGGTCAGTACTGTGTGGTGGTGTGATTGAGAGACCGTATCGCCTGCGGAAAGAAGCTCCTCCTCAGTCTCTCTGTGTTGGCCTTCAGGGAGTGGAATCGCTTTCCTGACCTCAACAGAGAGAACAGTCCATTGTTGGGATGGCTGAGGTCCTTCACGATCTTCCTGGCCTTGGTCCAGCCCCTCCTGCTGTAGATCGAGTGCAGGTCAGGGAGCTCAGTGCGGATGATCCCAATGAGACGTGGCGACATAGCTTACAGCAGGTTATGGTCGCTGAACCGCTGGATGTCCAGGTGGTGCTCCGAAAATAATGTGGGCTACATAGATAATTGGAAGACCTTTGAGGGCAAAGCTGGCCTGTTAGGGCGGGACGGTGTCCATCCCACTCGGGAAGGTGCTGCTCTCATTTCCTGTAGTATAGCTCATAGTCTCAGTAGAGGTCTAGTTAATCGGTGACAATCCAGAGCCCAGGCCAGGGAGCAGACAGACAGGCTAAACCAACCGTCTGCTAGCTGCATAGAGTCGTCACTCAGGGTTCACCATATTGAGACTGTGTCTGTTCCCCGATCTAAGCAAAAATGTAGAAAGACCCAGAAAGTCTGTTTCAATAATCTAATTAACATAAAGACCACAAACTCAGATCATACTGAATGCGCAGCCGGCACCTCTGATCTGAAGCTAGGATTGTTAAATATTAGATCTCTCACATCAAAAGCAGTTATTGTTAATGAAATTATCACAGATCAGGCGTTTGATATACTCTGTTTAACTGAAACATGGGTTAAACAGGACGAGTATGTAGCTCTAAATGAAGCTAGTCCTCCTGGATACAGCTACATACACCAGCCTCGGTTAACTGGTAGAGGAGGAGGCATCGCAGTTATTCATAATGATAATCTGTCTATCGTACAAAAACACGGACACAAATTTAACTCATTTGAAATTCTCTATAGTGTCACATTCCAGCCAGATCAACCCAGCACCTCCAGACCCTAGAATTCCACTCCAGGTTTTTCCCCAGCAAGCTCACCTGCCGCTCTAGCACACCTGTAACCAATCATGCAATCACCTCTAGGCTTTTTAAGCACGCTGAGAAAGCCATTCAGTGCCGCAGTATCTTACTCGTGTGCCTCGCGTTTGTTTTGTCCAAGTGATTTTCTAGTCTACCTAGCCTGTTGTCTACCCTGCCTGTTTTTCGGATTTCTCTCTTCTCTACGCCCCTCCTGGTACCTCTGCTGTTTTCGGACTGATTAATGTGTATGACCTCGCCTGTTTTCAAGACTTCGGATTTGTACTCACGATTTGGATTCATTCGCTCTCGCTGCTGGATTTCCGGATATCGACCCTTGCATGGAAAAAGACGATTCTTCTAGCCACCACTTCGCCTACTTCATCAGTCGGCTTCCTCCTCCAACGCGATCACCCGGCTTTCGAGCACTCTCGTGTTCGCGGAGAAAAGACATTCACGGTGAGCACTTTTCCTTCACATTCACAGAAGAGAATAATCCGTTGCACTCCATCGTACCTATTAAGCGAACTGATAATAAGGAACGAACCGCAAGAACGCGAAAAGATTGCCCGTGTTCGGCTTCCGGGATTCTGGAGATTCCCCCGCGTCATAGCCCCGCCTCCTCTCTCGTCACTAAGAGCTTCCCCAGTCACCAAGCACACACAGCCACTACTTCTCTCCCCTGCTCCTGCTGCAGTGACTCACCCAAGCTCTGGTATATATACAGTATATAAACATTAAAGGATTAAATACTACTTTTTATCACTTAATTCCTGTTTGTTTTTATCAGCTTCCTGTTTTCGTATTGTTGCCGCGAAAGTTTCGCAACGCGCGAGTTTCCTCAACTAAACAACTAAAAACTCCGACACAGAGGTACGTTATAATGTCTACCGTTCAGCTTGTTCAGTGTGTAGAGTGCAGGATGTTTAGACATTCTTCCTCCGTCATTAGCGATAATTTTATTTGTGATAGGTGTGTGTTAGTGAGCACTCTGACGGAGAAGATATCAGCGTTAGAGGAGCGCATCCAGACTTTAGAGAGGGTTAGACAGTGTGAGAGCAGCGTTATTCCTGTAGCGGACAGTCTGAGTGCCACAGGCGGAGATAATCAGCCCCCGACTCCGGCATTAGAGCCCTCACAGCGGGGCGAGTGGGTGACGACTCGGCGGCATACTCGTTCAGCCAAAGCTAACGCTAAGGCTAGCCCACCGGAGCACACCTCCTCTGCGCGTCACGTGTCCAACAGGTTTGCTCTCCTCAGTGATGCACCCGCTGAGAAACCTGAAAGAGCTCTGGTTATAGGAGACTCTATACTGAGACACGTGACATTAGCTAGACCTTTAGGGGCGCCAGCGGCAGTGGTTAGGTGTATCCCGGGAGCCAGAGCACCGGACATAGCAGGTAATCTTAGGGCTCTAGGACAGCATAGGTTCTCTAAGATAGTGGTACATGCTGGAGCTAATGATATACGCCTTCGTCAGTCAGAGGTTAGTAAGAATAACTTTACAGAGGTGTTTAAATTAGCGAAGGCGATGTCCGATGAAGTAGTATGCTCTGGTCCCATCCCAATGAGACGTGGCGACATAGCTTACAGCAGGTTATGGTCGCTGAACCGCTGGATGTCCAGGTGGTGCTCCAAAAATAATGTGGGCTACATAGACAATTGGAAGACCTTTGAGGGCAAAGCTGGCCTGTTAGGGCGGGACGGTGTCCATCCCACTCGGGAAGGTGCTTCTCTCATTTCCTGTAGTATAGCTCATAGTCTCAGTAGAGGTCTAGTTAATCGGTGACAATCCAGAGCCCAGGCCAGGGAGCAGACAGACAGGCTAAACCAACCGTCTGCTAGCTGCATAGAGTCGTCACTCAGGGTTCACCTTATTGAGACTGTGTCTGTTCCCCGATCTAAGCAAAAATGTAGAAAGACCCAGAAAGTCTGTTTCAATAATCTAATTAACATAAAGTCCACAAACTCCGATCATACTGAATGCGCAGCCGGCACCTCTGATCTGAAGCTAGGATTGTTAAATATTAGATCTCTCACATCAAAAGCAGTTATTGTTAATGAAATTATCACAGATCAGGCGTTTGATATACTCTGTTTAACTGAAACATGGGTTAAACAGGACGAGTATGTAGCTCTAAATGAAGCTAGTCCTCCTGGATACAGCTACATACACCAGCCTCGGTTAACTGGTAGAGGAGGAGGCGTCGCAGTTATTCATAATGATAACCTGTCTATCGTACAAAAACACAGACACAAATTTAACTCATTTGAAATTCTCTATAGTAACATAAGTGTATTTAAGTATATTAAATCAGCTCAGTCGATTCCACTAATTATAATTTACAGACCTCCAGGGCTGTATTCTGAATTTCTTAGTGAATTTGCAGATTTCATCTCAGACCTGGTCATTTCTGTAGACAAAGTGTTAATTGCTGGAGATTTTAACATTCATTTTGAGAATCCAGAAGACCCTCTGAGAACAGCATTTATATCCATACTGGACTCCGTAGGTGTAAATCAGTGTGTAGTAGGACCCACTCATAAAGCAGGTCACACTTTAGATTTAGTAATATTCTTCGGATTAACTATAAGAAATGTGTTCACAATTCCACTGTCTGAAATTATCTCAGATCACTATCTTGTCTCCATTCAAGTGTCTCACAGTGATAATGTACGCACAGTACCGCGCTACCGTATTAAACGTACATTCACATCAACTACCACACAGAGTTTTATCAGTAATCTCCCAGAGTTACCAACTTCGATTAGGCCACCGTCTGACCCCACAGAACTTGATCAGGCGACTGAATATTTAGAGTCGACACTTCGTTGTACCTTAGATAATGTAGCTCCAGCTAAAAGAAAAATTATTAGAGATAAGAAACTCGCTCCTTGGTATAACGATCACACGCGCACTTTAAAACAGACTGCTCGGAAATTAGAGCGTAAATGGCGTCAAACTAAATTGTTGGTATTTCAAATAGCATGGAAAGAGAGCATCCTGAACTATAGGAAAGCTCTTAGTGTAGCTAGATCAACGTATCTCTCCACTCTTATAGACGAAAATAAAAATAATCCTAGATTTTTATTTAATACCGTAGCCAAATTAACCAGAAATAAGACCACTACAGAAATCTCCACAACAACATCATGCAGTAGTGAGGACTTCATGAACTTTTTTAATAATAAAATTGTAAATATCAGGCATAAAATTGAGGCTTTGAAACCAAACAATGTAATTGATACTGATGTTAACCTAGCCATGTCAGATTCAAACCTAGAATACTTTACTCCTCTTGAAGAGAATGAACTAATTTCACTCATCTCTTCTGCAAATTCATCAACCTGTATATTAGATCCTATACCGACACATTTTCTTAAACAGATAGCACCAGTAATAACAGAACCGATGTTGAGAATAATTAATTCCTCACTCAGCATTGGTTATGTTCCAAAATCTTTTAAAGTAGCAGTTATTAAACCAATAATTAAGAAACCTGACCTCGACCCCTGTCAGCTGTCCAATTACAGGCCAATATCAAACCTCCCCTTTATCTCTAAGATTCTGGAAAAGATAGTAGCGGAGCAGCTATGCTCATATCTACATAGAAATGGCATACATGAACTGTATCAGTCAGGATTTAGGCCTCATCACAGCACAGAAACAGCACTCGTTAAAGTAGTAAATGACCTCCTATTGGCCTCTGATCAGGGTTGTGTAACTATGCTTGTATTACTCGACCTCAGTGCAGCTTTTGACACTATTGATCATGCTATTCTTCTTCACAGATTAGAAAATTTAGTAGGAATTAAGGGTACAACCCTCTCCTGGCTCAGATCCTATTTGACCGATCGTTATCAGTATGTAGACTTAAATGGTGATTATTCTGCATGTTCTCTAGTGGAGTTTGGCGTTCCGCAGGGTTCAGTTTTAGGCCCACTGCTTTTTTCCCTTTACATGCTTCCTCTGGGCAACATAATCCGTAAGCATGGTATTAGTTTTCATTGTTATGCTGACGACACACAGTTATATGTCTCAACAAAACCTGATGAGAAAAACCATCTTACTAAAGTTGAGCAATGTGTTCAGGACATAAGAAATTGGATGCTAATTAACTTCCTTCTGCTTAATCCGGATAAGACAGAAGTTCTAGTCATAGGACCGCATACAGCTAGAAGTAAAATCTTAGATCACACCGTAACTTTAGATGGCCTTTCTGTTCCGTCAAGTGCAACAGTAAAAGACCTCGGCGTGATTATAGATTCCAGCCTTTCATTTGAAGCTCATGTAGATAATATCACCAGGATAGCATTCTTTCACCTTAGAAATATCGCCAAAATAAGAAATATATTGTCGCTAAATGATGCAGAAAAACTAGTTCATGCCTTTATCACTTCTAGGTTGGACTATTGTAATGCCTTACTGTCTGGTTGTTCAGTTAGGTGCATAAACAAGCTTCAGCTAGTCCAAAATGCAGCAGCGAGAGTCCTCACTAGAACCAGAAGATATGAGCACATCACCCCTATCCTATCTTCACTGCATTGGCTCCCTGTGAAATTTCGCATTGATTTTAAAATACTACTCTTGACATATAAGGCATTAAATGGTCTCGCGCCGCAGTATCTGAGCGAACTGCTAGTGTCTTACGATCCGCCACGCCTACTTCGGTCAAAGGATGCAGGCTGCTTATCAGTACCGCGTATTATGAAAACTACAGCTGGGGGCAGAGCTTTTTCTTACAAAGCCCCAAAATTATGGAATAGTCTTCCAAATAGTGTTCGGGACTCAGACACAGTCTCAGTGTTTAAGTCTAGGCTAAAAACCTATTTATTTAGCCAAGCATTTTTATAAATAGATTTGCCATAAGGTAAAGGAGCAGATCTGGGGGACTCATGGACGTAGAGTATTATGGTGAACTGGTATGTTTTAGATGCTGTCTTCCTCAGTCTCATTTGATCACTCAGGTTTGTTGACTGTGAGGTGATTGTTTGCTTTACATCTCAGGGAGCCCTCATGTTTGTGTTTCCTTCTGGCTCTCCCTTTTAGTTATGCTGTCATAGTTAGTCCTGCCGGAGTCCCTGCTTGCACTCTACAGTAAATATACATTCACATTAGACATTGTGACTGTGACCATACCTAATTGCAATCTCTCCTCCTCTTCTCTTCCTCCCCCTCTTTCTCTTTCCTCTCTCCCCCTGTCTCCCCCTTTCACTCTTTCTCTCTCTCTCTCTGTCGAGCTACACATGTGGTTCCTGAGCTGCCAGTGATCCAGACTCCCACTGCCCTCCGGACCTGTCTGATCCATCCTGGTGCCCGGTTTCTGGTTGGAGGTCTCATCGCATGGATGCCCCGTGTGTCTCTTTAGGATGCGTCTGGTGTCTGGGGATGATTCTCTATACTTAGAAGATGGTTCTGGCCTCGACTGGTGTTGTCAGCTGTTTCTCTGAGGACTTGACAATTCGATAGTTCAGGACTGGAACTTTCTACAAGTCTATCTGAGTCTCGAATAACTACTGGACTCCATTTTACATCAAGTATTATAACATCAATTAACATCAACTATTATAGCTGAACCTAACACTTAACACTGTATAAATGCAGATCATTTCCTGCTATCTGTTTCACCCAGATGAGGATGGGTTCCCTGTCGAGTCTGGTTCCTCTCAAGGTTTCTTCCTATTACCGTCTCAGGGAGTTTTTCCTTGCCACTGTCGCCCTCGGGCTTGCTCGCCAGGGAATATCTGAACATTTTGATTCATACATATTCACATTCCATACAAACGTAAATAATTCTTTTGATTGTGTAAAGCTGTTTTGAGACAATGTCAATTGTTAAAAGCGCTATACAAATAAAACTGAATTGAATTGAATTGAATTTGTCTGCTATTGGGTTCATTGCCACTCAATCATCTGTGAACCGCCCGTGACAGTATACTGCGGCCATGACGGACCCAGCGGACATTCCTCGCCCTAGATCTAGCCTTCGAACCAGACATCAGCTCAGATCTAATGTACATTCTGATGCCCGATTGCGTCAGGCTGTCGCTCAGCAAGGAGCTTTGATCAGCTCTCAGCAGCAAAGTCTTCAGCAGATCTCCCAGGCCTTGTCTCAGCTGTCGGCTCAGTTCCAACAGATATGCACTGTTCTTCCTTCTACCTCGGCACCTCCGGCTCGACGCGAACCGTCCCTACCACGACATGAACCTCGCCTACCCAATCCTCAACCATACAATGGCGACCCCGGAACATGTCGCTCCTTCTTGTCTCAGTGTTCTCTGTCACTGGAACTACAACCCTCTACCTTCCCCACCGAACGCTCTAAAGTGGCGTACATCATCACCCTCCTCACAGATAAAGCCCGTGAGTGGGGGACTGCCGTCTGGGATGCTAACGACCCTTGTTGCGTCACTTTCAATACCTTCACTGAGGAAATGAAGAGGGTCTTTGATCGTTCCTATGCAGGAAGAGAGGCCGCGAGGCAACTGCTGGAGCTTCGCCAGGGCTCTAGGTCTGCTTATGACTACGCCATCGAGTTTCGAACCTTGGCGGCAGCTACTGAGTGGGACGCCCAGGCCTTGTACGACACCTTCATGAGCGGACTCTCAGAGCCAGTCCAGGATCAGTTAGTCTCCCAAAAGCTCCCTGAAGAATTGAATGGTCTAATGGATTTAGCAGGACGAGTGGATGCACGTCTCAGACAAAGACGTCGTGCCCCTAACCAACTCCAACCCCAGACCAACATTTCTCTGGCACCAATTCCCTCCGCCGGCTCTCCAGCCGAACCCATGCAGATTGGACGAACCCGGATCTCACCAGATGAGCGACAACGTCGGGTTCAGACGGGGGCGTGCCTTTATTGTGGGCAACTCGGACATCTACGTCTCCAGTGCCCATTAAAAAGCAAGGCCCCCTCAGTGAACATAGGCACACTGGAGGGGGCATGCCAAAACCAATCGCCTAGGAACCGCTCACTTCTCCCCGTCAGGCTACTTTGGGACAGTCGCTCCCACGTGCTTCATGCTCTCGTCGACTCCGGCTCGGATCAGAATTTAATCAGTGCTACAAAAGTCGAGGAACTGCATTTGCCAACAGTTCTCCTGGAACCGCCATTGTCTGTCCGAGCCCTCGATGGGACACTCCTTCCCCCCATTAACCGGCGAACCGCTCCGGTAATACTGGGGACATCCGGGAACCACTCGGAGGAGATATCATTCCTAGTCATGCCAAAAGCTCAATCCCAGCTCATTCTTGGACGACCCTGGCTCATCCGCCACAACCCACAAATAGACTGGCAGAACAATACCGTCCTTGGATGGAGCCCCCTCTGCCTAGCATCATGTCTTAAGTCGGCGCTCAGTCCCTCTCCAGTAATAGCTTCCCCTGAGGAGTTTCCTGACCTCTCCTCGGTCCCAAGTGATTACTCTGATCTCAGAACGGTCTTCAGCAAGTCCCGGGCTACTTCTCTACCTCCACACCGACCCTATGACTGCGCCATTGACCTCCTCTCTGGCACAACTCCACCACGGGGACGTCTCTACTCGCTCTCCCAACATGAAAGGGGAGCCATGGAT
Source organism: Channallabes apus (assembly GCA_030522415.1). Taxonomy (NCBI): domain Eukaryota; kingdom Metazoa; phylum Chordata; class Actinopteri; order Siluriformes; family Clariidae; genus Channallabes; species Channallabes apus. The sequence continues at coordinate 250,113 of CM060119.1, forward strand.
AAGTACATCTCAGAATCATTAGCCGCCGGCATCATCCGACCGTCATCATCACCCGCCGGGGCAGGCTTCTTCTTCGTGTCCAAAAAAGACGGGTCCCTGCGCCCCTGTATTGACTACAGAGGGCTTAACGACATCACCGTGAAAAACCGGTATCCCCTACCCCTGATGTCAACAGCCTTTGACCTCCTGCAGGGGGCCCAGGTCTTCACCAAGTTGGATCTCCGTAGTGCCTATCATCTTGTTAGAATCAGAGAGGGAGACGAATGGAAGACAGCTTTTAACACCTCATCGGGTCATTATGAATATCTCGTAATGCCTTTCGGTCTGGCCAACGCTCCGGCAGTCTTCCAAGCCTTGGTCAACGATGTCCTTAGAGACTTCATCAACGTATTCGCCTTTGTCTATCTGGATGACATTCTCATCTTCTCTCGCTCCATAGAAGAACACATAAGACATGTTCGCCAGGTGCTTCAAAGGCTTCTTGAGAACCAACTCTTCGTCAAGGCTGAGAAATGTGAGTTTCATCGCACCACTGTTTCCTTTCTGGGCTTCATCATTGCTCCCTCCAAGATCCAGATGGACCCCGCCAAGCTGCGAGCGGTTACTGACTGGCCCCTTCCAACCACCCGTAAAGACCTCCAGCGCTTTCTTGGCTTCGCCAATTTTTACAGGCGATTTATCCGTGGTTATAGTTCTGTAGCCATGCCACTCACCTCCTTGACCTCAGTAAAGAGCCCATTTATCTGGACTAAACAAGCAGCCGGGGCATTTCAAGAACTGAAGACACTCTTCACGTCAGCTCCAATTCTCCAACAGCCTAATCCTTCCCTTCAGTTCGTGGTCGAGGTGGACGCCTCAGATTCTGGGGTAGGGGCGGTGCTATCACAAAGATCCCCCAAGGACAACAAGCTGCACCCCTGCTGTTTTTTCTCCCGCCGACTCTCACCCACTGAGAGAAACTACGGCATTGGGGATCGAGAACTACTGGCTGTAAAACTGGCATTGGAGGAGTGGAGACACTGGCTGGAAGGAACCGAGGTTCCGTTCCTGGTCTGGACAGACCACAAGAACCTGGAATATTTAAGAACCGCCAAACGTCTCAACTCCCGACAAGCTAGGTGGTCTCTGTTCTTTTCACGCTTCAATTTCTCCCTGTCCTACCGCCCGGGCGATAAGAACACCAAACCGGATGCGCTCTCCCGTCAGTTTTCACCAGTCCAGAGTCACACAGCCGACGCCACAATTTTGCCTCCCCAATGTCTGGTAGGGGTGACACTACTAGACATCGAGTCACGAGTCAGAACAGCACTCAACCAGGGGTCCGGCCCCCCAGAGACACCAACAGGCAAACTCTTTGTCCCGAGGGCAGAACGGCCTTATGTCCTGGAATGGGGACATGGCTCAAGGCTGGCCTGTCACCCAGGGGCGGCGCGTACACTGGCCCTTGTCCAGCAACGCTTCTGGTGGTCCACCATGAGAGACGACATCCGTTGCTTCGTAAGTGCCTGCGACATCTGCGCAAGGAACAAGACCAGCAACAAACCACCTGCCGGTCACCTTAGGCCTCTTCCAATCCCGCACAGACCCTGGTCCCACATAGCCCTCGATTTTGTCACTGGGCTCCCCGAGTCCGAAGGTCACACCTGTGTGCTCACTGTCGTGGATCGTTTTTCCAAGTCTGCTCACTTCGTTCCCCTCTCTGGTCTCCCCACCGCCAAAGAGACGGCGGACCTGCTGATTACTCATGTTTTCCGACTTCATGGACTCCCGATGGACATTGTATCGGACCGGGGACCCCAGTTTGCAGCAAAATTTTGGTCCGCCTTCTGCAAACTAATCGGTGCTACGCCCAGCTTATCTTCGGGGTATCACCCACAAACTAATGGGCAGACGGAGCGGGCTAACCAGAGCCTGGAGACAGCCATCCGGTGTATGACCTCTAAGGACCCTCGTTCCTGGAGCCGGATGCTTCCATGGATCGAATATGCCCACAACTCCTTGCCTACGACAGCTACCGGTCTCTCACCCTTTCAGTGCTCCCTTGGGTACCAGCCTCCCCTGTTCCCTCCTCAGGAAGAGGAGGTTTCGGTCCCTTCGGTTCAAGCCTTCATTCATAGATGCCGAAGAACTTGGCTAAATGCAAGATTAAAGATCCGCCAGACTGTCTCGGTCTTCAAACGACAAGCCGATCGACGCCGTTCCAGGGCACCGCCCTATCGAGTGGGCCAAAGGGTCATGTTGTCTGCCCGTAATATCCCCCTCAAAACCGTCTCTCGGAAACTTTCCCCCAGGTTTCTTGGCCCATTTACAATCATTAAACTCATCAACCCCTGCACTGTCAGACTCCGCCTTCCCTCCACTATGCGTCGGATAAACCCCTCATTTCATGTCTCCCAGATCAAACCTCTAGTCTTCTGCCCACTAAATCCACCCTCCCGCCCAACTCCTCCTCCCCAAGTCATCGATGGTGGTGAAGCATTCACCGTACGAAGACTGCTGAAGGCTCGGCGACGAGGCAGGGGCCTCCAGTACCTAGTAGATTGGGAGGGCTATGGCCCAGAGGAAAGAAGCTGGATTCCATCAAGACTAATTTTGGATCCATCTCTCATTGAGGATTTCCACAGACAACATCCTAACGCACCAGCCAGAACGCCAGGCGGCGTCCGTAGGAGGGGGGGTACTGTCACATTCCAGCCAGATCAACCCAGCACCTCCAGACCCTAGAATTCCACTCCAGGTTTTTCCCCAGCAAGCTCACCTGCCGCTCTAGCACACCTGTAACCGATCATGCAATCACCTCTAGGCTTTTTAAGCACGCTGAGAAAGCCATTCAGTGCCGCAGTATCTTACTCGTGTGCCTCGCGTTTGTTTTGTCCAAGTGATTTTCTAGTCTACCTAGCCTGTTGTCTACCCTGCCTGTTTTTCGGATTTCTCTCTTCTCTACGCCCCTCCTGGTACCTCTGCTGTTTTCGGACTGATTAATGTGTATGACCTCGCCTGTTTTCAAGACTTCGGATTTGTACTCACGATTTGGATTCATTCGCTCTCGCTGCTGGATTTCCGGATATCGACCCTTGCATGGAAAAAGACGATTCTTCTAGCCACCACTTCGCCTACTTCATCAGTCGGCTTCCTCCTCCAACGCGATCACCCGGCTTTCGAGCACTCTCGTGTTCGCGGAGAAAAGACATTCACGGTGAGCACTTTTCCTTCACATTCACAGAAGAGAATAATCCGTTGCACTCCATCGTACCTATTAAGCGAACTGATAATAAGGAACGAACCGCAAGAACGCGAAAAGATTGCCCGTGTTCGGCTTCCGGGATTGTGGAGATTCCCCCGCGTCATAGCCCCGCCTCCTCTCTCGTCACTAAGAGCTTCCCCAGTCACCAAGCACACACAGCCACTACTTCTCTCCCCTGCTCCTGCTGCAGTGACTCACCCAAGCTCTGGTATATATACAGTATATAAACATTAAAGGATTAAATACTACTTTTTATCACTTAATTCCTGTTTGTCTGCTATTGGGTTCATTGCCACTCAATCATCTGTGAACCGCCCGTGACATATAGTAACATAAGTGTATTTAAATATATTAAATCAGCTCAGTCGATTCCACTAATTATAATTTACAGACCTCCAGGGCCGTATTCAATTCAATTCAGTTTTATTTGTATAGCGCTTTTAACAATTGACATTGTCTCAAAACAGCTTTACACAATCAAAAGAATTATTTAAGTTTGTATGGAATGTGAATGTGTATGAATCAAAATGTTCAGATAGTCCCTGGCGAGCAAGCCCAAGGGCGACAGTGGCAAGGAAAAACTCCCTGAGACGGTAATAGGAAGAAACCTTGAGAGGAACCAGACTCGACAGGGAACCCATCCTCCTCTGGGTGAAACAGATAGCAGGAAAAGATCTGCATTTATACAGTGTTAAGTGTTAGGTTCAGCTATAATAGTTGATGTTAATTGATGTTATAATATTTGATGTAAAATGGAGTCCAGTAGTTATTCGAGACTCAGATAGACTTGTAGAAAGTTCCAGTCCTGAACTATCGAATTGTCAAGTCCTCAGAGAAACAGCTGACCACACCAGTCGAGGCCAGAACCATCTTCTAAGTATAGAGAATCATCCCCAGACACCAGACGCATCCTAAAGAGACACACGGGGCATCCATGCGACGAGACCTCCAACCAGAAACCGGGCACCAGGATGGATCAGACAGGTCCGGAGGGCAGAGGGAGTCTGGATCACTGGCAGCTCAGGAACCACATGTGTAGCTCGACAGAGAGAGAGAGAGAAAGAGTGAAAGGGGGAGACAGGGGAGAGAGGAAAGAGAAAGAGGGGGAGGAAGAGAAGAGTAGGAGAGATTACAATTAGGTATGGTCACAGTCACAATGTCTAATGTGAATGTATATTTACTGTAGAGTGCAAGCAGGGACTCCGGCAGGACTAACTATGACAGCATAACTAAAAGGGAGAGCCAGAAGGAAACGCAAACATGAGGGCTCCCTGAGATGTAAAGCAAACAATCACCTCACCGTCAACAAACCTGAGTGATCAAATGAGACTGAGGAAGACAGCATCTAAACATACCAGTTCACCATAATACTCTACGTCCATGAGTCCCCCAGATCTGATCCTTTACCTTATGGCAAATCTATTTATAAAAATGCTTGGCTAAATAAATAGGTTTTGAGCCTAGACTTAAACACTGAGACTGTGTCTGAGTCCCGAACACTATTTGGAAGACTATTCCATAATTTTGGGGCTTTGTAAGAAAAAGCTCTGCCCCCAGCTGTAGTTTTCATAATACGCGGTACTGATAAGCAGCCTGCATCCTTTGACCGAAGTAGGCGTGGCGGATCGTAAGACACTAGCAGTTCGCTCAGATACTGCGGCGCGAGACCATTTAATGCCTTATATGTCAAGAGTAGTATTTTAAAATCAATGCGAAATTTCACAGGGAGCCAATGCAGTGAAGATAGGATAGGGGTGATGTGCTCATATCTTCTGGTTCTAGTGAGGACTCTCGCTGCTGCATTTTGGACTAGCTGAAGCTTGTTTATGCACCTAACTGAAATTCTACATTCTGAAACACGTATTCTGAATTTCTTAGTGAATTTGCAGATTTCATCTCAGAATTGCTGGAGATTTTAACATTCATTTTGAGAATCCAGAAGACCCTCTGAGAACAGCATTTATATCCATACTGGACTCCGTAAGTGTAAATCAGTGTGTAGTAGGACCCACTCATAAAGCAGGTCACACTTTAGATTTAGTAATATTCTTCGGATTAATTATAAGAAATGTATTCACAATTCCACTGTCTGAAATTATCTCAGATCACTATCTTGTCTCCGTTCAAGTGTGTCACAGTGATAATGTACGCACAGCATCGCGCTACCGTATTAAACGTACATTCACATCAACTACCACACAGAGTTTTATCAGTAATCTCCCAGAGTTACCAACTTCGATTAGGCCACCGTCTGACCCCACAGAACTTGATCAGGCGACTGAATATTTAGAGTCGACACTTCGTTGTACCTTAGATAATATAGCTCCAGCTAAAAGAAAATTTATTAGAGATAAGAAACTCGCTCCCTGGTATAACGATCACACGCGCACTTTAAAACAGACTGCTCGGAAATTAGAGCGTAAATGGCGTCAAACTAAATTGTTGGTATTTCAAATAGCATGGAAAGAGAGCATCCTGAACTATAGGAAAGCTCTTAGTGTAGCTAGATCAACGTATCTCTCCACTCTTATAGAAGAAAATAAAAATAATCCTAGATTTTTATTTAATACCGTAGCCAAATTAACCAGAAATAAGACCACTACAGAAATCTCCACAACAACATCATGCAATAGTGAGGACTTCATGAACTTTTTTTTTAATAATAAAATTGTAAATATCAGGCATAAAATTGAGGCTTTGAAACGAAACAATGTAATTGATACTGATGTTAACCTAGCCATGTCAGATTCAAACCTAGAATACTTTACTCCTCTTGAAGAGAATGAACTAATTTCACTCATCTCTTCTGCAAATTCATCAACCTGTATATTAGATCCCATACCGACACATTTTCTGAAACAGATAGTACCAGTAATAACAGAACCGCTGTTGAGAATAATTAATTCCTCACTCAGCATTGGTTATGTTCCAAAATCTTTTAAAGTAGCAGTTATTAAACCAATAATTAAGAAACCTGACCTCGACCCCTGTCAGCTGTCCAATTACAGGCCAATATCAAACCTCCCCTTTATCTCTAAGATTCTGGAAAAGATAGTAGCGGAGCAGCTATGCTCATATCTACATAGAAATGGCATACATGAACTGTATCAGTCAGGATTTAGGCCTCATCACAGCACAGAAACAGCACTCGTTAAAGTAGTAAATGACCTCCTATTGGCCTCTGATCAGGGTTGTGTAACTATGCTTGTATTACTCGACCTCAGTGCAGCTATTGACACTATTGATCATGCTATTCTTCTTCACAGATTAGAAAATTTAGTAGGAATTAAGGGTACAACCCTCTCCTGGCTCAGATCCTATTTGACCGATCGTTATCAGTATGTAGACTTAAATGGTGATTATTCTGCATGTTCTCTAGTGGAGTTTGGCGTTCCGCAGGGTTCAGTTTTAGGCCCACTGCTTTTTTCCCTTTACATGCTTCCTCTGGGCAACATAATCCGTAAGCATGGTATTAGTTTTCATTGTTATGCTGACGACACACAGCTATACGTCTCAACAAAACCTGATTAGAAAAACCATCTTACTAAAGTTGAGCAATGTGTGCAGGACATAAGAAATTGGATGCTAATTAACTTCCTTCTGCTTAATCCGGATAAGACAGAAGTTCTAGTCATTGGACCGCATACAGCTAGAAATAAAAACTTCCGTCAAGTGCAACAGTAAAAGACCTCGGCGTGATTATAGATTCCAGCCTTTCATTTGAAGCTCATGTAGATAATATCACCAGGATAGCATTCTTTCACCTTAGAAATATCGCCAAAATAAGAAATATATTGTCGCTAAATGATGCAGAAAAACTAGTTCATGCTTTTATCACTTCTAGGTTGGACTATTGTAATGCCTTACTGTCTGGTTGTTCAGTTAGGTGCATAAACAAGCTTCAGCTAGTCCAAAATGCAGCAGCGAGAGTCCTCACTAGAACCAGAAGATATGAGCACATCACCCCTATCCTATCTTCACTGCATTGGCTCCCTGTGAAATTTCGCATTGATTTTAAAATACTACTCTTGACATATAAGGCATTAAATGGTCTCGCGCCGCAGTATCTGAGCGAACTGCTAGTGTCTTACGATCCGCCACGCCTACTTCGGTCAAAGGATGCAGGCTGCTTATCAGTACCGCGTATTATGAAAACTACAGCTGGGGGCAGAGCTTTTTCTTACAAAGCCCCAAAATTATGGAATAGTCTTCCAAATAGTGTTCGGGACTCAGACACAGTCTCAGTGTTTAAGTCTAGGCTCAAAACCTATTTATTTAGCCAAGCATTTTTATAAATAGATTTGCCATAAGGTAAAGGAGCAGATCTGGGGGACTCATGGACGTAGAGTATTATGGTGAACTGGTATGTTTAGATGCTGTCTTCCTCAGTCTCATTTGATCACTCAGGTTTGTTGACGGTGAGGTGATTGTTTGCTTTACATCTCAGGGAGCCCTGATGTTTGTGTTTCCTTCTGGCTCTCCCTTTTAGTTATGCTGTCATAGTTAGTCCTGCCGGAGTCCCTGCTTGCACTCTACAGTAAATATACATTCACATTAGACATTGTGACTGTGACCATACCTAATTGCAATCTCTCCTCCTCTTCTCTTCCTCCCCCTCTTTCTCTTTCCTCTCTCCCCTTGTCTCCCCCTTTCACTCTTTCTCTCTCTCTCTCTGTCGAGCTACACATGTGGTTCCTGAGCTGCCAGTGATCCAGACTCCCTCTGCCCTCCAGACCTGTCTGATCCATCCTGGTGCCCGGTTTCTGGTTGGAGGTCTCATCGCATGGATGCCCCATGTGTCTCTTTAGGATGCGTCTGGTGTCTGGGGATGATTCTCTATACTTAGCAGATGGTTCTGGCCTCGACTGGTGTGGTCAGCTGTTTCTCTGAGGACTTGACAATTCGATAGTTCAGGACTGGAACTTTCTACAAGTCTATCTGAGTCTCGAATAACTACTGGACTCCATTTTACATCAAGTATTATAACATCAATTAACATCAACTATTATAGCTGAACCTAACACTTAACACTGTATAAATGCAGATCATTTCCTGCTATCTGTTTCACCCAGATGAGGATGGGTTCCCTGTCGATTCTGGTTCCTCTCAAGGTTTCTTCCTATTACCGTCTCAGGGAGTTTTTCCTTGCCACTGTCGCCCTCGGGCTTGCTCGCCAGGGAATATCTGAACATTTTGATTCATACACATTCACATTCCATACAAACTTAAATAATTCTTTTGATTGTGTAAAGCTGTTTTGAGACAATGTCAATTGTTAAAAGCGCTATACAAATAAAACTGAATTGAATTGAATTGAATGATGCGCTCAGCTGATCGAACCACCCTCTGTAGAGCTCGACTGTCCTGCATGGTGCTGTTCCCGAACCAGGTTGAGATGTTTCCCGTCAGGATGCTCTCTATGGTGCAGGAGTAAAAGTTCCTGAGCACCTTGGAGGGCAGTCGGAAGTCTCTCAAGCGCCTGAGGTGGTAGAGACGCTGTCGGGCCTTTTTCACCACGGTGTTGATGTGACAGGACCATGATAGGTCCTGCGTGATGTACATCCTATACGTGATGTAGGTCCTGTACGTGATAAACACCGAGGTATTTGAAGCTGTCCACTCTCTCCACTGGGCTGTTATTGATGATGGGGGTCTGGTAGTTCCTCTCCTGCTTAGTGCTGAAGTCCACTATCAACTCCTTTGTCTTACTGACGTTTAGAAGGAGGTTGTTCCTCTGGCACCAGTTCTCCAGATTCCTAATCTCCTTCAGGTAGGCCGTCTCGTTGTTATCAGAGATCAGGCCGACCATGACGGTGTCATCAGCAAACTTAATGATGGTGGTGGAGCTGGTAGTGGCCAAACAGTCATATGTGTACAAAGAGTTCAGCAGGGGGCTCAGAACACACCCCTGGGGGGCTCCAGTGCTGAGAGTTGTGGAGGCTGAGACATTTCCGCCCATCCTTACTGCCTGTGGTCTGCCCGTTAGGAAGTTGGAGATCCACTCACACAGACATGAGCTGAGTCCCAGGTGCTCCAGCTTGGTGGTGAGTGTGGAGGGAATGATGGTATTGAATGCAGAGCTGTAGTCGATGAAGAACATTTTAACATAATTCCCCCTTCTATCGTCCAAGTGAGTAAGTGATGTGTGGAAGAGATGAGAGATGGCATCGTCAGTAGAGCGAATTTGGACGGTAAGCGAACTGTAGAGGGACCAGTGTGTCTGGTAGAGATGAAATGATGAAGTCCTTGACCAGGCGTTCAAAGCACTTCATCACTACTGAGGTGAGGGCTACAGGGCGATAGTCATTGAGAGAAGCAGGATGGGGTTTCTTTGGGACAGGAACTATGATGGACTCTTTGAAGCATGTGGGGATCACCGAGTGAGATAAGGAGATGTTGAATATCTCAGTGAACACAGGTGCTAGCTGGTCTGTGCAGGCTCTGAGAATACGGCCTGAGATGCCGTCTGGTCCTGCTGCTTTCCTGGTGTTCACTCTCCTGAAGGCTCTCCTCACGTCGTGCTCGGTGATGATGAGCGCGTTCCTGGTGCTGGCAGTGTCTTCCTGTCTGCAGCCATTAGCGCCGCTAGCATTAGCGCCGTTAGCATTAGCATCGCTAGCATTAGCGCCGCTAGCATTAGCATCGCTAGCATCTTTAGCTGCAGCCTCGAAGCGAGCATAGAAGGTGTTCAGCTCGTCTGCCAGAGTAGCGTCCGCGTTCGTTACACCGGATGATGGTGCTTTATAATCCGTGATTGTTCTTAGTCCCTGACACAGGCTCCTAGAGTCACTTTGTTGGAGCTGTGACTCTAGCGTTCTCCGGTAGCGCTGCTTCGCCTCTTTCACCGCCTTCCGGACGTTGTATGACGCAGCCTTGTATGGTTCCATGTCCCCTGACGCAAGGCACGTGTTGTAGGCAGATGTGCGAGATCTCAGAACGTCGCGGATGGTTTTGTCCACCCACGGCTTCTGGTTGGGAAACGTTCTTATAGTCTTTTTCTCCACGGTATCATCCGCTAGCTTCCCGATAAATCCCACAACCGCTTCTGTAAACACGCTGACGTCATCATCGGAGCTGTTTCTGAACATGTCCCAGTCTGCGTCATCGAGTGCGTCCTGTAACGCGGCCACCGATTGGTCCGTCCAGCGCGCGACCTCCCTCTGAACCGGAACTTCTTGTTTCAGCCTTTGTTTGTATTTTGGCATGAGGAAGATGGCGGCGTGGTCGGATTTATCAAATGCTGAACGAGTTTTTGCCTTGTAGCTGTTCTTGACCGTTGTATAACAATGTTCTAGTGTTCTTTTACCCCTGGTGGGGCAGGTGATATGCTCATGAAAGTTCGGCGCTGCGCATTTGAGGTTGGCACTATTAAAGTCCCCCGTCACAATGAACACAGCGTCCCGGTGTTGTGTCTGGTGCTGTGTGAGCGCCTCATGCAGCTCGCATAAGGCAGTGTCTGTGTCCGCTTGTGGTGGGATATAAACGGCGCTGATTATGACCGATGTGAACTCCCGGGGTAGATAAAAAGGACGACACATGATGGACAGGAGTTCCAGGTTTGGTGTGCAGGAGCGTGTATGAGGAACAACGCTCGCGCTGTTGCACCAGCTGTTGTTCACCATCAAACACACGCCGCCTCCCCTTGACTTCCCCGAGTCCCTCGTCCTGTCCATGCGGTGAACCGAGAAGAACTAGGCTGGTTGTATGGCGTGGTCTAGCACCGCTGGGTTCAGCCATGTCTCGGTGAAGCAGAGGAGATTGCAGTCCCGAATGTCTCTTTGGAACTTTATCCTGGCCCTGAGGTCATCGAGTTTGTTTTCCAGTGACTGGACGTTGGCGAGCAGGATACTAGGCAGAGGTGTGCGGTGTGCTCTCAGCCTGTTCCTGACACCGGCTCATTTCCCTCGGGGCCGCCGCTTTGCGTCGCGTCCATTGTTCTCCCTCAGGATCTCACTCCGCCAGCTCGGATCCGGAGTTAAAAACATTGAATTGTGAGTACATTGTATACCAATAGAAACAAGAGTGTCTCTATCTTACCTAATGTACTCAATGGTGGTGATTTTGCCGATTTTAAAACACTGAAAACTAACTTAAAAAACAAAAACAAAGAAAAGGTGGTCGGAGCAGTCGTGACGGCAGCCGACCTCACCGGCGCCATCTTGGTATCCTGCAGAAACAGAAGCAGGATACCAAGATTTCCCACAGCATGATTGTATGGCTCATTAGCTTTATGCCACAGCTCTGCACATCTCCCTTGTTCATAAAAATCTGCACCAATACACTTCTCCTCCATTCTTCTGGGATCCTCTCACTCTCCAAGATCTTGTTAAATAAACTAGTCAGAAACTCTACTGCCACCTCGCCTAAGCACTTCCATACCTCCACAGGTATGTCATCAGGACCAACAGCCTTTCCACTTAATGGGCATGGGACGAGGCGGCGCAGCTGGGATACATGGAACGTGGGGTTAACTCGCTGCATTGTAGAGGGGAGGAGGAGCTTGACGGTGCATGGATTGACGATCTTGGTGACGGTGAAAGGCCCAATGTATCGGGGAGAGAGCTTATGAGAGGCGGCCTTTAAGTGAATGTCTCGGGTGGATAACATGCTTGGTCCTTATATCTCCTGTTGACTCGCAGCAAGGTCTTCCTTGCTTGCCGCCACGTCCTTTTGCAGCGTCGGATGAAGGTTTGAACAGAGGGGGCGTTGACATCCACTTCCTGAGAAGGGAACAGGGGCGGCTGATACCCTAAGCAGCATTGGAAAGGAGACAGGCCAGTTGATGACGAGATCTGGGAGTTGTGGGCGTATTCTTCCCAGGGAAGAAATTTGCTCCACGAGGTAGCGTCCCGGGAGGTCATGCATCTCAGGGCGACCTCGAGGGACTGGTTCTTCCTCTCAGTCTGACCGTTAGATTGGGGATGAAATCGTGACGACAGGCTGGGAGTGGCCCCGATCAAAAGCCCTTCCAAAATTGAGAGGTAAACTGTGGGCCTCGATCCGAGACAACGTCTGTTGGAAGGCCATGTAGCTTGAAAACGTGGTTGACCATGAGTTCTGTGGTCTCCTTGGCGGAAGGCAGTCGTGGTAGGGGAATGAAGTGGGTGGCCTTAGAAAACCGGTCCACCACCATCATAATGCATGTGTGGTTGTTCGTTGTGGGTAGCCCCGTGATAAAGTCTAAGGCTATGTGGGACCATGGGCGGTGTGGGATGACCCGCTGGGGCTGTGTTGGTGTGTTTGGACCTCACACAAATGTCACATGCCGCAACAAAACTGGAGACATCCTCCTTAAGTGTGGGCCACCAAAATCTGTCTGACACCAGAGTCTGTGCCAAGGTGCGGGTTACGCCCGGGTGACAGGAAAGTTTAGAGCTATGGGCCCACTCCAGGACTTGGGAACGCAGGTAGATAGGAACGAAGAGGTGTTTCGGGGGAACGTTGCTGGGCCCCGGTTCGTGGGTCAAAGCCGGCTTCACCTTGGTCTCGATGTCGAGTTCTGGGGAGGCGAGCAAGGAGGTCGGAGGCAATGGAGCTGTAGTTCCGGATGAAGCGTCGGTAGAAGTTGGCGAATCCCAGGAATCTCTGGAGTGCCTGTCGTGAGGAGGGAGTGGGCCAGCTGGCCACAGCTTGGAGCTTGGCTGGTTCCATCTTGATGCCTTCGGGAACCAATAACGAACCCGAGGAATGTGGTGATCATGGAGTGGAACTCGCATTTCTTGGCCTTCTCTGAAGCACCTGTCGGACTTGGTATTGGTGTTCCTCCAGGTCTCAGGAGAAGATCAGGATGTCGTCAAGGTAAACGAATACTGAGGAGTTGAGGAAGTCTCTGAGAACGTCGTTGATAAGGGCCTGGAAGACTGCGGGGGCATTGGTCAGGCTGAAGGGGACCACCAGGTATTCATAGTGTCCCGTTGGGGTGTTGAAGGCTGTCTTCCATTCGTCTCCCTCCCGAATGTGGACGAGGTGATATGCATTACGTAAGTCCAGCTTGGTGAATATCTTGGCTCCCTGGAGAAGCTCAAAGGCGGTAGCCATTAGTGGAAGAGGGTAGCGGTTCTTGACAGTGATGTCGTTTAGGCCCCTGTAATCTATGCACGGGCGAAGGGATCCGTCCTTTTTACCCACAAAGAAGAATCACGCTCCTGCTGGGAAGGAGGAAGGGCGAATGATCGCTGCCGCGAGGGACTCCGTGATATATTGGTTCATTGCCTCGCGTTCCTTTTGTGACAGCGAGTACAAGCGGCCCTTGGGTGGTGTGGTGCCCGGGAATAGGTCGATGGCGCAGTCGTATGGGTGGTGAGGAGGCAGAGAGGTGGCGCGACATTTACTGAAGACCTCCTTGAGGTCATGGTATTCTGACCGGACGTGGATGAGGTCAGGTAGTTCCCCTGCAGGGGCGGGGCTGAGGCATGGTGTGATAGCAGCTCATAAGCATGTCCTGGAACATGATTGACTCCAGGCCAAAATTGCGTTCCTCTCCCAATCCATTTGTGGGTTGTGCCAGATTAGCCAGGGCAGACCCAGAACGATCGTGGCGTGAGATCCTTCCATGATGAACAGCGAAGTCCGTTCTGTGTGGTTGCCTGAGATTCTGACGTTGACGAGAGGGGTTTTGTGGGTGATAGATGGGAGCGGACTCCCGTCGAGGGCCTGGACCTTTAGGTGGGTCTCTAGAGGCAGTGCGGGGATACCCAGAGCCTTGGCTGCGTTGATGAGGTTGGGGTCTGATCCTGAGTCAACCAGCGCCTGTACCACGTGGGTGTGTCGTTTGTAGAAGAGAAAAACGGGGAGCAGGCGGCGTTGGTCTGGGAGTCTTTTTGGAATCACGCCCTCTAGTGCTCCCAGCTGAACTAGAGGGCACTTCCTTTTGCTGGGCAGTTTCTGAGCTGATGGCCCGATTTCCAGCAGTAAAAACAGGCCCTCTCCACTTGGCGTCGTCGTCTCTCCTGTGGGGAGATGTGTGTTCTGTCCAGTTGCATAGCTTCCTCCTGGGTGTCGACTCGTGGAGGAGAGGGTTGGGGGGGAAACCTGAGTGGGGGGCCCCGAGAAGCTCTACGGAGGCGGAGACGTGAGTCCACTCATCCGGCCAAGTCTATGAGCCCCTGGAGAGAGGAGGGCAGCTCTTGGGAGGCCAGCTCATCTTTGAGTGTCTCTGTTAGGCCCTCCAAAAACACATCACACAGGGCTCATTCATTCCATCCACTGGGGAGCGCCAGGGTTTGGAATTCGATGGCGTAATCGTAGGCCGAGCGCGTGCCTTGTTTAAATGTCAGCAGCTTACGTCCATCCTCCCTTCCATGACATGAGCAGTCAAACACTCTCTTCATCCCCTGGGCGAAGCTCTCATACTCAGAGCAGCAAGGATCATGAGCATCCCAGAGCGCAGTACTCCATTCCCCGGCTCTTCCTGTGAGGAGTGTGATGACGTATGCCACCTTGGAGCGGTCGGTGGTGAAAGTGGAGGCCTGGAGCTCGAAGATCAGCGAGCACTGGGAGAGAAACAAGTGACAGGTACCTGGATCTCCTTCGTAGGTGGGGGGGCGGGGAGCCGTGGCTCTCGTCGCTCACTGGAAAATCCATCTGGCGCTGGAGAGAGTCTTTGGACTTGGCTTGTGACGTCAGCGAGCGACTGCCTTGTAGTGAGCAGCTCTTGCTGATGTGCTCCAAGCAGTGCACCCTGGCTTTCCAGTGCTGTTTTCATGAGGTCAAAACTCGCTGGATCCATCTCGTGGCTGGATTATTCTGTCACGGGCTGACAACGGTGATGATGAATCCAAGCGCGAATGATGACGGCAGACAGAGGGGGCGTGGTCGAGGGGCGAAAGCGGAGTCGGTAACAGATGGCAGGCAGCGGAACGTCGAGGCAAAAACGTAAGGCAGGCGGCGTTGTTAAAGGGGAGGCGAGAGTTCGAAAAACCAGGAGATCTAAGAGCGAGGCAAACAAAACTGAATCGAGAACCAAAAGCAGAAACAGGGAACAAAACGAGATCGGCAACGTGAAGTCCGGAAAGAAAACAAATGCAAGAACATTGAGGCATGAAAACACACAATAATCCAGCGATTTGAGCAGCGCAGTGCGCGTGCTTAAATCACTGGAGAAATCAGAGTAGGGAATGAGAGACAGGTGAGCAGACGGGGCGGAAACGGGGGCGTGAGAACGCATGTGACGGCTAGAGGAAAGCAACAACATGAGCGCGTGGGAAAGTGACAGCGTGGGAAAAAGACGGCAGACAGGGCGTGGAACATGACACATATGCTCTTTGTTTGGCCTTTGCCACCTTTACCTTCACCTTACGCTGCATCTCCCTGTACTCCTGTCTACTCTCTTCAGTCCTCTCAGAGTCCCACTTCTTCTTAGCTAGCCTCTTTCCCTGTATACACTCCTGGACTTACTCATTCCACCACCAAGTCTCCTTGTCCACTTTTCCCTTACCTGATGATACACCAAGTACCCTCCTACCTGTCTCCCTGATCACATTGGATGTAGTTGTCCAGTCAACTGGAAGCACCTCCTGACCACCCAGAGCCTGTCTCAACTCCTCCCTAAACTTCCAAGATGGCGCCGGTGAGGTCGGCTGCCGTCACGACTGCTCCGACCACCTTTGCTTTGTTTTTGTTCTTTAAGTTAGTTTTCAGTGTTTTAAAATCGGCAAAATCACCACCATTGAGTACATTAGGTATGATAGAGACACTCTTGTTTCTATTGGTATACAATGTACTCACAATTCGACGTTTTTAACTCTGGATCCGAGCTGGCCGAGTGAGATCCTGAGGGAGAACAATGGACGCGATGCGAAGCGACGGACCCGAGGGAAACGAGCCGGCGTGAGGAATAGGCTCAGAGCCCGTGCACACCGCACACCTCTGCCTAGCATCCTGCTCGCCAACGTCCAGTCACTGGAGAACAAACTCGATGACCTCAGGGCCAGGATAAAGTTCCAGAGAGACATTCGGGACTGCAACCTTCTCTTCTTTAATTTTTGTGAAGCTGCTTTGAGACAATGACCATTGTTAAAAGCGCTATATAAATAAAATTGAATTGAATTGCATTGCTTCACCGAGACATGGCTGAACCTAGCGGTGCCAGACCACGCCATACAACCAGCCGATTTCTTCTCGGTTCACCGCATGGACAGGACGCAGGACTCGGGGAAGTCAAGGGGAGGCGGCGTGTGCTTAATGGTGAACAACAGCTGGTGCAACAGCGCGAGCGTTGTTCCTCTTACACGCTCCTGCACACCAAACCTGGAACTACTGTCCATCATGTGTCGTCCTTTTTATCTTCCACGGGAGTTCACATCGGTCATACTGTCCATCATGTGTCGTCCTTTTTATCTTCCACGGGAGTTCACATCGGTCATAATCAGTGCGTTTACATTCCAGCACAAGCAGACACTGACACTGCCTTATGCGAGCTGCATGAGGCACTCACACAGCACCAGACACAACACTGGGACACTGCGCTCATTGTGGTGGAGGACTTTAATAGTGCCAACCTCAAACGTGCAGCGCCGAACTTTTATCAGCACATCACCTGCCCCACCAGGGGCGAAAGAACACTAGATCATTGTTATACAGCGGTCAAGGACGGCTACAAGGCGCAATCTCGTCCAGCGTTTGGTAAATCCGACCACGCCGCCATCTTCCTCATGCCAAAATATATATACAAAGGCTGAAACAGGAAGTTCCGGTTCAGAGGGACGTCGCGCGCTGGACGGACCAATCGGTGGCCGCGTTACAGGACGCACTCGATGACGCAGACTGGGACATGTTCAGAAACAGCTCCGATGATGACGTCAGCGTGTTTACGGAAGCGGTTGTGGGATTTATTGGGAAGCTAGTAGACGATACGGTGGAGAAAAAGACTATCAGAACGTTTCCCAACCAGAAGCCGTGGGTGGATAAAACCATGCGCGACGCTCTGAGATCTCGCACCGCCACCTACAACACGGGACTTGCGTCGGGGGACATGGAACCTTACAAGGCTGCGTCATACAACCTCCGGAAGGTGGTGAAAGAGGCGATGTCATGCACACTCAATCTGCGCCCGGCACTAGGACCCGGAAGTAAGGCGGGCGCCAAACCAGGAAGTATAAAAGAGGTAAACAAACGATGGCTTACCACTCAGTCATTGAGTTCGCCCGATGCCATTTCGGAATCGTTCGTCAAACTGTGAGTACTCACTTTCTTGGTTTTGTTTCCTGTTTGAGTGTGTGTTTATAGGACGCGGGTTTGATTTGTGTCTTTCCCTTGCTCTTTCTATCGTGAGAGTCCTTAGACTAAATAGCGTGATTATCCTGCCTACTCGTGCACTTCCGCGTTTGGGTTTACCATTCACGCAACAAAGGGCTAACCGCTAAGCTACGTCTTCTGCTCATCTCCGGTTAGTTCGTGACAGAATGACTGAGTCTGCAGTTAACCCAGCGGATTACGCTCACCTCTGCGACGTGGTAGATGGACACGTTCGTTTGATTGATAGGCTGAACGCCGAGATCGCGACTCTCCGCAGTAGCGTCCAAGACCTTGCGGCCTTGCGGCGCGAGGTGGCGGAGCTGCGGCGCGAGGTCGCGGATCTTCGGCGCGAAGCTGTCAGTCCTCCGGCTGGTCTATCTCCCGTCGCGGTTGCTGCCGTGCCGCCATCTTCACCTTCACCTGATGTATTTTTATCACTACCGGACAAATGGGATGGCACAGATGGGAGATGTAGCGTTTTTCTAACCGCATTGGATCTTGTGTTTGAGTTTAATTCCACCAGATACTCCACAGACCGACTGCGCATCGCTCTCCTCGTCTCATTGCTATCCGGGCAGGCAGCTGAGTGGGCCACGGCGGTTCTTCACTCCGATTCAGACACGGCACATTCCTATAATGAATTTACCAAACAACTGAGACTCACCTTTGAACATCCAGCAGGTGAGGTGGAGACCGACACCAGATTATACCATCTGCGGCAGGCAGGTTCGTCCGTGAGCCGTTACACGGCGGAGTTCCGTACTCTCGCCGTCCAAACCACCTGGGGTGACACCGCTCTCCGGACAACCTACTACGAGGGACTGGCGTCATATATTAAAGACGAGCTCGTGGGACGAGAGCTACCTGCGACGCTGGAGGGTCTCGTTCAGCTAGCTCTCCGGATCGACCAACACCGAATCTCTCGTCCTAAACCAGCCCCACGAAACCTGACACCTGCCGTTTCATCATCTCCATATACCACATCACGACCATCCACCACCCCCTCTCACGTTCCCGCACCTGAAGCACGACCCACATTCAACTCCACCGTCTCTGGTGCTGTCGGTTCTCCACCACCCGCCGTGGTTAACACGGGAGCCGGGGAACCCATGCAATTAGGGCGCGCCTCCTTGACCGCTGCAGAACGGGAGCGACGATTTAAGGAGGGGCTCTGCGCGTACTGTGGGTCCAGCGCACATCACCGAGCCATCTGCCCCCGTCGTCCGGAAAACGCTCAGACCCGGTGAGGAACGAGGGCAACTCACCGGGTCATTTCCAACTCTCCTCAGTCACCACCCCGACCTCCCGTCTCGCGGTCCAAGTAAGTCTCCAGTTTGGCCACAAACGAGTCAGAAGTGCTGCATTTATCGATTCCGGTGCCGCAGGGAACTTCATTGACTCTACCTATGCCAAAGAATTGGGGATAAAACTCGAGGCGTTATCCCAGCCGGTTCGGATCACATCTGTTGACGGTCGGCCCTTAGCCTCCAGCCCCATCACCTCTCAGACCCAGCCCATCACTCTAATCATCAACAACCATCAGGAACGGATCCAGCTTCATCTCACCTCCATCACATCACCACCCATCATTCTCGGGTACCCATGGCTGCTTCAGCATGACCCCCTCATCTCCTGGGCCCAGAACCGGATCCTTCAGTGGGGGCCGACCTGCTCCGAGCTCTGCCTACAAGCACCGGCTGGGACGTGCTCTAGGGAGTCCGAGGCCCCCGACGTCGACACCAACGCCATTCCTGCCATGTACCGGGACCTGGCTGAAGTGTTTTGCAGAAAACGAGCCACGCACCTTCCACCCCATCGCCCCTATGACCTGGCGATTGACCTCCAGCCGGGCTCGGTGCCCCCCCGCGGCCATCTCTACTCCCTCTCCAACACCGAGACGCAGGCGATGGAGGAGTATGTATCAAACGCTCTCCGCCAAGGCACCATCAGGCCCTCCTCATCGCCCGCCGCCGCGGGGTTCTTCTTTGTGAAGAAAAAAGGAGATGAACTTCGTCCATGTGTCGACTATCGGGGGCTAAATAACATCACCATCAAAAACCGACACCCACTGCCTCTTACCAACTCTGCCCTGGACGCCCTCTCCGGTGCCACCATTTTCACAAAGTTGGACCTTCGGAGCGCCTACAACTTGGTGCGCATCAGAGAGGGCGATGAGTGGAAGACGGCCTTCATTACACCCACGGGACACTATGAAAGTCTGGTAATACCATTTGGACTTTGCAATGCACCCGCCGCCTTCCAGCACCTCATCAATGACATTCTCAGGGACATGCTAGGGCGGTGGGTCTTTGCATATCTGGATGACATACTAATTTACTCACGAACTGTTGATGAACACATCCAGCATGTCAGAGCAGTTCTAAAGAGATTACACGCCCATCAATTGTACTGTAAGTTGGAAAAGTGCGCTTTTCACGAGCGCTCCACCACGTTCCTGGGTTTTGTCATCTCGCCCCAGGGTGTGGCCATGGACCCGCAGAAACTTGAAGTTGTGCGTCATTGGCCCCTACCCAAGACCCTCAAGCAACTTCAACGGTTTCTCGGGTTTGCGAACTTCTATCGTCGCTTTATCCGGGACTACAGTACGATTGCCGCCCCCCTAACTGCTCTGACCCGACCCTCATCATCCCCTTTCACTCTCAACACCGTCGCCATCTCAGCTTTCCAGAGACTCTGTCAACGCTTCACCACCGCTCCAATTCTTCTCCATCCAGACGCAAGCAAACCATTCGTTGTGGAGGTGGACGCCTCAGATGTGGGCGCTGGGGCTGTTCTCTCACAGCGAGGTCCAGATCAGAAACTACACCCCTGTAGTTTCTTCTCCAAAAAATTTGATGCCACTCAGCAGCGATACGGGGTAGGGGACCGCGAGCTGCTGGCCATAAAGTGGGCTTTGGAGGAATGGCGTCACTGGCTCCAGGGCGCCAGGGAGCCATTCATTATCTGGACCGACCATCAAAACCTCATCACCATCCGTAGTCTAAAACAGCTCAATCCGAGGCAGGCGCGATGGGCACTATTCTTTGAACAGTACAACTTCCATCTGTCCTACCGCCCGGGGTCTAAGAACACCAAGGCCGACGCCCTCTCCCGACAGTATGAAGAAGACGTCACCCGGGCGGAACCCGCGCCTGTCCTCCCACCATCCAAAATCATTGCACCTATCCACTGGGATTTGGAGACCAGGGTCCGCCAGGCACAGGCAATGGAGAACGAACCGGCAGGTGTGCCGCCTGGACGTCTCTACGTGCCCCTAACGATGAGAACTGAAGTGATGCAATGGGGCCACACCTCACCCATCTCCGGACACCCAGGCACCCGACGCTCCCTACAATTCATCAAGCGAGCCTTCTGGTGGCCCTCCATGGCCCGGGACATCGGCGAGTTCGTCCAGGCGTGCCCAGTGTGCGCCAGGGCTAAAGACACCAATCAGCCGACCCCGGGGGAACTCCAACCACTCCCTATTCCCCGTCGGCCCTGGTCGCACATTGCCATCGATTTCATCACGGGCCTGCCGGATTCAGAAGGAAAGACTACCATATTGACCATCATCGACCGTTTCTCCAAAGCCGTGCACCTGGTGGCCCTATCCGGACTCCCGTCAGCCAAGGACACCGCGGAGCTGATATTAGAGCACGTAGTCCGCCTGCATGGGTTCCCCAAAGACATCGTCTCGGACAGAGGGCCCCAGTTCACTGCCCGGTTCTGGAAGGCCTTCTGCCGTCTGATCAATTCCACCTGCAGCCTATCTTCTGGGTACCATCCCCAGACCAATGGTCAGACGGAGCGGGCCAACCAACAACTGGAGCGCTATTTGAGATGCTTCGTTGCCGATCGCCAGCGCTCCTGGGCTCGCTACCTCTTATGGGCTGAGTTGTCTCACAACCTTCACGTCTCCTCTGCCACCAATCTCAGTCCGTTCGAGGTATGCCACGGTTTCCAACCTCCGATGTTCGAACACCAAGAACCGGAGGTTGACGTACCTTCAGCCCAACAGTTGGTCCGCAGGTGTCGGCGGCTCTGGACCCAAGCCAACCAAGCCATCCAACAAGCCAACACCCGCTATGCTGCTCAACATCGCCGCCGACACCCCCCGGGACGTTTGTATAACGTAGGTGACAAGGTCTGGCTATCTACAAAAAATCTTCATTTACACACAGAGTCAAAGAAGCTATCACCCAGGTTCATCGGACCATATCGCATCCACCTCAGAATCAACCCTGTCACCTACCGGCTCCAGCTGCCTGCGGCGCTCCGAATTCACCCGGTATTTCACACTTCACAGCTCAAACCCTTCACTACATCACCTATGGTTCCACCCACCCCCCCTGCTCCTCCTCCCCGAATCATCGACGGTGGTCCTGCCTATACCGTACGCAGGATCCTGGATTCGCGACCTCGGGGCAGAGGCATCCAATATCTAGTCGACTGGGAGGGTTATGGCCCCGAGGAGCGATCCTGGATTCCGGCCCGGTTCATCCTCGACCCCGAACTCATCAGAGACTACCGTCATAGGGTATCCTCCACCCCAGGACCGTCTGGAGCCGGTCCTGGACAGGGGGGTACTGTCATGCACACTCAATCTGCGCCCGGCACTAGGACCCGGAAGTAAGGCGGGCGCCAAACCAGGAAGTATAAAAGAGGTAAACAAACGATGGCTTACCACTCAGTCATTGAGTTCGCCCGATGCCATTTCGGAATCGTTCGTCAAACTGTGAGTACTCACTTTCTTGGTTTTGTTTCCTGTTTGAGTGTGTGTTTATAGGACGCGGGTTTGATTTGTGTCTTTCCCTTGCTCTTTCTATCGTGAGAGTCCTTAGACTAAATAGCGTGATTATCCTGCCTACTCGTGCACTTCCGCGTTTGGGTTTACCATTCACGCAACAAAGGGCTAACCGCTAAGCTACGTCTTCTGCTCATCTCCGGTTAGTTCGTGACAGGCGAAGCAGCGCTACGGGAGAAAACTAGAGTCACAGCTTCAACAGAGTGACTCTAGGAGCCTGTGGCAGGGACTAAGGACAATAACGGACTATAAAGCACCAACATCCGGTATAACGAACGCGGACGCGACTCTGGCAGATGAGCTCAACTCATTCTATGCTCGCTTCGAGGCTGCAGCTAAAGACGCTAGCGATGCTAATGCTAGCGGCGCTAACGGCTGCAGACAGGAAGACACTGCCAGCATCGGGAACGAGCTCATCATCTCCGAGCACGATGTGAGGAGAGCCTTCAAGAGAGTGAACACCAGGAAAGCAGCAGGACCAGACGGCATCTCAGGCCGTATCCTCAGAGCCTGCGCAGACCAGCTAGCACCTGTGTTCACTGAGATATTCAACATCTCGTTATCTCAGTCGGTGATCCCCACGTGCTTCAAAGAGTCCATCATTGTTCCTGTCCCGAAGAAACCACATCCTGCTTCTCTCAATGACTATCGCCCTGTAGCCCTCACCTCAGTAGTGTTGAAGTACTTTGAACGCCTTATCAGAGACTTCACCATTTCTTCACTACCCGACACACTGGACCCACTACAGTTTGCATACCGTCAGAACCGCTCCACAGACAATGCAATCTCTCATCTCCTCCACACATCACTCACTCACCTGGACACAAGGAATTGGAATTATGTTAAAATGCTCTTCATCGACTACAGCTCTGCTTTTAATACCATAATTCCCTCCACACTCACCACCAAGCTGGAGCACCTGGGACTCAGCTCATCTATATGTCAGTGGATCTCCAATTTTCTGACTGGCAGACCACAGGCAGTAAGGATGGGCGGACATGTCTCAGCCACACTCACTCTCAGCACTGGAGCCCCCCAGGGTTGTGTTCTGAGCCCCCTGCTGTACTCTTTGTACACCCACGACTGCGTGGCCACTACCAACTCCACCTCCATCATCAAGTTTGCTGACGACACCGTCGTGGTCGGACTGATCACCAACAATGATGAGTCGGACTACCTAGAGGAGATTGGAAATCTGGAGAACTGGTGCCAGAGGAACAATCTCCTCCTGAACGTCAGTAAGACAAAGGAGCTGATAGTGGACTTTAGTACAAAGCAGGAGAGGAACTACCAGACCCCCGTCATCACCAGGAGCCCAGTGGAGCGAGTGGAGAGCTTCAGATACCTCGGTGTTCACATCACGCAGGACCTGTCATGGTCCTGTCACATCAACACCGTGGTGAAAAAAGCCCGGCAGCGTCTGTACCACCTCAGACGCTTGAGAAACTTTAGACTGCCCTCCAAGGTGCTCAGTAACTTCTACTCCTGCACCATCCTGACGGGAAACATCATGACCTGGTTCGGGAACAGAACCATGCAGGACAGACGAGCTCTACAGAGGGTGGTGCGATCAGCAGAGCGCATCATCCGCACTGAGCTCCCTGACCTGCACTCGATCTACAGCAAGCGGTGCTGGATTAAGGCCAGGAAGATCATGAAGGACCTCAGTCACCCCAGTAATGGACTGTTCTCTTTGTTGCGGTCTGGGAAGCGATTCCGCTCCCTAAAGGCCAACACAGAGAGGCTGAGGAGGAGCTTCTTCCCGCAGGCGATAAGGTCTCTCAATCACACCTCCACACAGGACTAATAACATCTTTTTAAGCTCACAACACTGACTGGACAATCATGGTCACATTCATACGCACTTGCACTAAATATGTATACATCTGGAAAATTGCACATGTCACTTTCATTAGTCACCTTTCATGCATATTTGCACAACCACTGACACTTTAAATTCTATATACATATATACTCCCCCCCTATATTTCTATATTTCTATATTTTGCAATATTTTATTATGCCCTTATTGTACAGTTAATTTTACTAGTTAAATTTACTTCTTTAGTATTTCCTTTTTATTGATTATTTATTTTATGTACAAGCTTTTATTTTCTTTTTAAGGTCACTGGTGGTCGTGTAAGCATTTCACTGCATATTATACTGTGTATGACTGTGTATGTGACAAATAAAATTTGAATTTGAATTTGATTTGAAGACTACACAACATTCTTCCTTTCTCAGCTTCCACCACTTTGTCCTCTGCACTGCTTTTGTTCTCTTCACCTTCCTCACCACCAGTTATTTTACACACCAACATTCTGTGTTGTCTGGCTACACTCTCCCCTACCAACACCTTCTTCTTCTTCTTCTTCTTTGTCTTTCGGCTGTTCGGCTATTTTCTTTTCTATAATTATTATTATTATTTGTTTTTATTTATTTATTTTCTATTATAATTTTATTTATTTATTTATTATTTTATATATAATTATTCTATATACAGTTTTTTTTTTTTTTTTTTTTTTTTTTTTTTTTTTTAATTTCTTTAATTTTTGTGAAGCTGCTTTGAGACAATGACCATTGTTAAAAGCGCTATATAAATAAAATTGAATTGAATTGAATTGAATTCCCTTTCAGGGGTCGCCACAGCGAATCATCTGCCTCCATCTAACCCTATCCTCTGCATCCTCTTCTCTCACACCAACTAACTTCATGTCCTCTCTCACTGCATCCATAAATCTCCTCTTTGGTCTTCCTCTAGACCTCCTGCCTGGCAGTTCCAACCTCAGCATCCTTCTACCAATATATTCACAATCTCTCCTCTGAACATGTCCAAACCACCTCAATCTGGCCTCTCTGACTTTATCTCCAAAACATCTACCATGGGTTGTCCCTCTGATGATCAGATTCTTGATCCTATCCATCCTTGTCACTCCCAAAGAGAGCCTCAACATCTTCAGCTCTGCTACCTCTAGCTCTGCCTCCTGTCTTTTCTTCAGTGCCACTGTCTCTAAGCCGTAGAGCATTGCTGGTCTCACCACTGTCCTGTACACCTTTCCTTTCATTCTCGCTGATACTCTTTTATCGCACAACACACACCTGACACTTTTCTCCACCCATTCCAACCTGCCTGTACTCGTCTCTTCACCTCCTTTGAACACTCTCCGTTGCTCTCGACAGTTGACCCTAAGTACTTAAAATCCTGCACCTTCTTTACCTCTGCTCCCTGTAGCCTCACTGTTCCTCTTGGGTCCCTCTCATTCACACACATGTATTCCGTCTTGCTGCGGCTAACCTTCATTCCTCTGCTTTCCAGAGCGTACCTCCACCTCTCCAAATTTTCTTCCACCTGTTCCCTGCTCTCGCTACAAAGCACAATGTCATCTGCAAACATCATAGACCATGGAGACTCCTGTCTAACTTCATCTGTCATCCTGTCCATCACTAGAGCAAACAAAAAGGGGCTTAGAGCCGATCCTTGATGCAGACCCATCTCCACCTTGAACTCTTCTGTCACACCTACAGCACATCTCACCACTGTTTTACAACTCGCATACATGTCCTGCACCACTCTAACATACTTCTCTGCCACTCCAGACTTCCTCATACAACACCACAGCTCCTCTCTCGGCACCCTGTCGTACGCTTTCTCTAAATCAACAAAGACACAATGCAACTCTTTATTACCTTCTCTGTACTTCTCCATCAGCATCCTCAAAGCAAATACTGCATCTGATGTACTCTTTCTAGGCATAAAACCATATTGCTGCTCACAAATTCACACCTCTGCCCTTAACCTAGCTTCCACTACTCTTTCCCACAGCTTCATTGTATGGCTCATTAGCTTTATGCCTCTGTAATTGCCACAGCTCTGCACATCTCCCTTGTTCTTAAAAATCGGCACCAATACACTTCTCCTCCATTCCTCTGGAATCCTCTCACTCTCCAAGATCTCGTTAAACAAACTAGTCAGAAACTCTACTGCCACCTCTCCTAAGCACTTCCATACCTCCACAGGTATGTCATCAGGACCAACAGCCTTTCCACTCTTCATCCTCTTCAACGCCCTTCTCACCTCACTTTTACTAATATTTGCTACTTCCTGCTCCACAACAGTCACCTCTTCTACTCTTTGTTCTCTTTCGTTTTCCTCATTCATCAACTCCTCAAAGTACTCCTTCCATCTTCCCATCACCCTCCTGGCATCTGTCAGTACATTTCCATCTCTATCTTTAATCACTCTAACCTGCTGCACATCCTTCCCATCTCTATCTCTTTGCCTCGCCAACCTGAACAGATCCACCTCTCCCTCCTTACTGTCCAGCCTAGCATACAAGTCCTCATATGCTCTTTGTTTGGCCTTTGCCCCTTCTACCTTCACCTTACGGTGCATCTCCCTGTACTCCTGTCTACTCTCTTCAGTCCTCTCAGTGTCCCACTTCTTCCTAGCTAGCCTCTTTCCCTGTATACACTCCTGGACTTCCTCATTCCACCACCAAGTCTCCTTGTCCACTTTTCCCTTACCTGATGATACACCAAGTACCCTCCTACCTGTCTCCCTGATCACATTGGCTGTAGTTGTCCAGTCAACTGAAAGCACCTCCTGACCACCCATAGCTTGTCTCAACTCCTCCCTAAAGACTACACAACATTCGTCCTTTCTCAGCTTCCACCCCTTTGTCCTCTTCTCTGCCTTTGTCCTCTTCACCTTCCTCACCACCAGGGTTATTTTACACACCACCATTCTGTGTTGTCTGGCTACACTCTCCCCTACCAACACCTTGCAGTCACTAATCTCTTTCAGATTACAACGTCGACACAAGATGTAGTCCACCTGAGTGCTTCTGCCTCCGCTCTTATATGTCACCCTATGTTCCTGCCTCTTCTGGAAGAAAGTATTTACTACTGCCATTTCCATCCTCTTTGCAAAGTCCACCACCATCTGTCCTTCTACATTCCTGTCCTGAAGACCAAACCTGCCCATCACATTTTCATCCCCTCTGTTCCCTTCCCCAACATGTCCATTGAATTTTATGCCTGATATTTATAATTTTATTATTAAAAAAGTTCATGAAGTCCTTACTATTGCATGATGGTGTTGATGTGTGACACACACACACACACACACACACACACACACACACACACACACACACACCTGCCACCAAGTGAGGGGCTAAGAGTGACCACCATATCACAGACACACACACATTCAAACAAACACACTGATCACTGTTGTTATTTTGTTGTTATTATTATTAACAGTGGCAGTTTTAGGCATGGGCGAATGGGGCAGTGGGGGCGGCACACGACCTTGGAGGAAAAAATAATAATCGGTGCTGCTAAGTGGTTTTCTATTATCTATGATACCTGTGCCGCCCCTGCTGCTGAAGGAGCCGCACAGAAGCTGAGGAGAGATGATGAGGGGGGAGGGGGGTGTTAGGGGGGGGTGCAGAGTACAGTTCATCTCTCCCAAATGAAGCGGACAAGAAGGGGGCTAAATTATGTCAGTGACACCTGACTTTCTTACAAATAACGCGCATTTCATTCAAAATATTATAAACACAGACCAATAATTTGCACTTTTTTCATTTATTTAATTGTGTGAAATGGTTAATAAAAATAGGTAATAAAACGATTATGATGTGGAGGTAAATTGGTTTAGTCTTGACTTCTGGTCGTGAGTGACAGCGTCGGGGGAAATCTGTTGATTGTCGAATCGTCGATTATAAAGTAAACACAGCGATGGAGAGAAAAATGCCAAAGCTGTCAGGGGTCCAATTTAGGAAAAAAAGAAAAGAAGATGAGGAGAAACAGGCAAAAGATAAAGGTATATAACAATGTTCTCTCTGTATGATTGTTATTCATGTCATCATGTTAATTAGTGGTATAACGTTAACTCTTAGGTTTGTTAGCCTTCTTGCTTATGATGTTTGCTATGCTTACCTTGCTAAAAAAGGTTTTCCAGTGAAACTATTACAAAATTCCTTATTGTAGAGTGTTTTGGGCACTATTCCAGTAGGATTTACCATTCCACCCACCAATAGAATCAATCCATCATATACCAGCAGACATTGTTATACTTACCATTAAAACCTATACGATTCCCATTATAACCATTAAATCCATTACATCTTCTATTATTTTTGGGCAGGGTTCTATTGTTTTTTCAGCAATGTATACAACATGAGATCTAAATAAAATTAACCACAAAATTATGCTTTGCAACAAAACTGTTGCAAGTACAGTTATTTATTTCCATTGTTTATTGTCACGGGCTGACTTAATGGGCTTGGGACGAGGCGGCGCAGCTGGGATACATGGAACGTGGGATTAACTCGCCGCATTGTAGAAGGGAGCAAAAGTTTGACGGCGCATGGATTCACGATCTTGGTGATGGTGAAAGGCCCAATGTATCGGGGAGAGAGCTTACGAGAGGCGGCCTTTAAGTGAATGTCTCGGGTGGATAACATGACTCTCTGCCCTATTTTGAACTTGTAGGCCTGAGAGCGCCTGCCGTCTGCTTGGTCCTTATACCTCTTGTTGACTCGCAGCAAGGTCTTCCTTGCTTGCTGCCACGTCCTTTTACAGCGTCGGATGAAGGCTTGAACAGAGGGAACATTGACCTCCTCTTCCTGAGAAGGGAACAGGGGCGGCTGATAACCTAAGCAGCATTGGAACGGAGACAGACCAGTTGATGATCTGGGAGTTGTGAGCGTATTCTACCCAGGGGAGAAATTTGCTCCACGAGGTAGCGTCCCGGGAGGTCATGCACCTCAGGGCGACCTAAAGGGACTGGTTCTTCCTCTCAGTCTGACCATTAGATTGGGGATGAAATCCTGATGATAGACTGGGAGTGGCCCCGATCAGTTTGCAGAAACCCTTCCAAAATTGAGAGGTAAACTGTGGACCTCGATCCGAGACAACGTCTGTTGGAAGGCTATGTAGCTTGAAAACGTGGTTGACCATGAGTTCTGCGGTTTCCTTGGCGGAGGGCAGTCGTGGTAGGGGAATGAAGTGGGCGGCCTTAGAAAATCGGTCCACCACCGTCATGATGCAGGTGTGGCTGTTCGATGTGGGTAGCCCCGTGACGAAGTCTAAGGCTATGTGGGACCATGGGCGGTGTGGGATGGGTAGAGGCCTGGGGCTGTGTTGGTGTGTTTAGCCCTCACACAGGTGTCACATGCCGCAACAAAGCTGGAGACATCCTCCTTAACTGTGGGCCACCAAAATCGTTGCTGAGTCTGTGCCAAGGTGCGGGTTATGCCCGGGTGACAGGAAAGTTTAGAGCTATGGGCCCACTCCAGGACCTGGGAACGCAGGTGGAGAGGGACGAAGAGGTGATTAGGGGGAACGTTGCTGGGCCCAGGTTCGTGGGTCGAAGCCTGCTTTACCTTGGTCTCGATGTCGAGTTCTGCGGCGGCGAGTAAGGAGGTCGGAGGCAGGATAGTGTCGTTGACATGGATGTCGTGAGTGGCAGCGAATTGACTCGAGAGTGCATCCGGCTTGCCGTTCTTGGATCCTGGGCGGAAGGAGAGGGTAAAATTGAATCGGCTAAAGAACAGGGCCCATCGGGCTTGGCGGGCGTTGAGTCTCTTGGCGCTCCGAAGGTATTCTAGGTTCTTATGATCAGTCCATACCATGAAGGGGACCTCCGTCCCCTCTAACCAATGTCTCCACTCCTCCAGAGCGAGCTTAATGGCCAGGAGCTCACGATCGCCGATGCCATAGTTCCTTTCAGCAGGCGTTAGGCGGTGTGAGAAGAAGGAGCAGGGGTGCAGTTTGTTGTCGTGTGGGGCTCTCTGGGACAAAATGCCCCCTACCCCCGTGCTGGAGGCGTCGACCTCCAAGGTGAACTGGCGTGAAGGGTCTGGAATGGTTAGGATTGGGGCGGACGTGAACCGTTGTTTCAGTTCCGTAAAGGCCTTCTCTGCTTCCGGGGCCCAGTGAAAGTGGTTCTTGGGAGAGGTGATTATTGTTAGGGGGGCAGCAATGGAGCTGTAGTTCCGGATAAAGCGTCGGTAGAAGTTGGCGAATCCCAGGAATCTCTGGAGTGCCTGTCGTGAGGAGGGAGTGGGCCAGCTGGCCACGGCTTGGAGCTTGGTTGGTTCCATCCTGATGCCTTCGGAACCAATAACGAACCCAAGGAATGTGGTGGTCATGGAGTGGAACTCGCATTTCTCAGCCTTGACAAATAGGTTGTTCTCTAGCAGTCTCTGAAGCACCTGTCGGACGTGGTGTTGGTGTTCCTCCAGGTCTCGGGAGAAGATCAGGATATCGTCAAGGTAAACGAATACGAAGGAGTTGAGGAAGTCTCTGATAACGTCGTTGATAAGGGCCTGGAAGACTGCGGGGGCCGAAGGGGACCACCAGGTATTCATAGTGCCCCGTTGGGGTGTTGAAGGCAGTCTTCCATTCGTCTCCCTCCCGAATGCGGACAAGGTGGTAAGCATTACGTAAATCCAGCTTGGTAAATATCTTGGCTCCCTGGAGAAGTTCAAAGGCGGTAGCCATTAGCGGCAGAGGGTAGCGGTTCTTGACAGTGATGTTGTTTAGGCCCCTGTAATCTATGCACGGGCGAAGAGACCCGTCCTATTTGCCCACGAAGAAGAAACCTGCTCCTGCTGGGGAGGAGGAAGGGCGGATGATTCCTGCGGCGAGGGATTCCGTTATGTATTGGTTCATAGCCTCACGTTCCTTTGGTGACAGCGAGTATAGGCGACCCTTGGGTGGTGTGGTGCCCGGGAGAAGGTCGATAGCGCAGTCGTATGGACGGTGAGGGGGCAGAGAGGTGGCGCGATATTTACTGAAGACCTCTCTAAGGTCATGGTATTCTGATGGGACGTGGATGAGATCGGGTAGTTCCCCTGCGGGGGCGGGGCTGAGGCATGGTGTGGTAGCAGCTCGTAAGCATGTCCTGGAACATGATGGACTCCAGGCCAAAATTGTGTTCCTCTCCCAATGCATTTGTGGGTTGTGCCGGATTAGCCAGGGCAGACCCAGAACGATCGTGGCGTGAGATCCTTCCATGACAAACAGTGACGTCCGTTCTGTGTGGTTGCCTGAGATCCTGAGGTTGACGAGAGGGGTCTTGTGGGTGATAGATGGGAGCGGACTCCCGTCGAGGGCCTGGACCTTTAGGTGGGTCTCCAAAGGCAGTGCGGGGATACCCAGAGCCTTGGCCGCGGCTGCGTTGATGAGGTTGCGGTCTGATCCTGAGTCAACCAGCGCCTGTACCACGTGGGTGTGTCGTTCATAGAGGAGAAAGACGGGGAGCAGGCGACGTTGGTCTGGGAGTCTTTTTGGAATCACGCCCTCTAGTGCTCCCAGCTGGACTAGAGGGCACTTCCTTTTGCTGGGCAGTTCCTAAGCTGGTGACCCGATTTCCCGCAGTAAAAACAGGCCCTCTCCACTTGGCGTCGTCGTCTCTCCTCTGGGGAGATGTGTGTTCTGTCCAGTTGCATCGCTTCTTCCTGGAAGTCGACTCGGGGAGGAGAGGGTTGGGGGGGAAACCTGAGTGGGGGGCCCCGAGAAGCTCTACGGAGGCGGAGACGTGAGTCCACTCGTCCGGCCAAGTCTATGAGCCCCTGGAGTGAGGAGGGTAGCTCTTGAGAAGCCAGCTCATCTTTGAGTGTCTCTGTCAGGCCCT
This sequence comes from Channallabes apus, assembly GCA_030522415.1. Classification (NCBI taxonomy): domain Eukaryota; kingdom Metazoa; phylum Chordata; class Actinopteri; order Siluriformes; family Clariidae; genus Channallabes; species Channallabes apus. Next base: position 282,045 of record CM060119.1, read on the forward strand.
CCAAAAACACGTCACATAGGGCTCGTTCATTCCATCCACTGGGGAGCGCCAGGGTTTGGAATTCGATGGCGTAATCGTAGGGCGAACGCACGCCTTGTTTTAGTGTCAGCAGCTTACGTCCAGCCTCCCTTCCATGACATGAGCGATCAAACACTCTCTTCATCTCCTGGGCGAAACTCTCATACTCAGAGCAGCAAGGATCATGAGCATCCCAGAGCGCAGTACTCCATTCCCGGGCTCTTCCTGTGAGGAGTGTGATGACGTATGCCACCTTGGAGCGATCAGTGGTGAACGTGGAGGCCTGGAGCTCGAAGATCAGCGAGCACTGGGAGAGAAACGAGCGACAGGTACCTGGATCTCCTTCGTAAGCGGGGGGGGGGGAAATCCATCCGGCGCTGGAGAGAGTCGAAGTCTTTGGATCTGGCATCAGCGAGTGACTGCTTCGTAGTGAGCAGC
>CM060119.1:287500-290000 GCA_030522415.1 Channallabes apus
GTCTGTGTGTGTCTGTGTGTGTGTGTGTCTGTGTGTGTCTGTGTGTGTCTGTGTGTGTGTCTGTGTGTGTGTGTGTGTGTCTGTCTGTGTGTGTGTGTCTGTGTGTGTGTGTGTGTGTGTGTGTCTGTGTGTGTGTGTGTGTGTGTGTGTGTGTGTGTCTGTGTGTCTGTGTGTGTGTGTGTCTGTGTGTGTGTGTGTGTCTGTGTGTGTGTGTGTGTGTGTGTGTGTGTCTGTGTGTCTGTGTGTGTGTGTGTGTGTGTGTCTGTCTGTGTGTGTGTGTGTGTGTGTGTGTGTGTGTGTGTGTGTTACTGATCAGATGATCAGCGTGCTCTCATTTTGTTGCTCCACACTGTGCCGGGTCGAGTTGAAGTCGGGAGAAAGCAGAAGCTCAGGAAGAGGAAGTTCCTGCTGAACCTCTAGAGGGGTGTTTTGGGGAACTGATCAGAAGTGTGTGTGTGTGTGTGTGTGTGTCTGTCAGGCTTCACACAGTAGAGGATCTGTTTGACTATGTATTAGGAGTATAATGAGTTTTTAAGGCGTGTGGACGTCGTGCTGAAGTCGATGTTCATCTGAAGGTTTCCTTCCTCAGCCAGTTTCTCCTCGTCATTGTCGCTTCTTCTTTAGGGAAATGAATCGACTTCTGTTTTTTCCTTAACAATGCTTTCGAACATAAATAAATATTATATATTCTTATCCTTAAGGCCACCAGCAGCGATCGGTGCAGAGCGCAACGAGAGTCTCCATTGAAGAGAATTTTCGTTGTTTCCGTAGCGGTTGGGTTTTTACGGGGCGGGTTGCTAGCTCAACGCCCAACCCTTCTCCTTTCTCATCCGGCACTTGGGAACCGGAAACGGTGGAGTTCTAGACCTCCAGCTGCGAGAAGTTACAGCCTCACCTGGGAACTGAACCAGCGATCTCCGGATGATAGGACGAGCAGTTTACCCAGAGGCCCAAAATATTATTTATAAATATTAAATATTACATAAATAAATAATAGGGCGGCGCGGTGGTGTAGTGGTTAGCACTGTCGCCTTGCACCTCCAGGGTCTGGGTTCGATTCCCCGGCCAGGCTCGATTCCCGTCTCTGTGTGCATGGAGTTTGCATGTTCTCCCTGTGCTTGGTGGGTTTCCTCCGGGTACTCCGGTTTCCTCCCACAGTCCAAAGACATGCAGGTTAGGCTAATTGGCGTTCCCAAATTGCCCGTAGTGTGTGATTGGGTGTGTGAGTGTGTATGTGTGTGTGCCCTGCGATGGATTGGCACCCTGTCCAGGGTGTACCCCGCCTAGTGCCCGAAGTCTCCTGAGATAGGCTCCAGGTCCCCCGCGACCCTGAACACAGGATTAAGCGGTATAGAAAATGAATGAATGAATGAATGAATGAATAAATAAATAATGCAATAAGATTTAAATCTGGATTAATTTTTAGAAGAAGTTCTCAGTAGGTGAAAAGTTGCTTTAACTTAAAAAAACCAACAGCAAGAACGTGTAGTTCTTGTAGTGTAGAGGTGGTTTGGACATGTTCAGAGGAGAGATGGTGAATATATCGGTAGAAGGATGCTGAGGTTGGAACTGCCAGGCAGGAGGTCTAGAGGAAGACCAAAGAGGAGATTTATGGATGCAGTGAGAGAGGACATGAAGTTAGTTGGTGTGAGAGAAGAGGATGCAGAGGATAGGGTTAGATGGAGGCAGATGATCCGCTGTGGCGACCCCTGAAAGGGAACAGCCCAAAGACAAAGAAGAAGTTTGTACGTGTGTAGTATTTGCTGTGAGGAAGTGGTGGTGGTGGTGGTGGTGATGAGATACAGATCTGATCGTCCTGCAGGTCGATGGGTCGAAGCCCAGGGAAACAGTTTATCTTAAATGACCTCATAAGAGATAAAACTGATGATCTGATGTTTAGAGACTCACAGGAGTAACAACCTGACGTCGTCCATGTGTGTGAGGCAGTTCAGACGGTCTGGTGGTGACATCACAGTGATGTAATCATGACCGTCTGACCTCAGGGACTGAAGAGTTTAGTCTATTCTGTAAATACGAGAGAGACGAGAGAGACGCATCACTCTGTTTAAGTACCTTTCCCACGATTCAACGCCATTAAAGAGTTTATAATAATTATAAGTAAAACAGTAATATTTTAATAATGAATATTTTTAAACATAATTTCATTTGCTTTGTTCTTCTGTTTTCCTGCTGAAGGTCGATGAGTCCTGGGTTTAAGATCCTCGTCTCACTCTTCAGCGTGTCAGAACTCGTTATTCCACCTGTTTAACCACTTTGTTCTGAAACTGAATGTTAATTATTTCTGTACAGTTTTGTTTTCTCTCCAGACTCGGGCTCAGTGTCAGCTTCAGATGATCACGTGCTAGTTAATATTAGCACCTGTAACTAGTGGACAGTGTTTCGGTGTGTGTGTGTGTGTGTGTGTGTTGTACTCCAGTGTTTCACCCTGCATGGTTTTCATTACTGCGCTGTGAGGTCATGCTGGAGGAACGCTGCAGCT
>CM060119.1:292500-310000 GCA_030522415.1 Channallabes apus
TGAGTGAGAGCGTGAGTGAGTGAGTGAGTGAGTGAGAGTGAGTGAGAGAGTGAGTGATTGAGTGAGAAAGTGAGAGAGTGAGTGAGAGAGTGAGTGAGTGAGTGAGTGAGAGAGTGAGTGAGTGAGTGAGTGATTGAGTGAGAGAGTGAGTGAGAGAGTGAGTGATTGAGTGAGTGATTGAGTGAGAAAGTGAGTGAGTGAGTGAATGATTGAATGAGTGATTGAGTGAGAGAGTGAGTGAGTGAGTGAGAGAGTGAGTGATTGAGTGAGTGATTGAGTGAGTGATTGAGTGAGAGAGTGAGTGAGTGAGTGATTGAGTGAGTGAGTGAGTGATTGAGTGAGAAAGTGAGTGAGTGAGTGAATGATTGAATGAGTGATTGAGTGAGAGAGTGAGTGAGAGAGTGAGTGAGTGAGTGATTGAGTGAGAGAGTGAGTGAGTGAGTGAATGATTGAATGAGTGATTGAGTGAGAGAGTGAGTGGGTGAGTGAGAGAGTGAGTGAGTGAGTGAGTGAGTGAGAGAGTGAGTGAGTGAGTGAGTGAATGATTGAATGAGTGAATGAGTGATTGAGTGAGAGAGTGAGTGAGTGAGAGAGTGAGTGAGTGAGTGAGTGAGTGAGAGAGTGAGTGAGAGAGTGAGAGAGTGAGTGAGAGAGTGAGTGAGTGAGTGAGAGAGTGAGTGAGAGAGTGAGTGAGTGAGAGAGTGAATGAGTGAGAGAGGGTGAGTGAGAGATTTCACGTGGTTATTTCAATTATTTTGTCTGATTTCTTTGGGAATTTCCGGCAGGTGAAATAAAGGCCCCGAGTGTTTCTCCTGCTCACGCTAAACCCAAGGAACTCTGTATGAACTTTGTTTACTGTTTTTGTTTTAGTGCCTATTTCGACGTTTTTAGGCAGAAATGCTCACTAGTAGTGTGGTCACATGGTCAGGAACACGGCCTCTAATTGGGAGACGGACTCGGAGCAGGACACCACAGAGCAGAGGGCTTAATAAGAGTGATATCAATGTTATAGAGAGACAGGTAATGTCGCACAGTGTGTGTGTGTGTGTGTGTGTGTGTATCAGAGGTGGGGAAAAAGTACAGAGTAACGAGTTACATTTATTAAAAATAAAAGTACTTCTATGAGTAGTTTTACTGCACCAGACTTTATAGATTTGTGAAGAAGAAACGCTCCTCTTACTCGACTCCACTCGGCTCCACTCGACTCGTTACTCTTCTAACTGTTTATTACTCGACTCCACTCGGCCGTTTGGAGGGAAACTGAATGTACAGTAAATCTTACACTGGAAATAGTTCACACTGTTCAAACACACACATTTCAAAAGCTTTATATTGTAAAAAATAAAAAAAGGAGATTAGGAAATTTGTGTTTCTTGTTCCTTAATTTACTATTTTATAAACATATTGAATTTTATCCATGTATTTTATACATTTATTTCATTTATTTCTATATATATATATATACACACACACACAATTTATAAAAAAAATCGAGAATCAGCTGAGAATCTTTTCTCCAAATACTTTTTACTTCTACTTCAGTAATATTATTTTGAAGTACAGCTACTCTTACTTGAGTAAAAATTTTGACTCGTCTACCCACCGCTGGTGTGTGTGTGTGTGTGTGTGTGTGTGTGTGTGTGTGTGTGTGTGTGTGTGTGTGTGTGTGTGTGTGAAGCCATGACTGAGTTTACAGTAGGTCACAGGAACACCTGGTGTGAGGTCACTTTAAATACTCATTAATGTAATTTTGATCCGAGACTCGCGTGGTGTCTGATGAGCGGCTCAGTGTTTAACCGGAGCGTTCCTGAGTGTGTGTGTGTGTGTGTGTGTGTGTGTAGCTCACTGTAAACATCTGAAGGTTAGAACAGCAGCTCTGTTCACACTCTGTGTGTGTGTGTGTGTGTGTGTGTAGCTCACCTGTTGATTTCTCACACAGCACTGAATGCTAATTTAATCTCTGATCTTCTAGAATGTTCCGATCATTAACACTGGAACACAGCAGCATTGTAGATTACTCACACCGCGCTCTAGAACCCTGTGGGACAAATACACAACGCTTCGGTCGAGTGAAACTTATCTAACACTAACCCCTAAGCCCTAACCCCTAACCACTAACACTACAGTTAAAGAGTCAGACGTGCTGGGTCAGACACATGGGGCGAGACGTGCGGGGCGAGACGTGCTGGGCGAGACGTGCGGGGCGAGACGTGCGGGGCGAGACGTGCTGGGCGAGACGTGCGGGGCGAGACGTGCGGGTGAGACGTGCGGGTGAGACGTGCGGGTGAGACGTGCGGGGCGAGACGTGCGGGGCGAGACGTGCGGGGCGAGACGTGCGGGGCGAGACGTGCGGGGCGAGACGTGCGGGGCGAGACGTGCGGGGCGAGACGTGCGGGGCGAGACGTGCGGGGCGAGACGTGCGGGCGAGACGTGCGGGCGAGACGTGCGGGGCGAGACGTGCGGGGCGAGACGTGCGGGGCGAGACGTGCGGGGCGAGACGTGCGGGGGAGACGTGCGGGCGAGACGTGCGGGGCGAGACGTGCGGGCGAGACGTGGGGGCGAGACGTGGGGGCGAGACGTGCGGGGCGAGACGTGCGGGTGAGACGTGCGGGCGAGACGTGCGGGCGAGACGTGCGGGGCGAGACGTGCGTGTGAGACGTGCGGGCGAGACGTGCGGGTGAGACGTGCGTGTGAGAAACAGGCACAGAAACAGGATGATTTATGAAAATAGTCTGTTAGGTTTAATACGCAGCCTTTCAGGTGTTAAGCCTCAGCATTAATAAAGCCTTGTGGTGTGTGTGTGTGTGTGTGTGTGTGTGTGTGTGTCAGTACACGGTGAGGTTGGGAAAAGGGGAACTTCCTAAACAGTGATTGTGAAAGAGGATCTCCACCCACGTGTTTAAAAATACTCCATCAGGCCTGAAACTCTCTGTGGCCTTAAAGCTCAACTCCATTGTTGTGTGTGTGTGTGTGTGTGAGGGTGTGTGTGTGTGTGTGTGTGTTGCCTGGGATCACGTCCTGTACACACAGGCGTGAATACACAGCTCTGCACAGGATACACACACTGCTCTCCAGGGCTTTGTGAACTTGATTCCTGGAAGTAGGACGGGTCGCTCCATTCGCTCCTCGGCTCGCGGTTCCACACTGCAGCAGGAGGCCGTGAGACCCGTGAGGTTTTACACACTCTCGTTTTCACATGCTCTCTTTAGGGTGTGTGTGTGTGTGTGTGTGTGTGTTAGCATATGTTGTGTGTTAGAACATGTTTTCCACGATGTGTGTCGATGCGCCGTGAGTTTGTTTGCACCCACGCAGGTCTCGAGTCTCTGCGTCTGGCGCTCGCTCGTGCATCTTGTGGCTTTGGTGTGCTCGGGGTGTGTGTGTGTGTGTGTGTGTGTGTGTGTGTGTGTGTGTGTGTGTGAGAGAGATATATATCCTGTTTACTCCTGTGAAGTGCAAACACGGAGCTCACACCTTCACCATCAAACCAACGTCTTTTACAACCAAAACACTTCAGTGCTTTTACAGAAAAAAATTAATTCTGTTGTATTTACAGAAACATTGCGGCGTTACAGGCGGCTCCACACACACACACACACACACAAACACACACACACACACACACACACACACACACACTAAACTTTTAGCAGTCTGAGTGTGTGTATAATGTAGTGTCCGGTGTAGAGAAGATCCTCAGTCACGTATCGCCGACTCCAACATCTTTATAAACTATTAGTATTTTTATAATTCAATTCAATTCAATTCAATTTTATTTGTCACAGTCACATAATGTATAATGTGAATGTATATTTACTGTAGAGTGCAAGCAGGGACTCCGGCAGGACTAACTATGACATCATAACTAAAAGGGAGGAGCCAGAAGGAAACACAAACATGAGGGGGAACTGAGATGTAAAGCAAACAATCACCTCACCGTCAACAAACCTGAGTGATCAAATGAGAGTGAGGAAGACAGCATCTAAACATACCAGTTCACCATAATACTCTACGTCCATGAGTCCCCCAGATCTGCTCCTTTACCTTATGGCAAATCTATTTATAAAATGCTTGGCTAAATAAATAGGTTTTGAGCCTAGACTTAAACACTGAGACTGTGTCTGAGTCCCGAACACTATTTGGAAGACTATTCCATAATTTTGGGGCGTATATATGTAGTATATGAGTAGTATATATATTATAGTATATAATAGTAGTATATGAGGTGTTAGTGTACAGTAGTATATGAGGTTAGTGTACAGTAGTATATGAGGTTAGTGTACAGTAGTATATGAGGTTAGTGTACAGTAGTATAGTTATCCTGAAAGAGGAGTTTGTAAGGAATGTCCTAGAGGTGAAGAGAGTATCAGACAGGTTGATGAGTCTGAAGCTGGATATTGAAGGGATAATGTTCAATGTTGTTAGTGGTTATGCTCCACAGGTAGGATGTGTGTTAGAAGAGAAGGAGAAATTCTGGAGTGAGTTAGATGAAGTGATGCAGAGCATCCCCAGAGGTGAGAGAGTGGTGATTGGTGCAGACTTCAATGGACATGTTGGGGAAGGGAACAGAGGTGATGAAAATTTGATGGGCAGGTTTGGTCTTCAGGACAGGAATGTAGAAGGACAGATGGTGGTGGACTTTGCAAAGAGGATGGAAATGGCAGTAGTAAATACTTTCTTCCAGAAGAGGCAAGAACATAGGGTGACATATAAGCGTGGAGGCAGAAGCACTCAGGTGGACTACATCTTGTGTCGACGTTGTAATCTGTTGGTAGGGAAGAGTGTAGCCAGACAACACAGAATGGTGGTGTGTAAAATAACCCTGGTGGTGAGGAAGGTGAAGAGGACAAAGGCAGAGCAGAGGACAAAGTGGTGGAAGCTGAGAAAGGAAGAATGTTGTGTAGTCTTTAGGGAGGAGTTGAGACAAGCTATGGGTGGTCAGGAGGTGCTTTCAGTTGACTGGACAACTACAGCCAATGTGATCAGGGAGACAGGTAAGAGGATACTTGGTGTATCATCAGGTAAGGGAAAAGGAGACAAGGAGACTTGGTGGTGGGATGAGGAAGTCCAGGAGTGTATACAGGGAAAGAGACTAGCTAAGAACAAGTGGTACACTGAGAGGACTGAAGAGAGTAGACAGGAGTACAGGGAGATGCACCGTAAGGTGAAGGTAGAAGTGGCAAAGGCCAAACAAAGAGCATATGAGGACTTGTATGCTAGGCTGGACAGTAAGGAGGGAGAGGTGGATCTGTACAGGTTGGCGAGGCAAAGAGATAGAGATGGGAAGGATGTGCAGCAGGTTAGAGTGATTAAAGATAGAGATGGAAATGTACTGACAGATGCCAGGAGGGTGATGGGAAGATGGAAGGAGTACTTTGAGGAGTTGATGAATGAGGAAAACGAAAGAGAACAAAGAGTAGAAGAGGTGACTGTTGTGGAGCAGGAAGTAGCAAATATTAGTAAAAGTGAGGTGAGAAGGGCGTTGAAGAGGATGAAGTGTGGAAAGGCTGTTGGTCCTGATGACATACCTGTGGAGGTATGGAAGTGCTTAGGAGAGGTGGCAGTAGAGTTTCTGACTAGTTTGTTTAACGAGATCTTGGAGAGTGAGAGGATTCCAGAGGAATGGAGGAGAAGTGTATTGGTGCCGATTTTTAAGAACAAGGGAGATGTGCAGAGCTGTGGCAATTACAGAGGCATAAAGCTAATGAGCCATACAATGAAGCTGTGGGAAAGAGTAGTGGAAGCTAGGTTAAGGGCAGAGGTGAGAATTTGTGAGCAGCAATATGGTTTTATGCCTAGAAAGAGTACATCAGATGCAGTATTTGGTTTGAGGATGCTGGTGGAGAAGTACAGAGAAGGTAATAAAGAGTTGCATTGTGTCTTTGTAGATTTAGAGAAAGCGTACGACAGGGTGACGAGAGAGGAGCTGTGGTGTTGTATGAGGAAGTCTGGAGTGGCAGAGAAGTATGTTAGAGTGGTGCAGGACATGTATGAGAGTTGTAAGACAGTGGTGAGATGTGCTGCAGGTGTGACAGAAGAGTTCAAGGTGGAGGTGGGTCTGCATCAAGGATCGGCTCTAAGCCCCTTTTTGTTTGCTCTAGTGATGGACAGGATGACAGATGAAGTTAGACAGGAGTCTCCATGGTCTATGATGTTTGCAGATGACATTGTGCTTTGTAGCGAGAGCAGGGAACAGGTAGAGGAAAATTTGGAGAGGTGGAGGTATGCTCTGGAAAGCAGAGGAATGAAGGTTAGCCGCAGCAAGACGGAATACATGTGTGTGAATGAGAGGGACCCAAGAGGAACAGTGAGGCTACAGGGAGCAGAGGTAAAGAAGGTGCAGGATTTTAAGTACTTAGGGTCAACGGTCGAGAGCAACGGAGAGTGTTCAAAGGAGGTGAAGAGACGAGTACAGGCAGGTTGGAATGGGTGGAGAAAAGTGTCAGGTGTGTTGTGCGATAAAAGAGTATCAGCGAGAATGAAAGGAAAGGTGTACAGGACAGTGGAGAGACCAGCGATGCTCTACGGCTTAGAGACAGTGGCACTGAAGAAAAGACAGGAGGCAGAGCTAGAGGTAGCAGAGCTGAAGATGTTGAGGTTCTCTTTGGGAGTGACAAGGATGGATAGGATCAAGAATCAGTTCATCAGATGGACAATCCATGTGAGATGTTTTGGAGATAAAGTCAGAGAGACCAGATTGAGGTGGTTTGGACATGTTCAGAGGAGAGATGGTGAATATATCGGTAGAAGGATGCTGATGTTGGAACTGCCAGGCAGGAGGTCTAGAGGAAGACCAAAGAGGAGATTCATGGATGCAGTGAGAGAGGACATGAAGTTAGTTGGTGTGAGAGAAGAGGATGCAGAGGATAGGGTTAGATGGAGGCAGATGATTCGCTGTGGCGACCCCTGAAAGAGAACAGCCGAAAGACAAAGAAGAAGAAGACGTGTACAGTAATATATGAGGCGTTAGTATACAGTAGTATATGAGGCGTTAGTGTACAGTAGTATATGAGGTTAGTGTACAGTAGTATATGAGGCGTTAGTGTACAGTAGTATATGAGGCGTTAGTGTACAGTAGTATATGAGGTTATTGTACAGTAGTATATGAGGCGTTAGTGTACAGTAGTATATGAGGCGTTAGTGTACAGTTGTATATGTGGTGTTAGTGTACAGTTGTATATGTGGTGTTAGTGTACAGTTGTATATGAGGTTAGTGTACAGTAGTATATGAGGCGTTAGTGTACAGTAGTATATGTGGCGTTAGTGTACAGTAGTATATGAGGCGTTAGTGTACAGTAGTATATGTGGCGTTAGTGTACAGTAGTATATGAGGTTAGTGTACAGTAGTATATGAGGTTAGTGTACAGTAGTATATGAGGCGTTAGTGTACAGTAGTATATGTGGTCAGTGTACAGTAGTATATGAGGTGTTAGTGTACAGTAGTATATGTGGCGTTAGTGTACAGTAGTATATGAGGCGTTAGTGTACAGTAGTATATGTGGCGTTAGTGTACAGTAGTATATGAGGTGTTAGTGTACAGTAGTATATGTGGCGTTAGTGTACAGTAGTATATGAGGCGTTAGTGTACAGTAGTATATGAGGCGTTAGTGTACAGTAGTATATGAGGCGTTAGTGTACAGTAGTATATGAGGTGTTAGTGTACAGTAGTATATGTGGTTAGTGTACAGTAGTATATGCGGTGTTAGTGTACAGTAGTATATGAGGCGTTAGTGTACAGTAGTATATGAGGCGTTAGTGTACAGTAGTACATGAGGTTAGTGTACAGTAGTATATGAGGCGTTAGTGTACAGTAGTATATGAGGCGTTAGTGTACAGTAGTATATGAGGTGTTAGTGTACAGTAGTATATGTGGTTAGTGTACAGTAGTATATGTGGTTAGCGTACAGTAGTATATGAGGTTAGTGTACAGTAGTATATGAGGCGTTAGTGTACAGTAGTATATGAGGTGTTAGTGTACAGTAGTATATGTGGTTAGTGTACAGTAGTATATGAGGCGTTAGTGTACAGTAGTATATGAGGCGTTAGTGTACAGTAGTATATGTGGTTAGTGTACAGTAGTATATGAGGCGTTAGTGTACAGTAGTATATGAGGCGTTAGTGTACAGTAGTATATGAGGCGTTAGTGTACAGTAGTATATGTGGTTAGTGTACAGTAGTATATGAGGCGTTAGTGTACAGTAGTATATGAGGTTAGTGTACAGTAGTATATGAGGCGTTATTGTACAGTAGTATATGAGGCGTTAGTGTACAGTAGTATATGAGGCGTTATTGTACAGTAGTATATGAGGTTAGTGTACAGTAGTATATGTGGTTAGTGTACAGTAGTATATGAGGCGTTAGTGTACAGTAGTATATGAGGCGTTAGTGTACAGTAGTATATGAGCTGTTAGTGTACAGTAGTATATGAGGTGTTAGTGTACAGTAGTATATGAGCTGTTAGTGTACAGTAGTATATGAGGCGTTAGTGTACAGTAGTAAATGAGGCGTTAGTGTACAGTAGTATATGAGGCGTTAGTGTACAGTAGTATATGAGGTTAGTGTACAGTAGTATATGAGGTTAGTGTACAGTAGTATATGAGCTGTTAGTGTACAGTAGTATATGAGCTGTTAGTGTACAGTAGTATATGAGGCGTTAGTGTACAGTAGTATATGAGGTTAGTGTACAGTAGTATATGAGGCGTTAGTGTACAGTAGTATATGAGGTGTTAGTGTACAGTAGTATATGAGGCGTTAGTGTACAGTAGTATATGAGGCGTTAGTGTACAGTAGTATATGAGGTTAGTGTACAGTAGTATATGAGGCGTTAGTGTACAGTAGTATATGAGGTTAGTGTACAGTAGTATATGAGCTGTTAGTGTACAGTAGTATATGAGGTGTTAGTGTACAGTAGTATATGTGGTGTTAGTGTACAGTAGTATATGAGGTGTTAGTGTACAGTAGTATATGAGGTGTTAGTGTACAGTAGTATATGTGGTGTTAGTGTACAGTAGTATATGAGGTGTTAGTGTACAGTAGTATATGAGGTGTTAGTGTACAGTAGTATATGTGGTTAGTGTACAGTAGTATATGAGCTGTTAGTGTACAGTAGTATATGAGGCGTTAGTGTACAGTAGTATATGAGCTGTTATTGTACAGTAGTATATGTGGTGTTAGTGTACAGTAGTATATGAGGTGTTAGTGTACAGTAGTATATGAGCTGTTAGTGTACTGTAGTATATGTGGTGTTAGTGTACAGTAGTATATGAGCTGTTAGTTTACAGTAGTATATGTGGTGTTAGTGTACAGTAGTATATGAGGCGTTAGTGTACAGTAGTATATGAGGCGTTAGTGTACAGTAGTATATGAGGTTAGTGTACTGTAGTATATGAGGCGTTAGTGTACAGTAGTATATGAGGCGTTAGTGTACAGTAGTATATGAGGCGTTAGTGTACAGTAGTATATGAGCTGTTAGTGTACAGTAGTATATGAGGCGTTAGTGTACAGTAGTATATGAGGTTAGTGTACAGTAGTATATGAGGCGTTATTGTACAGTAGTATATGAGGTTAGTGTACAGTAGTATATGAGGCGTTATTGTACAGTAGTATATGAGGCGTTAGTGTACAGTAGTATATGAGGCGTTAGTGTACAGTAGTATATGAGGTGTTAGTGTACAGTAGTATATGAGGTTAGTGTACAGTAGTATATGAGGTTAGTGTACAGTAGTATATGAGGCGTTAGTGTACAGTAGTATATGAGGCGTTATTGTACAGTAGTATATGAGGCGTTAGTGTACAGTAGTATATGAGGCGTTAGTGTACAGTAGTATATGAGGTGTTAGTGTACAGTAGTATATGAGGTTAGTGTACAGTAGTATATGTGGTTAGTGTACAGTAGTATATGAGGCGTTAGTGTACAGTAGTATATGAGGTTAGTGTACAGTAGTATATGTGGTTAGTGTACAGTAGTATATGAGGTTAGTGTACAGTAGTATATGAGGCGTTAGTGTACAGTAGTATATGAGGCGTTAGTGTACAGTAGTATATGAGGTTAGTGTACAGTAGTATATGAGGCGTTAGTGTACAGTAGTATATGAGGCGTTAGTGTACAGTAGTATATGAGGTGTTAGTGTACAGTAGTATATGAGGTGTTAGTGTACAGTAGTATATGAGGTTAGTGTACAGTAGTATATGTGGCGTTAGTGTACAGTAGTATATGAGGTTAGTGTACAGTAGTATATGAGGCGTTAGTGTACAGTAGTATATGAGGTGTTAGTGTACAGTAGTATATGTGGTTAGTGTACAGTAGTATATGAGGCGTTAGTGTACAGTAGTATATGAGGTTAGTTTACAGTAGTATATGTGGTTAGTGTACAGTAGTATATGAGGCGTTAGTGTACAGTAGTATATGAGGTTAGTGTACAGTAGTATATGTGGTTAGTGTACAGTAGTATATGAGGCGTTAGTGTACAGTAGTATATGAGGCGTTAGTGTACAGTAGTATATGAGGCGTTAGTGTACAGTAGTATATGAGGTGTTAGTGTACAGTAGTATATGAGGTGTTAGTGTACAGTAGTATATGAGGCGTTAGTGTACAGTAGTATATGAGGTGTTAGTGTACAGTAGTATATGAGGTGTTAGTGTACAGTAGTATATGAGGTTAGTGTACAGTAGTATATGAGGCGTTAGTGTACAGTAGTATATGAGGTTAGTGTACAGTAGTATATGTGGTTAGTGTACAGTAGTATATGAGGTTAGTGTACAGTAGTATATGAGGTTAGTGTACAGTAGTATATGTGGCGTTAGTGTACAGTAGTATATGAGGCGTTAGTGTACAGTAGTATACAGGCCCGTGACACAGCCTAAACTTTTATCCTTAATGCTTTTTTCCCCCCTTTTATACTTTAAGTAGTTTTTAAACCAGTACTTTTACGCTTTTACTTGAGTAAAAAGCTTGAGTTGATACTTCAACTTCTAAAGAAGTCTTTTTAAACCCTAGTATCTATACTTCTACTCAAGTAATGAATGTGAATACTTTTGACACCACTGGACCTGATTTCCTGATCAACCCCAGATCATAACACTGTTTCCAGAGGCTTGTACAGTGGACATTATAATTCAATTCAATTCAATTTTATTTATATATCGCTTTTAACAATGGTCATTGTCTCAAAGCAGCTTCACAAGAATTGAAGAAAATTTACAAAAAAAAGAAAAGAAAATAATTGGAAGTGTGTATGTGTGAGAAAAATGTGCAGATAATAATAATGAGACGAATGAATGAAATTTCTCTGATGAGCAAGCCAAGGGTGACGGCGACGGTGGCAAGGAAAATCTCCCTGAGATGGCATTAGGAAGAAACCTTGAGAGGAACCAGACTCAACAGGGAACCCATCCTCATCTGGGCGATAACAGATAGAAATGATATAACATCTTGTGTGTTGTGCAGGTGAAAATTCAATATGACAGAAATTATTTAAATTGACATGAAGACCAGTTCAGCATAGGGACGAGTCAGTAGGTGCAGAGGGCAGATGAGGTCTGGATCACTGGAAGCACAGGAGCAGCATGTGTAGCTCCAACCATCATAAAGCTGAATCCAGCTGGAGCTGGTCCTTCTCTGGACGCCTCAGGAACCTCGCAGGGTCAGCCTTAATACTATTTTGTAATTTATTCTAAACTGAACAGGTAGCCAGTGCAGGGATGATAATATTGGGGTTATATGATCATATTTTCTGGATCTAGTGAGAACCATCATTATACATGATGGAGCATCACTTCATGTCCTTCACTTCTTACCCTGACACGCCCATCACTCTGGAATAGGGTCAGTCTGGACTCATCAGGTCACATGACCTTTTCCCACATCACTCCAAAGTCCAGACTTTATGATCACGAACAAACTGAAGACTTTTTACTGATGAGTCTCAATAAACTCATCAGGTTTTCTTATGGACACACAGCAGTTTAGTCCCTGTGAGTTCTCATCATATTCTGTGTGTGTGTGTGTGTGTGTGTGTGTGTGTGTGTGTGATTGGTTCAATGTTCTCTGGCTGATGCGAGCCGTACCTAGAGGGGGAATTATCAAACCCCAGCCACGGTCCGTGTCGAGGGTCTTATCGGGTTTATAGCATGATGGTGCCCCCCCCCTTCTTATATATACACACACACACACACACACACGTTATTCAGTTTAAAAATAAAGAGAGTTTTTCCACACGAGTTCTTCCACAGATCAGTTCTGCTGCAGTAAATTTAATCAGAGTTCTGATTGTGTTTCTCCTGAACTCGGCACCGTCGTCTCTAAACCAGCAACAGCACAAATAAAAAGCTGAAGTCCAAACGGCATCATCTGTGTGTTCGACTGGTTTCTCCTGTAGCTGTTCATCAGGAAGTGGAGTTACAGCTGTGACTCTGTGGTCGGTCAGGTGTCACTGAGCTTTCCAGTTAATTTCATAAATAGCTGCAGTAAAAGTAGAACTCCAGCAGCTGAGTGAGTGAATCTCCACCCTGAGCCTGAGACTAAAACTGCTGATGAAGCGTGAAGATGACGAGACGTTCAGGAGACATTTTATCATCAGCATCTGTTCTTACACCAGACCTGTGTAAGACGGAGACAGAGAGAGAGAGAGACATATAGAGACACATACGGAGGGAGAGAGGGAGACAGAGAGAGAGGGGGGGAGACAGAGTGAGACATAGACACACAGAGAAAGAGATGGAGAGAAAGAGGAAGACAGAGAGAGGAGGGGGGGATAAAGAGACATAGAGAGACACCACTCCGTCTCCCAGAACTCTGTGGAATTTCATTGTGTTGGCAGTAACCAGTACATATCAGCCTTGTGTGTGTGTGAGAGAGAGAGAGAGAGAGACCTGGCAAGCTGTTTAAGAAAACCATCTAATTCCTGAATCTATCCGAGGTCATGTGTGTTAAATATCTTTCAGTCTGAGGAGATTACGGGGACGAGCCGCGCTGCCTCCTGTCTTCACTCGGACTCCTCCACTGTCTGCCTGCACTCGGACCGGCACACCCCGTTCTTGTCTCTGTGGAGGTTGCGTGAGGACAGCCGCTCCGCTCCGCTCTGACTCGGAGGCCATTACCGCTTATTTATGAGGCCGAGTCTGGCGCTGCGAGAGGCCGTGTGTGCCGTCTGAGCACTTCGAGGCCTAAAACGGTAACGGAGCTGCGTCTCTGTCACATAGCCAAGTGCGGCGCTCATTCATCTACGTTTCTGTTCAATCCGCGGGAGTGAGCTAAGCTGGCGTCCTTCTGAACATGTGAAGGATTATGACTGCAGCAGCTTGACATGTGAAAAACAGAGCATACGGGTTCCTCACCGCTGCCTTTATCAAAATACAGATTTCTCTCCGTTATCAGGTGGCATGGTGGCGTAGCGGTTAGCACTATGGCCTCACACCTCCAGGGCAGAGGGTTTGAGACCCGCCTCAGGTCTGTTTGCATGTTCTCCCTGTGCTTAGTGGGTTTCCTCCCAGAGTCTAAAAATACAGGCAGAGTAAAAACGCAGTAGAAAAACTCCCTGAGACTACATGAGGAAGAATTTATGGGCTTATGAGTTTATAAACGTGAATATTAGAGGAATTTCTGCAGTATAGTTTAATCATGAAGTTTTGTTGTGTTGCTTTAAACTGTTCACTGAAGGAGGCATAAGAGCAAAACAGAGTGTAGCAGCAAGAACATCCAGCTTCATGGTTCCTATGTGGAACATTCTGCAGTAATCTCATGGTGATCTGTAGGCTGTCCATGTGCACCTTTCTCACCAAGAACATCAGGGACTTTTGGGTGATGAGTAGTAGAGAGCACCATGTGTAGCTCAACAAGTTTGGAGGGGGCAGGGTAGAAAGTGATCACAGGTAATAAGTTATGCTCAATGTCACATAAAGGTTCAAGAAAACCTAATGTGCAGAGAACAAGCAGCCTCGAGAAACGACAGCACCCACACATCCCAATTTAATGCTTTATAGATCAAAAGTAGTTTTTTAAAACCGATGTGAAATTCCACTGGGAGCCAATGCAGTGTGGATAAGAGAGCGGTGATGTATGAGATGAACGAATGCTATCCTGGTAATATCATCTACATGAGCTTCAAATGACGGATTGGAATCTTTAATCACACAGAGGTCTTAAAATAGCATTAGGCCTAATACTGAACCCTGTGGAGCACCAAACTTCGCTTTAGAACATGCAGAACAGTCAACGAGCCAGGAGAGGGCCGTTCCCTTAATTCCTACTATATTTTCTAATCTGTGAAGGAGAATACTATGATCAGTGGTGTCAGAAGCTGCACTAAGGTCGAGTAACACAAGCATAGTTACACAACCCTGATCAGAGGTAGAAAGTAGTTTACTACTTTAACCAGCTGATATGAGATATTGATGAGATAATGATATGAGATACTTCGGACTGTGGAAATGTCAATTTGCTTTCTGTATTTAATCCATACATTAGTATTAAACTTAGAGTGTGACCAGCCTGATGTGACCCCGCCCACCCCCCCTGCCCTCCCCAAAGTCATGATCGTAATAGGGGGAGTCCAGAAACAGAGCAACATGACAATTCTGAGAAAAACATCTTGTCATTATTTTTGTAATCAGGAGTTCAGGTTGTGGAAACGATGATTAGTAGAAGCTGGTGAAAAAAAAGCAATGTGAAATTATTAAAGTTACGGCAACATGACCGCCGCTCACAACCAGCCCGAGTTTCGAAGAACATCGCATGAGAACGCGCGCTGTAGCATGCTCAGTGACCTCTTTCCCCCCGTGTGGTTATCAGATGCAGGTCTGTCTCACACACCACACAAACACGCACACACACGCGCACACACACACACACACACACACACACACACACACACACACACGCATAGCGAACACTCTGCAAATGTTACATACACACCATACTGTGGTTTGGACATGTGATGAATCAGGGGCCAGTGTCACGTGTTGAGCCGGTGCTGAGGTCATGTGATCAGCCAGCAGCGAGGTCATGTGATCAGCCAGTGGCCACAGCTCTGTAGCTGGAATCTTTTATTTTGTAGAAGGTTGGTTCAGGTCTCCAGCTGGGTTCTAAGAGGAACTGTTGTTTGGTTCCAGCTGATCTTTGGGCGGATTGATTGAAGCTTAATGCCACAGGGTCTGCAGGAACCCTGCAGGAACAAGGCTGGGGGACTCTCCTGCTGCTTTGATCTCGGCAGGACCGGACCCGTGGCTTTGTGCCTCAGGGTCAGGAGCAGGCCGTTTGAAGTGATGATGTATTTCATTTACCTGCAGCCTGTCCTGAACCCAAACCATTCTGTGTTCAGCAGTGACGTTCAGTGTGTGTGTGTGTGTTTGTGTGAGAGATTTTAGCCATCACATGGTATTTTATGAGATGTACCCACTGACCTTCCCCAGGTAAGTCCTGTCCATTTCTGAAACTTTGTGTTTCTCATGTTTCTCTCACATCTGGATGTTTTCATGAAGGTTCTCATGAAGGTTCTCATGGAGTTTCTCCTCATACAGCAGCTCCTCCGCTCTCCCTCCGTCTCACCAGTTTATAGATGTTTATAGATGCTTCTTCTTGTTGTCTCACTTCACTGTTCTAACACTTCGGACCGGTTGTCTTGTACGCTGTCTCGTCCTCCAGGCGGCATTCTGTGTCCCAGGATCGGATCAGGTTCTGTTCACATGAAATGAGGGCTGAAACGATTCCTCGAGTAACACGAGTAGCTCAATTACAAAAAATTATCGAAGCAAAATCTTTTGCCTCGAAGCTTCTTTTAATTAATTTTAAAAGCTTGCGTTATGTTTTCGCGCAATTATTTGTTTGGCGTGACACAGAGCGCTTCCGGGTGCAGGCCGCCACTAAACACCACCGAAGAAGAAGCGCTTAAGCGGAAGGAGGCGCAAACAGTCAGCTTTGTATTGATTTGAGAGATTGTTCTGGTGCTGCTACAAAATGGAACGGAGCGATAAAAAATTTCAGCGAGACAAGAGAAGAAGAAACCATGAAGAGGAAACGACAGAAATTGTCAGTAAAGGCTTATATGTTATACCTGAGATGTAGATTTAGAAACTTTTAGTTCTGAAAGTTTAGTTGCACAATGTAGTGTTTTTGTATAATTATTTATTTTAATGTGCCTTAGTTTTTTTGACACTTAGTCATTTGAAATACCTTTTTTTTTTCAGAAAAGGCTTTAAAATAAGAATGTGTTTACTCTGTAATGCACTTAATTAATCTTAGGCGACTTTAATCTATTCCCTGTATTGTGAATAATGACAATGTTTATTTTTGATAAAATGCTGTATGCATTTAAAAAAT
This sequence comes from Channallabes apus, assembly GCA_030522415.1. NCBI lineage: Eukaryota > Metazoa > Chordata > Actinopteri > Siluriformes > Clariidae > Channallabes > Channallabes apus. The sequence goes on from CM060119.1 coordinate 308,813, forward strand.
AAAAGTAGATTTTCCTAAAAAAGAAAACCAGTTAATCTTTGTTTCTCTTATATATTTTACGTTGCTGTTTAATTAAGCAAAATTACATTTTATCCAATTATCTACATTTTTTGGTAGAATACTTGATTACTAAAATAGTCGATAATTACAGCCCTACACGAAACAAGATTTCTTCAGAACTGTGCAGGTCCACACACAACACGAATCTTCTTAAGATCTCAGTTCACACTGAACCTCATCCAGGTTCAATTCACAGAGTGTATTAAATATATAATTATATCCTAAAAAACAAAATGATAGATTTATAATCAGAGTTTTAAAAGCAATAGACATTCTTTCCATAAATTGTGTGTGTGTGTGTGTGTGTGTGCCGTGTGTTCTGTCCTGACTGATCAGAGCCTTTATGCTAATAACTAGTGTTGCTCCACCAGGTCTTGGTGTGGAAAGTTGGCGGTGTTCCTCAGAGTTCCTCGGGTTCTGGATGAGATCCAGGACATTGATTTGTTCCTGAGGAAGGCGAGGAGAATGAGTTGTTGAGGTTTTATTTCTTTGTTTGCTGTCTGGTGTTTGACGTTTGTTTCAGAGCGGGGCTTTTGTCAGCTAGCCTCGCATGCTCGCGCTCCGTCTTCTTTTTGTTATTGTAGAGTCGTGACCTTTTCGCTTTGTACATGAGCTCATGGGAAAAGTGGGCGTTTCCACAGGAATTGGAGGACGCTGTGTGAGTCAAGTCTGGACGGTGAAATGTGGAAGAGTTGGTGAAGAGATTAACGCCGCCCAGGCAAAACAAACACCTTCACAACACAATTATAGCAATAAACACAAACACTAACACCACCGGCAGGTGACCTGAACATCACTGACCACCTTTTACACCTATTAGACTGGTGACAGGATCACGGCACGCGAGGCTCGACCAAAGGCCCGACCCTCGGGACCGACCGATCCCACAGAAACACCAATGCAGCACAAATCACTGAAAAAAATCTACATTTTTTATGATAGAAAGGGACCAGAACACACAGGCCCCCGACACGGGCCCCGAACTCCCCAGATCCCGATTGATGTGTGTGACTGAATCATTCACTAAACTCTGGCCTGATTGTTGAATTAGTATAGTGTGTGTGTGTGTGTGTGTGTGTGTGTGTCGAGATGAATTGGTGAATTCACAATCTAAACACGCTGATGTGA
>CM060119.1:312500-415000 GCA_030522415.1 Channallabes apus
GCAAGCCGAGGGCGACAGTGGCAAGGAAAAACTCCCTGAGATGGTAATAGGAAGAAACCTTGAGAGGAACCAGACTCGACAGGGAACCCATCCTCATCTGGGTGAAACAGATAGCAGGAAATGATCTGCATTTATACAGTGTGTTAGGTGGCAGCAGTTCAGCTATAATAGTTGATGTTAATTGATGTTATAATAGTTGATGTAAAATGGAGTCCAGTAGTTATTGGAGACTCAGATAGACTTGTAGAAAGTTCCAGTCCTGAACTATCGAATTGTCAAGTCCTCAGAGAAACAGCTGACCACACCAGTCGAGGCCAGAACCATCTTCTAAGTAGATAGAATCATCCCCAGACACCAGGCGCATCCTAAAGAGACACACGAGGCATCCATGCGATGAGACCTCCAACCAGAAACCGGGCACCAGGATGGATCAGACAGGTCCGGAGGGCAGAGGGAGTCTGGATCACTGGCAGCTCAGGAACCACATGTGTAGCTCGACAGAGAGAGAGAGAGAGAGAGAAAGAGTGAAAGGGGGAGACAGGGGGAGAGAGGAAAGAGAAAGAGGGGGAGGAAGAGAAGAGGAGGAGAGATTGCAGTTAGGTATGGTCACAGTCACAATGTCTAATGTGAATGTATATTTACTGTAGAGTGCAAGCAGGGACTCCGGCAGGACTAACTATGACATCATAACTAAAAGGGAGGAGCCAGAAGGAAACACAAACATGAGGGGGAACTGAGATGTAAAGCAAACAATCACCTCACCGTCAACAAACCTGAGTGATCAAATGAGAGTGAGGAAGACAGCATCTAAACATACCAGTTCACCATAATACTCTACGTCCATGAGTCCCCCAGATCTGCTCCTTTACCTTATGGCAAATCTATTTATAAACATGCTTGGCTAAATAAATAGGTTTTGAGCCTAGACTTAAACACTGAGACTGTGTCTGAGTCCCGAACACTATTTGGAAGACTATTCCATAATTTTGGGGCTTTGTAAGAAAAAGCTCTGCCCCCAGCTGTAGTTTTCATAATACGCGGTATTGACAAGCAGCCTGCATCCTTAGAACTAAGTAGGCGTGGCGGATCGTAAGACACTAGCAGTTCGCTCAGATACTGCGGCGCGAGACCATTTAATGCTTTATATGTCAAGAGTAGTATTTTAAAATCAATGCGAAATTTCACAGGGAGCCAATGCAGTGAAGATAGGATAGGGGTGATGTGCTCATATCTTCTGGTTCTAGTGAGGACTCTCGCTGCTGCATTCTGGACTAGCTGAAGCTTGTTTATGCACCTAACTGAACAACCAGACAGTAAAGCATTACAATAGTCCAACCTAGAAGTGATAAAAGCATGAACTAGTTTTTCTGCATCGTTTAGCGACAATATATTTCTTATCTTGGCAATATTTCTGAGGTGAAAGAATGCTATCCTGGTGATATTATCTACATGAGCTTCAAATGAAAGGCTGGAATCTATAATCACACCGAGGTCTTTTACTGTTGCACTTGATGGAACAGAAAGGCCATCTAAAGTTACGGTGTGATCTAAGATTTTACTTCTAGCTGTATGCAGTCCTATGACTAGAACTTCTGTCTTATCCGGATTAAGCAGAAGGAAGTTAATTAGCATCCAATTTCTTATGTCCTGCACACATTGCTCAACTTTAGTAAGATGGTTTTTCTCATCAGGTTTTGTTGAGACGTATAGCTGTGTGTCGTCAGCATAACAATGAAAACTAATACCATGCTTACGGATTATGTTGCCCAGAGGAAGCATGTAAAGGGAAAAAAGCAGTGGGCCTAAAACTGAACCCTGCAGAACGCCAAACTCCACTAGAGAACATGCAGAATAATCACCATTTAAGTCTACATACTGATAACGATCGGTCAAATAGGATCTGAGCCAGGAGACGGCTGTACCCTTAATTCCTACTACATTTTCTAATCTGTGAAGAAGAATAGCATGATCAATAGTGTCAAAAGCTGCACTGAGGTCGAGTAATACAAGCATAGTTACACAACCCTGATCAGAGGCCAATAGGAGGTCATTTACTACTTTAACGAGTGCTGTTTCTGTGCTGTGATGAGGCCTAAATCCTGACTGATACAGTTCATGTATGCCATTTCTATGTAGATATGAGCATAGCTGCTCTGCTACTATCTTTTCCAGAATCTTAGAGATAAAGGGGAGGTTTGATATTGGCCTGTAATTGGACAGCTGACAGGGGTCGAGGTCAGGTTTCTTAATTATTGGTTTGATAACTTAAAAGATTTTTTTTATAATAATAATTTAAAAGATTTTGGAACATAACCAATGCTGAGTGAGGAATTAATTATTCTCAACATCGGTTCTGTTATTACTGGTACTATCTGTTTAAGAAAATGTGTCGGTATAGGATCTAATATACAGGTTGATGAATTTGCAGAAGAGATGAGTGAAATTAGTTCATTCTCTTCAAGAGGAGTAAAGTATTCTAGGTTTGAATCTGACATGGCTAGGTTAACATCTGTATCAATTACATTGTTCGGTTTCAAAGCCTCAATTTTATGCCTGATATTTACAATTTTATTATTAAAAAAGTTCATGAAGTCCTCACTATTGCATGATGTTGTTGTGGAGATTTCTGTAGTGGTCTTATTTCTGGTTAATTTGGCTACGGTATTAAATAAAAATCTATAGTATCTAGTATCACTCCCATCTCACCTTCCTCTTCTGTCTCACTCTCTTCTCCTTTCTCACTCTCCTCTAACCTAACTCTCCTCTCCTATTTCAACCTCCTCTTCTGTCTCACCCTCCTCTTCTGTCTCACTCTCCTCTAATCTCACTCTCTTCTCATGTCTCACTTTCCTCTTCTGTCTCACTCTCCTCTAATCTCACTCTCTTCTCCTGTCTCACCCTCCTCTCCTGTCTCACTCTCCTCTAACCTCACTCTCCTCTCCTGTCTCACTCTCCTCTAATCTCACCCTCCTCTCCTGTCTCACTCTCCTCTAACCTCACTCTCTTCTCCTATTTCACTCTCCTCTCCTGTCTCACTCTCCTCTAGTCTCACTCTCCTCTCCTGTCTCACTCTCCTCTGATCTCACTCTCCTCTCCTGTCTCACCCTCCTCTCCTGTCTCACTCTCCTCTAATCTCACTCTCCTCTCCTGTCTCACTCTCCTCTAATCTCACTCTCCTCTCCTGTCTCACTCTCCTCTCCAATTTCACCCTCCTCCCCTGTCTCACTCTCCTCTCCTGTCTCACTCTCCTCTAATCTCACTTTCCTCTCCTGTCTCACCCTCCTCTCCTGTCTCACTCTCCTCTCCCATCTTAGACAGCCACCCTGTGTGACATTCAGTTTCCTTTCAAGGACTGTGTGTGTGCGTGTGTGTGTGTGTGTGTGTGGTGTAAACAGTACACTGTGTTGTGTGTACATTAACCGTTTGGTCTCCTGAGGTTCGGCTCCGTGGACGTCGGCCTTTTGGCAAACCTGTTACTTACTGTGTGTGTGTGTGTGTGTCCTGAAGCTTTGAGGAAATCTACAAATTCCAAAGACAGATTCTGAGGGTGAAGGACCGGGATGAGTTTCCCATGATCCTCGTGGGCAACAAGGCTGATCTCGAACTGCAGAGACAGGTAGAGAGAGAGAGAGAGTGTGTGTGTGTGTGTGTGTGTGTGTGTGTGTATACAGTTGTTTCTAAAGAGTTACTTTTGATTAGTTAGATGCTTCTCCAGGGGTTTATGGTGTAAGAGTTAGTGTGCTTAAGGTTTAATGATTAAGGGGCTTATCGGTTATGGGTTAGGGTACGCCTTGTTCAGACTGATATATGTGTGTGTGTGTGTGTGTGTGTGTGTGTAAACTGCCCATCTTTCACTCTACACTCTGATTAGATCCGGTTCTCACTCTGCTCTCACTCCTTTGTTTATCATCAGGAGATTATTAATCATTAATTAGCATTTAATCTGTGACAGAGATGAGCGTCAGACACTCAGTCACCCAGACATCCAGACATCCACACCCCCAGACTCTCAGACACCCAGACATCCAGTCACCCAGACAGACACCCAGACAGACACCTGGACCCCCAGACACACAAGACAGCCACACACTCAGACCCCCAGTCACACAGACAGTCAGACCCCCAATCACTCAGACACACAGAGATCCAGACACACAGTCACCCAGACATCCAGACACTCAGTCACCCAGACACACAGACAGTCAGACCCCCAGTCACTCAGACATCCAGACACTCAGTCACCCAGACTCACAGACACCCAGACTTCCAGTCACACAGACAGTCATACACACAAACACTAATACACTCAGACACTCAGACAGTCAGACCTCCAGTCACTCAGACACCCAGACACCTGGACCCCCAGACATCCAGACACCCAGTCACTCAGACACCCAGACATCCAGATACTCAGTCACTCAGACATCCAGACACCTGGGCCCCCAGAAACTCAGACACACAGACATCCAGACAATCAGTCACCCAGACCCCCAGTCACACAGACAGTCAGACCCCCAGTCACCCAGACACCTGGACCGCCAGACCCCCAGTCACACAGACAGTCAGACGCCCAGTCACTCAGACACCTCGACCGCCAGACATCCAGACACTCAGTCACCCAGACACACAGACACCCAGACATTCAGTCACTCAGTCACCCAGACACCCAGACACTCAGACCCCCAGTCACTCAGACACCCAAACATCCAGACATTCAGACACCCAGACATCCGGACACTGAGTCACTCAGACACCCAGACAGACACTCAGACACCTGGACCCCCAGACACTCAGACCCCCAGACACACAGACACTCAGACACCCAGACACTCAGACCCCCAGTCATTCAGACATCCAAGCACTCAGACATACAGACACACAGTCACTCAGACAGTCAGACCTCCAGTCACTCAGACACCCAGACAACTGGACCCCCAGACACTCAGACCCCCAGACACTCAGACCCCCAGACACTCAGACCCCCAGACACCCAGACATCCAGACACTCAGTCACCCAGACACACAGACACCCAGACACTCAGAGCCCCAGTCACTCAGACCGACAGACACTCAGACCTCCAGTCATTCAGTCACCCAGACACTAATACACTCAGACACTTAGAGCCCCAGTCACTCAGACACCCAGACACTTGGACCCCCAGTCACTCAGACACCCAGACACTCAGACATCCAGGCACTCAGACATCCAGACACACAGTCACTCAGACACCTGGACCCCCAGACACTCAGACACCCAGACACTTGGACCCCCAGTCACTCAGACACCCAGACACTTGGACCCCCAGACGCTCAGACCCCCAGTCACTCAGACATCCAAGCCCCCAGACACTCAGACCCCCAGACACACAGACACTCAGACATCCAGTCACTCAGACATCCATGTACTCAGACATCCAGACACACAGTCACTCAGACACCTGGACCCCCAGACACTCAGACACCCAGACACTTGGACCCCAGTCACTCAGACGTCCAAGCACTCAGACATACAGACACACAGTCACTCAGACAGTCAGACCTCCAGTCACTCAGACAGCCAGACAACTGGACCCCCAGACACTCAGACCCCCAGACACTCAGACCCCCAGACACACAGACATCCAGACACTCAGTCACCCAGACACACAGACACCCAGACACTCAGACCCCCAGTCACACAGACCGACAGACACTCAGACCCCCAGTCACTCAGACACCCAGACACTAATGCACTCAGACACTTAGACCCCCAGTCACTCAGACACCCAGGCATCCAGTCACCCAGACAGACACCCAGACAGACACCTGGACCCCCAGACACTCAAGACAGCCACACACTCAGACCCCCAGTCACACAGACAGTCAGACCCCCAATCACTCAGACACACAGACATCCAGACACACAGTCACCCAGACATCCAGACACTCAGTCACCCAGACACACAGACAGTCAGACCCCCAGTCACTCAGACATCCAGACACTCAGTCAGCCAGACTCACAGACACCCAGACTTGCAGTCACACAGACAGTCAGACACACAAACACTAATACACTCAGACACTCAGACCCCCAGTCACTCAGACAGTCAGACCTCCAGTCACTCAGACACCCAGACACCTGGACCCCCAGACACCCAGACATCCAGAAACCCAGTCACTCAGACACCCAGACATCCAGAAACCTGGACCCCCAGACACTCAGACACACAGACATCCAGACAATCAGTCACCCAGACCCCGAGTCACACAGACAGTCAGACCCCCAGTCACCCAGACACCTGGACCGCCAGACCCCCAGTCACACAGACAGTCAGACGCCCAGTCACTCAGACACCTCGACCGCCAGACATCCAGACACTCAGTCACTCAGTCACCCATACACACAGACACTCAGACACCCAGACATTCAGTCACTCAGTCACCCAGACACTCAGACACCCAGACATTCAGACACTCAGACCCCTAGTCACTCAGACACCCAGACATCCAGACATTCAGACACCCAGACATCCGGACACTGAGTCACTCAGACACCCAGACAGACACTCAGACACCTGGACCCCCAGACACTCAGACCCCCAGACACACAGACACTCAGACATCCAGGCACTCAGACATCCAGACACACAGTCACTCAGACACCTGGACCCCCAGACACCCAGACACTCAGACATCCAAGCACTCAGACATACAGACACACAGTCACTCAGACAGTAAGACCTCCAGTCACTCAGACACCCAGACAACTGGACCTCCAGACACTCAGACCCCCAGACACTCAGAACCCCAGACACCCAGACATCCAGACACTCAGTCACCCAGACACACAGACACCCAGACACTCAGAGCCCCAGTCACTCAGACCGACAGACACTCAGACCTCCAGTCACTCAGTCACCCAGACACTAATACACTCAGACACTTAGAGCCCCAGTCACTCAGACACCCAGACACTTGGACCCCCAGTCACTCAGACACCCAGACACTCAGACATCCAGTCACTCAGACATCCAGGCACTCAGATCACTCAGAGACACACAGTCACTCAGACACCTGGACCCCCAGACACTCAGACACCCAGACACTTGGACCCCCAGTCACTCAGACACCCAGACACTTGGACCCCCAGACGCTCAGACCCCCAGTCACTCAGACATCCAAGCCCCCAGACACTCAGACCCCCAGACACACAGACACTCAGACATCCAGTCACTCAGACATCCAGGCACTCAGACATCCAGACACACAGTCACTCAGACACCTGGACCCTCAGAGACCCAGACACTTGGACCCCCAGTCACTTGGACCCCCAGACGCTCAGACCCCCAGACACACAGACACTCAGACATCCAGTCACTCAGACATCCAGGCACTCAGACATCCAGACACACAGTCACTCAGACAGCCAGACAACTGGACCCCCAGACACTCAGACCCCCAGACACTCAGACCCCCAGACACACAGACATCCAGACACTCAGTCACCCAGACACTCAGACCCCCAGTCACTCAGACCGACAGACACTCAGACCCCCAGTCACTCAGTCACCCAGACACACAGATGCTAATGCACTCAGACACTTAGACCCCCAGTCACTCAGACACCCAGACATCCAGTCACCCAGACAGACACCCAGACAGACACCTGGACCCCCAGACACTCAAGACAGCCACACACTCAGACACCCAGACACACAGACATCCAGACACTCAGTCACCCAGACACTCAGTCACCCAGACAGTCAGACCCCCAGTCACTCAGACATCCAGACACTCAGTCACCCAGACACACAGACACCCAGACCCCCAGTCACTCAGACACCCAGACATCCAGTCACCCAGACAGACACCCAGACAGACACCTGGACCCCCAGACACTCAAGACAGCCACACACTCAGACACCCAGACATCCAGACACTCAGTCACCCAGACACTCAGTCACCCAGACAGTCAGACCCCCAGTCACTCAGACATCCAGACACCCAGACCCCCAGTCACTCAGACAGTCAGACCTCCAGTCACTCAGACACCCAGACACCTGGACCCCCAGACATCCAGACACCCAGTCACTCAGACACCCAGACGCCCACACATCCAGATACTCAGTCACTCAGACATCCAGACACCTGTACCCCCAGACACTCAGACACACAGACATCCAGACAATCAGTCACCCAGACACACATACACCCAAACCCCCAGTCGCACAGACAGCCAGACCCCCAGTCACTCAGACACCCAGACACCTTGACCACCAGACCCCCAGTCACACAGACAGTCAGACCCCCAGTCACTCAGACACCCTGACACTCAGACACCCAGACATCCAGACACCAGACATCCGGACACTGAGTCACTCAGACACCCAGATACCTGGACCCCCAGACACTCAGACCCCCAGACACTCAGACATCCAGTCATTCAGACATCCAGGCACTCAGACATCCAGACACACAGTCACTCAGACACCTGGACCCCCAGACACTCAGACACCCAGACCCCCAGTCGCACACACAGCCAGACCCCCAGTCACTCAGACACTCAGACACCTGGACCACCAGACATCCAGACACTCAGTCACCTAGACACTCAGACACTCAGACCCCCAGTCACTCAAGACAGCCACACACTCAGACACACAGACATCCAGACACTCAGTCACCCAGACACTCAGTCACCCAGACACTCAGTCACCCAGACACACAGACAGTCAGACCCCCAGTCACTCAGACATCCAGACACTCAGTCACCCAGACACACAGACACCCAGACCTCCAGTCACACAGACAGTCAGACACACAAACACTAATACACTCAGACACTCAGACACCTGAACCCCCAGACACCCAGACATCCAGACACCCAGTCACTCAGACACCCAGACATCCAGATACTCAGTCACTCAGACATCCAGACACCTGGACCCCCAGACACTCAGACACACAGACATCCAGACAATCAGACACACAGACACCCAAACCCCCAGTCGCACAGACAGCCAGACCCCCAGTCACTCAGACACCCAGACACCTGGACCACCAGACCCCCAGTCACACAGACAGTCAGACCCCCAGTCACTCAGACACCCTGACACTCAGACACCCAGACATCCAGACACTCAGACACCCAGACATCTGGACACTGAGTCACTCAGACACCCAGACAGACACTCAGACCCCCAGACACTCAGACATCCAGTCATTCAGACATCCAGGCACTCAGACATCCAGACACACAGTCACTCAGACACCTGGACCCCCAGACACCCAGACCCCCAGTCGCACAGACAGCCAGACCCCCAGTCACTCAGACACCCAGACACCTGGACCACCAGACATCCAGACACTCAGTCACTCAGTCACCCAGACACTCAGACACCCAGACATTCAGACACTCAGACCCCCAGTCACTCAGACACCCTGACACTCAGACACCCAGACATCCGGACACTGAGTCACTCAGACACCCAGACAGACACTCAGACACCCAGACACCTGGACCCCCAGACACACAGACACTCAGACATCCAGTCATTCAGACATCCAGGCACTCAGACATCCAGACACACAGTCACTCAGACACCTGGACCCCCAGACACTCAGACACCCAGACACTCAGACCCCCAGTCACTCAGACATCCAAGCACTCAGACATACCGACACACAGTCACTCAGACAGTCAGACCTCCAGTCACTCAGACACCCAGACATCTGGAGCCCCAGACACTCAGACCCCCAGACATCCAGACACTCAGTCACCCAGACACACAGACACCCAGACACTCAGACCCCCAGTCACTCAGACCGACAGACACTCAGATCCCCAGTCACTCAGTCACCCAGACACACAGACACTAATACACTCAGACACCCAGACATCCAGACACTCAGTCACCCAGACACAGACACTCAGACCCCCAGTCACTCAGACACCCAGAGACTCAGACTTATTCAGACTCGGTCTAATCTCAGACTTTGGATCTGATATAAAGCAACTGGTTTCACTCTGAGTCGCTGCTGCTCTCGAACCGCATTGTAGACCTGTGTGTAGGAGGAGAGAGAGAGAGAGAGAGAGAGACCAGGTGTCACTGAGTTCATATAAACACACACGCACACACACACACACACACACACACACACACACACACACACACACACACACACAGGTTTGGTGTTATACTGCCCTCTAGAGGATTCACAGTTCCCTCTCTCTCTCACGCGGTGCGTCAGGTGGATCTGCTCAGCGTCTTTCAGCTAACCTGAGAAAGATCTTCACCTCGTTTTCTCTCAGAGCGACTAATTACATTCTGTCATTGTTTATATTAAAAAAAAAATTATTTAGTCTTATTTATTTATAATTGAGGTCTAACCTACTGTAACTGCACACGTCTTAGAACCTCACATGTGTGTGTGTTTTATGCAGGTGAGTCCGGAGGAGGGGCAGCAGCTCGCTCGACAGCTCAAAGTCACGTACATGGAGGCGTCGGCTAAAATCCGCATGAATATAGACCAGGCTTTCCACGAGCTCGTCCGCGTCATCAGGTGATTCGAGTTACTCCTCCTCATCTCCTCTGTGCATCACCAGCGTTAGTCCCTCCTTCCCTCCCTCCCCCTCTCTCTCTCTCTCTCGTGTGTGTGTGTGTGTGTGTGTGTGTGTGTGTGTGTGTGTGTACAGCGCCCTCTCAAATTATTGGAAGAGCAAAGTTTGGGTTTTTTTTATATCGAATTGAATGAAGGACAGGTCAGAATTATAGTTTCCATTTCCTGATGTTATAATCTAGCCGTGTTAAACAAATCTCAGACCATGGCACATGTTGTTTGGACCCACCCATTGATCAGAAATATTGGACCATGTGACTGACAGATGTTTCTTGGTGCCCAGTTGTGTACAATGCTTGTTTAAACGTTTAACATCTCTGAAGATCTCGTCTTGTTCTGAGAGGTTGGACCAGAGAGGTTGGACTGAAGCTCACACAGACACATGATCACATGATGAAGTCCTGGAGTTGAGATGAAGTTCTACCAAAGTGCTGAGTGTGAGTGTGGAGAGAGAATGGACCTGCTGATGATCCAGAGCTGTTTGATGTAGCTCGGTGGTGGTAGCGTCATAGCCTGGGCTGCACGGCTGCTTCTGGAACCTCCTCACTGATCTTTACTGATGACGGAGCAGCAGTAGGAACTCAAGAGGAACTTTTTCATTCAGGAAGATGATGACCTGAAACACACTCCAGCACAACACGGGACTTTTAATCACTTCTGTAAAATCATGACAAAAGCGGAGCGGTGCATCTGCGGCTCGACGCCGTTACATCAAGCCAGAGATCTGAAAACAAATATTATGGTTTATTTACTTTTTTATCATTTTAGAATAATGGCAATATAATGCCAATACTTTTGCTCACGTACACATCTGGGTGGTGCGTCACCAGCGGCGCCGTTTAAACACAACAACGCGTCAGTATCAGAGAACCGAAATCATGATCTTTCACCTCATCTCGCAGTGCTGCAGTGCCAATACTTTTGGGTAAGACTGTATGTGTGTGTGTGTGTGTGTGTGTGTGGTAGAAGTGGTAAAGTACATAAAGTTTCCTATGTAACATCATGTTGGATAAATTTCCATAAATGGAAAAATAGATCAATGGTGATAGGAAGAAACCTTGAGAGGAACCAGACTGAACAGGGAACCCATCCTCATCTGGGTGATAACGGATAGCAGGGATTGATCTGCACTCATACTGTGTGTTAGGAGGCTGGAAGTTCAGTATAACAGGAGATGTGGAGAAGTTCATATGGAGTCCAGTTGGTTATTGGAGGATCAGGTAGACTGTAGGAAACTCCAGTCCTGAACTATCGAGCGACTGCAGTCACGAGTCCTCAGTCAACACCAGTCGAGGCCAGAACCGTCTTCATGGTGGAGTGAAACCGTCTCAAGACACCAGACGAATCCCAAAGAGACACACCCATGTGATGAGATCTCCAAGCAGAAGCACCAGGATGGGTCAGACAGGTCTGGAGGGCAGACGGAGTTTGGATCACTGGCAGCTCAGGAACGACATGTGTAGCTCGACAGGGAGTTTTTCCCTCAGCACCGTCACACTCGGCTCGTTCATCTGGGACGATCTGATCATTCTGATTCACACACACACACACACACATCTCACACACATCTCATACACACACACATCTCATACACACAGAGGAGATGTTCATTTGGAGTCACCAATTAACAAACAGCACCTGAGATTAGAGCCGTTATAGAGACTTTATTGTTGAGCGTCAGTGAGTTTAATTTCTGTTTGTCTTTTAAACTTTAAAACTGCAAAGTGAGAAATGTGACAGAACAACAGAATAAACTGCACAAAACTAAAACCACCACAAGGGGGCGACAAAACCAAACAAAAATGATATAGTTTTAGATCTGAACTCATCATAAATCTCTTCATCTAAATTGTGAGAGGTGTTGGAGGGAATCTTTGATTTGGCTCTGTATGTAATTGTGTGTGTGTGTGTGTGTGTGTGTGTGTACCATCTGTGACCCCCTTCTTCCCCTGACAGGAAGTTCCAGGAGCAGGAGTGCCCGCCCTCCCCTGAGCCGACACGTAAAGAGAAGGACAAGAGCGGCTGCCACTGCGTGATCGTCTGATTGGTCCGTCATCATCGCCGCTCATTCAGCTGCTATCACCAGACCCCGCCCCTCCACCCTGCCTTCTGACATCACATCCTGTGTGGATGAACCGCTGCCTTTATCACACGTGCATGTCTTCAAAAGAATATAAACACACGCAGCGACTCCGCCCCGACGCCCGAGACGCCACGACTAGACGGACTGAACCGCCACAGAGCGGCTCGCCTTCACGTCACCGTACCGACATCACGATCGCGATAAAGAGTAACGCGTGACCTCGTCTCTACACAACACTACACGCCGCTTCTACTAAACCTGACGCTTCTTGTATCCCGGAGGTTTTTGTTGCCTTACAAGCGACTGAAGTGTCGGCACGCGGCTGGAACGCTGATCACCTGGCTTTTAGCAGCTCTGTGTGTGTGTGTGTGTGTTTGAGAGAGTGAGTGCGAGTGTGTGTGAGAGTGTGTGTGTGCGCGAGTGTGTATGTGAGTGTGTGTGTGTGTGCGCGAGCACTGCTTGTCTTCTTTCTCCTGATAATTAACTGCTGAACTTTAGGGGAGAAGTTCATGTGGTCTTTATGATCAGAGGGTGAAGCTGGTTGAGATTTGAGAGTGTAATTTACACACACACACACACACACACACACACACACACACACACACACACATTGTGTTCTGCTCCAGTCAGTGTTCTCTAACATTCACTCTCTCTCACTCTGATGTTGATGTATTTCCTCCACACGTCCTGCTTTCACCCTCTTATTGTTTTTTCCTCACTCAGTTCCGACTCTCAGGTTCTCCTCCTCTTCCTCCTCCTCGTCACTCTGGGTTTGTTTCCTCACTGTTTTCCTGACTGCAGCGCCCCCCAGTGCCTCCACCAGGACCATCGCTGGCTAATTATTAACCAGAACTCAATAAACTGGTCATTTTTCTGGTCTTCGTTCATTTGCTTTACAACTGATCATTTTTATTAAATTTTTTTATCAGAGGATCAAATTCTGCTTTTGTTTTTGTTCTGATTCTGAAGTCGAGTCTTCAGCACTGTGCAAAAGTCGTAAAGAGATGTCTTCACGTCTTCACGTTAGTGTGTGTGGAGCGTTTTCCTCGTTTAGAAACATTTGTTTGATTAAATCTTACCGTAAACTCTGTAGCAGCTTTAAAGGCTTTAAATGTGACCGAGTTTCTCCAACGTAAAGCCTTTAAAGTTCAGGAATCTCACTGTACAGAAACTCTTTCAGGACTTTTGCACAGCTCTGTCTGAGGTGTGTGTGTGTGTGTGTGTGTGTGTGTGTGTGTGTGTGTGTGTTCTGACAGAGTGTTTGAGACTGAGTTTGATTTCTGAGTGAGTCCGTCATCACACACATTTGTTTCAGTGTTTCATGTGGTTTTTATTTCACTTTTGTCGTCTTCCTGTGTGCATCAGTGTTTCTGTATGAGGGACTAAACTCCTAGTTTTTGTTTTTTCTCACACTGTAATATAAGAAATAAAAAAAAGATGGAAATGAATCTCTGAACAACACGTTTAAAGGTTTTTACTAAATACTTTTATACGTTATTTTCTTATCAGTTCAGTTCATAAGTGTTTTTATGTTTGTATGTGAAGATCGCATTTGTGGAAAAAGCTTGACTCTGTGTGTGTGTGTGTGTGTGTGGTGGATTTAACAATCTCAGTTTATAATAAATCTAATAGTGCTGATTATTATTATCATGATTTTAATATTATTAGCAGCAGATGGTTATTAGGGTCAGACAGAATGTTTAGATTTTAGTCTGAATCTTAAACACATCCCATGATGCACTGCGTGTGGAGGTGAAGAGCTTGCGCCTCTCATGAAGTCGTGCGACCGAGAAGTCGATGCTGCTCTCAGATCAGCAGGAAACACTCAGTAGTCTGGAGGCTTTGTGTGATTTCACGGATATAAAGTTTGACCCCGGCTGTACGACTCGGTCCTTCTGTTCTAGAACTTTCTGGTCTTTCTCCCTGTACAGCTCCTCTAATTCAATTCAATTTTATTTGTATAGTGCTTTTAACAATTGACATTGTCTCAAAACAGCTTTACACAAAAGAATTATTTAAGTTTGTATGGAATGTGAATGTGTATGAATCAAAATGTTCAGATAGTCCCTGGTGGGCCCAGTCTCAGCAGCTAGCACTTCGACACCGGGATGTCGTCCTAGCTCATCTTCATTTGCTGGGATTGAGACTCAACGCCACGAAAAGCGTTCTCTTTCCGGCGCAGGTGACAACCTACTTGGGCGTCAGGTGGAATTCGATCGCTTTGCAGGCACATCTGTCTCCTGCTCGCGTCGAATCCATAAACAACGCTCTGAAGGAAATCAGGCTGGACCAAGAAGTGACTGTACATCACCTCCAGCAGCTGAGAGGCTACCATGTCCTAGTTTGGGTGGACTGCACATCAGTAGTCTCCTACATAAATCGCCAGGGCGGCCTGCGTTCGCGACGCTTGAACCAGCTAGCACATCAGGTTCTGCTCTGGGCTCAGGACAAGTTCCTGTCCCTCAGGGCGATTCACATTCCAGGATACAGGAATGTGGGAGCAGACTTTCTGTCCAGACAAGCTGTGAATCACGGGGAATGGAAACTCCACCCCGAAGTAGTCGCTCAAATCTGGGAGAGATTCTTTACAGCAGAGGTGGACCTCTTTGCCTCCCAGGAGACTGCACAATGTCCCCTCTACTACTCTCTGACTCATCCAGCTCCCCTGGGTCTGGACGCGATGGCTCATACGTGGCCCAATTTACGCCTCTATGCGTACCCTCCGGTAGCTCTGCTCCCGGGAGACCTGGCGAGGGTCCGTCAACACGGTTTGCGCCTCTTATTGATAGCGCCCCGTTGGCCGGCCCAAGTATGGTTCTCAGAGATAATATCTCTCCTCGGCGGCTCGCCTTGGATGATTCCAGTGAGGAGGGATCTTCTAGCTCAGGCGCAGGGGACAATATTTCATCCCCGGCCCGAGCTCTGGAACATTCACGCTTGACCCCTGAACGGGACCAATTGAGTCAAGCCGGCCTTTCAGCCGGCATAATTGACACCATCCTAAGTGCTAGGGCTCCCTCCACTAGAAGGATTTATGCCTTCAAATGGAAGGTATTCGAGAGCTGGTGCATGGCAAAGCAGGTGGACCCAGTCCACTGCCAAATCGTTTCAGTGCTGGAATTCCTGCAAGAGAAATTGTCCTCGGGCTTGTGCCCTAGTACCCTCAGAACGTACGTGGCCGCTATTTCAGCCTGCCACATTCTGACTGAAGGGGTTACTGTGGGAAATCACCCTTTAGTTGCCCGTTTCATTCATGGAGCTAAACGGTTGAGGCCACCCACTAGAGTCACGGCTCCTTCGTGGGATTTATCTATCGTGCTCGAAGGTCTAATCGACACTCCTTTTGAACCACTAGAGTCAGCGCCCGACAAGCTTCTGACTCTCAAGGTGGTTCTTCTTATGGCCATTACCTCTCAAGAGGATCGGAGACCTGCGTGCATTACCAGTCTCCCCATCTTGCCTGGACTTTGCCCCTGGGCTAGTCAAGGCCATTCTGCATCCTCACCCAAACTATCTACCGAAAGTTCCTTTCTCAACCATGCACCATGTCGTTCTGGAAGCCTTCT
This sequence comes from Channallabes apus, assembly GCA_030522415.1. NCBI lineage: Eukaryota > Metazoa > Chordata > Actinopteri > Siluriformes > Clariidae > Channallabes > Channallabes apus. The sequence continues at coordinate 328,749 of CM060119.1, forward strand.
GTCCTCCGCCTTTTGCGGATTTGGAGCAGGAGATACTTCACCTACTGTGCCCAGTACGTGCTCTTCAGGCCTATGTCCATTGCACCAGCCAGTGGCGTAAGTCAGAGCAACTCTTTATTTGTTATGGAGGCCGCAACCGGGGGGCGGCCGCCACCACACAAACTCTGTCACACTGGGTGAGAGATGCTATTGCCCTCTCCTACGAGGCGCGTGGACTCACTTCACCTCTAGGAGTCAGGGCTCATTCAACCAGAGGGGTCGCCTCATCTATTGCTCTTGCAAGAGGTACTCCCCTGCAATTCAATTAAATTAAATTTTATTTATATAGCGCTTTTAACAATGGTCATTGTCTCAAACCAGCTTCACAAAAATGAAAGAAATTTAACAAAAAAAAAAAATAAAATAATAATAAATAAATAAAATAAAATTAAATAAAAAAAAAAAAAATAATAATAATAATAATAATAATTATAGAAAAGAAAATAATTGGAAGTGTGTATGTGTGAGAAAAATGTGCAGCTAATAATAATGAGACGAATGAATGAAATTTCTCTGATGAGCAAGCCAAGGGTGACGGCGACGGTGGCAAGGAAAATCTCCCTGAGATGGCATTAGGAAGAAACCTTGAGAGGAACCAGACTCAACAGGGAACCCATCCTCATTTGGGTGATAACAGATAGAAATGATATAACATCTTGTGTGTTGTGCAGGTGAAAATTCAATATGACAGAAATTGTTTAAATTGACATGAAGACCAGTTCAGCATAGGGACGAGTCAGTAGGCGCAGAGGGCAGATGAGGTCTGGATCACTGGAAGCACAGGAGCAGCATGTGTAGCTCCAACCATCATAAAGCTGAATCCAGCTCGAGCTGGTCCTTCTCTGGATGCCTCAGGAACCTTGCAGGGTCTGCCTTTGTCTACTGAAGCTGGCAAAATCTCCCGATGCCTCGGGATGGGTAGAGAAATACAGAACAGATGGGGAGAATTAGCGTAGTTGCCATTCGGGATAGGTGTACTGGAGTATGAGATTATGGGATGAGTTATGTGTATGCCAGATTAAAAAGATGCGTCTTGAGTCTACTTTTGAACTGAGAAACGTGTCTGCTCCCCGAACACTGTCTGGAAGGCTATTCCAAAGCTTTGGAGCTAAATATGAAAAAGCCCCGCCCCCTTTTGTAGATTTTGAAATTCTGGGAACTACCAGAAGTCCGGAGCTTTGTGGTCTTACGGCGCGTGGTGGATTGTAGCGTATCAGAAGACTGGTTAGGTATGTGGGAGCTAAACCATTTAAGGCCTTGTATGTAAGTAATACTATTTTGTAATTTATTCTAAACTGAACAGGTAGCCAGTGCAGGGATGATAATATTGGGGTTATGTGATCATATTTTCTGGATCTAGTGAGAACCCTGGCGGCTGCATTTTGGACTAACTGAAGCTTGTTTATTGAGGATGCAGGACAACCACCTAGTAATGCATTACAATAGTCCAGTCTGGAGGTCATGAATGCATGAACCATTTTTTTCTGCATCAGATACGGATAAGATGTTCCTAAGTTTAGCAATATTTCGAAGATGGAAAAAGGCTGTTTTTGTGATATTTGAAATGTGATTTTCAAAAGACAAGTTACTGTCTAATATTACGCCCAGGTCTTTTACTGCTGAGCTGGTAGTAACAGTACATCCTTCTAAGCTGAAGTGTGAAAGCTGTTGTGTGCTGGTTTTTGGGCCAATAAGTAATATCTCTGTCTTATCTGAATTTAATTAAAAAAAGTTATTGGTCATCCAATCTTTTATGTCCTGGACACACTCAGTTAATCTAGACAACTTAGGTATTTCATCTGGTTTAGTTGAGATATATAATTGTGGGTATCATCAGCATAACAATGGAAACTAATCCCATGTCTTCTAATGATTTTACCCAATGGAAGCATGTATATTGAGAACAACAGAGGTCCTAAAACTGCCCCTTGTGGGACCCCATATTTCACTGGCATTACACCAGACGGTTCTCCATTTAGATCTACAAAATGGTAGCGATCAGACAGGTAAGATCTAAACCATTTTAATGCCTATCCCTGAATACCTATATAATTTTGTAAGCGATCTATGAGAATATTATGGATTTTATGGAACGAGGTGGATTTTGACTACTTATTTTGCCTTTTTCTGGTTTTATGGTTATCAGATTGTTTCGGGCAAATTTAACAAATTTATTCTTTTTTCCTCACTATTCGGGGAACAGACACAGTTTCTATAGGACAAGCTATGTGTGTGCGTCTATCACTATGGTGAGTTGTGATGTAGCTAATATGTTTGGAATCTACAGTATGACTTACCGCCAGTCAGATGGTTCGTAGTGTCCTGGAGATGTTGTCAGAGAGGACCGCTGCTCCAGCTCTGCTAGGGTGTAGGCCATCAGTGTGGTAGAGCCTAGGACGCTCCCAGAAAACATTCCAGTTATCAACAAAGGGTAATTTCTGCTTTCGACACCAAGATTGTAACCATTCATTAAAGGCAAATAATCTACTGAACTTCTCGATTCCTCGCTGAAATGTGGGAAGCGGTCCAGATACGATGATCCTTGTCGTGGGTGATGTGCTGCGGACCTTCTCGACCAGGCTCCTGAAGTCCTTCTTTAGGATCTCCGTCTGCCTCAGCCTGGTGTCGTTCGTGCCGGCATGAAGAACCACAGCTCCAATGTTCTTCCTCAGGGCAGCAGGCACCTGTGCAGCAACATCAAGAACACGTGCACCAGGTAAACAGCGTGTGTGCACCTTACCTTTAGCCGTGGTAGCCGTTGGTATTCCCATAGAGCGTTTTCGCGCAGCATCGAGTAAAAGCCTTTGAAAGGGAACGTCTCGGGTTACTTTGCTGTAACCCTGTTCCCTGAAAATGCGGGAAAGAGATGCTGCGTCCGAATGCCGCACAACCACGTGACCGGACGTCTGTTCAGACAAATTAATCTGAGGTTTGTCGCCGGCTCACTAGTATTTATAACCTTTACCTGCGTCTAATCGGATGACATCACCTGACCGAGGTTATATATAGCCAAAAACTTGGCGTGTTTGCACACATGCTTCACAACCAGCAACGTGACAAAATGGTTCCCATAGCGTTTTCATGCAGCATCTCATTCCCGCCTTTTCAGGGAACAGGGTTAAAGCAAAGTAAACCGAGACGTTTTCCATGCATGTTCAATTAACCATAATCAATTAATTAACATGCACCTGTGGAATGGTCGTTAAGACCTTGACAGCTTACACAAAATAGGCATTTAAGGTCACAGTTCTAAAAACGCAGGACACTAAAGAGACTTGTCTACTGACTGTGAAAAACACCCAAAGAAAGATGTCCAGGGTCCCTGCTCATCTGCATGAACGTGCATTAGGCATGCTGCAGGGAGACATGAGGACTGCTGATGTGGCTATAGGGCAATAAATCGCCATGTCCGCACTGTGAGATGCCTAAGACGGCGCTACAGGGAGACAGGAAGGACAGCTGATCATCCTCGCAGTGGAAGACCACGTGTAACGACACCTGCACAGGATGGGTACATCCGAATATCACACCTGCGTGACAGGTACAGGATGGACACAACAACTGCCCGAGTCACACCAGGAACACACAATCCCTCCATCTCACAGCAAGAACTGACAAATCTGGTCCAGTCCATGAGGAGGAGATGCACTGCAGTACTTCAAGCAGCTGGTGGCCACCAGATACTGACTGCTACTGACTGATTTTGAGCTTCTCTTCATTCAGGGACACATTGGGAAACATTTTTACTTTATGTCTTATGGTGTCGACTCTTTTAGTGTTCATACAAATATTTACACATTAAGTTTACTGAAAGTAAAAACAGTTGAAAGTCAGAGGACGTTTCTTCTTTTGCTGAGTATATAAATATATTTAGATTTTCACTTGCTATAAGAAATTGAGTGTGAAACTACATGACCTCAGGTTTCCTTCTGTATGATTATGAAGTTATTTCCAGCTCAGATCACAGAAACTCAGATCAGCTGAAGATTCCACATGCAGCAGATGGAAAGTGTTCAATGATGAACATAAACCTGATCCATGGACACACACACACACACCCACACTCAAGTGAACGAGCTGGGCGTGACTTCTGAACTTTTTAACGTTGATGTGGATGCATGAAGTGAGAAGAAGTTTCTCAGAGCTGAAAAATCCAGAACCTAAACACAGACACAAGATCAGCTGACCCTCAGCCAATCAGATCCCTGCGTTTGAAATCCTGAAGCTTTTGTCTAGAGAAGAGTGTATATATGTAAAAATAGGGGCGGGGCAGCATGATGTCACAGTATATCAATGTAACATTATAACAATAAAGGGACATAACGAGTTTTAGAAAAGGTTACTTACATTACGCTTTTGTTTTGATTATTAGATCAGTGTTTAATGTGCGTATTGACCTTTTGCAGTCACATGACTCTACCATGATGTCAGTCATGACAGCAGAAGGCAGAAGCACCGTTACGCGATGTTAGTCATGACATTTTCTGTGTTAATTAAGTCTGAGGTTTTTTTCAGAGCCAATAAATATCAGAAAGATTATCTGATGACCCCCTGGTGACCTGCCGGGTCACCTGACACTTTGTCACACAGATAGCAGAGTAGCCTAGCGACCGATAGATTCTGTTCTGCTGATTATTTTTTATACGCAGTGTGTCGTTCTGGACTTCATAATTTATTGAGAAGAAAAACACGCGTGTGAAAAATGGAGAAGGTATAAGAAGGTAATAAGGAGATTAAGGACACACACACACACACACACACACACTGTGTGGGCACTGAGCTACAGTACAGTATCACTATCATGAGCAGGTCAGAAGTGAAGTGTCTCTGAAAGCCTGCTGATTGTGTTCTGAGTGGTGTGTAAAGCTCATTACAACACACACACACACACACACACACACACACACACACACACACACACAGTGGCTTTAATTCAGGATTTAATGAATCACAAACTCATCAGTCAGAAAGGAGTCAAAGGAAAGATGTTTCAGTCACAGAATTTACAATCAATACAAAATCTTACAAAAAGATATTAATGTAATTAAGTATTCATAGTTTATTATAATGACATGAATTAAAATGCAGTCAGTAATAAGGTGGAGTAATGCTCTCATGTGCTCTGAGAGATTCGATTAGATGAGATTAGATTAGATTAGATGAGATTAGATTATATTAGATTAGATCTGATTAGATTAGATTAGAAGCATTCCAAGGTGAAGCTTCACCTGATTCCACCTGATTAATTAGTCATTCTTGGCTTCTGCTTGGTTGGAATCAAAACCTGCACACACACACTGGCCCGTTCTAAAGAAGATTTGATTAGATTACTCTAATCCAGGGAATCCTCTGAGGAACCTTCTAGAAAACAATTTAGCTGAGTTGCCTTAAGAATACTTTGAGTGTGGTTCTCTAAGGAGGGTCAGTGAATGCTGTGAATTTGTTATTGTCCATAAGTAGAGCTTTGGCCTATTTGCTCCAGCAAATAAACCCTCAGCACTTGGAACTCACATTTCTCTTCTTCTACAGCACATACAGATGATTTTGGAGCAGGTGAGGCCCTGAAACAGTGCTGGAGCACCACAGAGTTCCTCTTGTCTCCATTTCTGATTCTGATGGTGTTGACACCTATTTGCAATAAACAGCACAACTCCAGCTTGGTGAACACGAGCCTTTTTGAGTTTTACCAATGGCCGAGAGCACCAGAGCCAGGAGATACATGTGTTTTAATGTGGTGTGGTTCAAACCTCTAAAATGAAGACTGCTTACTTGTTTTCACATAAATAAGAATGCTACAGATGCTGAAGATGTGGAGGACCAGTGTTAAAGTGCTTCCCCAGATAGCAAGGTGACATTGATTCAATGTTGAAATTTCATCAGAATCATCATTTTGGTTGAGGTTGATTTTTCAATGCTAAATAATGTTGAATCAATGTTGATAATTCAATGCTTTTCAGTGTTGAAAAGACAAACATTGAATCAATGTTGATTTTTGGTTGTGGAACCCAACCTCATTCAACAATGTAAGGCAAATTAAATTAACTAAGTGCATTTCTATAAAAATGTGTATGCATGTGTGTATGTGTTTAAAACAGGTTAAAAAATTGACTACAAGAGATTTGCCATGGTGCTTAAAAAAAAAAAAAAAAAAAAATATTTATATATATATATATATATATATATATATATATATTGAGGAAAAAAAATAATTTGACGGTAAGTTTTGTGTATTTACCTTGCTGTCTAGTTTACTCACTTGAGAGCTTAATTCCTGTTTGCCGTTCAAAAGTACTCAATTTTCGGCTCGCATTTAACATCGGAGGGTGTTTTTACACTGTCGCCACGTCATTATAATACACTCTACAGGCATGAGAATTCAATATGTTGTAGTCTGGAAGTTCCTGCCACTCACGGTGAAAGAATTTTGGCGATGCGACCTACGGTATTCTGTTGGGAAGCATTTGTTTGAGACCTTAGTTCCTGTTTCCCGTTGTCTGTGTCTGACCCAGAGCAGTGTGCGTGCCCCACATGGAAAGAACCTATATGAGGATATATGCGCATATATGAAACCTATATGCAGTATATATGCGCATATAACCGCACCTATATGGGGCCAGGGGTAGCTCAGTGGTTAAGGCATTGGACTAAGGTTCAAACCCCACAACCACCAAGTTGCCACTGTTGGGCCCTTGAGCAAGGCCCTTAACCCTCAACTGCTCAGATGTATAATGAGATAAAAATGTAAGTCGCTCTGGATAAGAGCGTCTGCCAAATGCCTAAATGTAAATGTAAATATGAGGATATATGCGCATATATGAAACCTATATGCAGTATATATGCATGTATATGATAATATATATGCTGCATATATGCGTATATATGCCACATGTAGGCAACATTGAGGTGCATATATGTGCATATACAGGCCATATAGGTCTCCTGTATTGCTTCTTTATATCCACATATAAGCCCTACTGTATATGTACATACAAGATATGTCTCCTATGGCAGGATCTGGTCATTTTAGCTCATATCTCACTTTGGCAACTGTCATACATGATGCCTAGCTCATATTTTCTATTATCAAGGCAATAACTAAGAACTAACAAAAAAAATGCAAAAAACTAATCCTAATTGGCCACATACAGTATATGAGGATATATGCACATATATGAAACCTCAGTCTCCGTGAAAATCTTTTTGAAACACGTCACTAAAATTAACTGAAATGAGAAATATATCTATATAAAGCTTAAAGTGTCTACTTTTAAATGATGCAAGTCACACTGAAAACAAATATTCTCAGTTTATGTAATCCGTATGAAACCAAGGAGAGGCACAGAATTTCTGTCACACTTATATGCTAATGACCCGAGGCAGGACACGCCCACACGCCAATCACACGGAAATCAGTCCGGGTAATTTACATACTAGGCCACGCCCCCGGACACCGGCATGAAAAAACGAACACAGAGAGACAGGTTTGAAAATACTCCAATTCAGTGAGTTTTCAGCACGTTTTGGAAGATGGCACGTGCTTACACATCCGAGGAAACTCTTCAGAATGTTCTGGAAAGTTTACATTTACCTCAGAAGAAGACTGTGTGACTCCGACGACGAACGGGAGCATTTTGAACAGAGAATAGACCCATGCTACACTGGGTAAGTTATTAAGTCTTATATAACTCTTATTCTGATAATATTAAACTAATATTAGTAAATATTTTCCTCACTACAGCTAGCTCTTGTCAGCTTGTGTGACACATTGGCTTTAAACGCCATTTATATAGTTTAGGTAAATCATGCTAGCATGCTGCCTCATGTAGCACAAACATGATATTTCCCGGTGGCTAAGCTAATGCCTTATGGAGTTTACAGATGTTTATATTCACCTTGTTTTGGATAGCTTTAGATTATGGTTGCTAATGTGTATTTGGCTCCATTTTGGTTAGCTTATAACACTGCTATCAGTAATGTTATTTAGCACAAACAAGCAAGTTGCAGGTGGCTAAAATACTGCCTTATGTAGCTAAGTGATGCTTATGAATATTTCTTTGGTGTAAATGTATATAATCCCTTTTGTTTAGCGTGTATTTACAAATACCTGATAAGATGTAATTGTTTAGAATGTGTTCAATATGTGTGTAATGTCCAGTGGATGGTGTTTTTTAAAACTCAAATTGAATTATGGCAGCAGTGTGTAGTATTATCTATCACCATCATTGATGCTGTCATGTGACCTACAGAAGAGAGGTGTATATTTTTCATGTTGAGGTGTGGATACATTTTTGGTCATCTCTGTACTGTATATATTGTGCATCCATATTAATTGCACATCCATTTACTCTGAACAGTATAGGCTAACATTTTTTTATTTATTTGTTTTTAGGAATGTGTCTGCATCACCCTTGCCTTCACCAGCCCCTCACATCAGGACACGCAAGCTCCGTTCAGATGGACCTCTTGTATTTGTGAAGTGGATGGACACACGAGAAGTATCTACATGTTGTACCATCCATTCTGCTTTACAGTAGACGCGGTGAAGATGAGGGTGAAATTACAAGGTACATGGACTACAAAGACATTTCCATGTCCTGTGACTGCGTACAACCAGCACATGGGGAGTTGATCACTCTGATCAGCTATTACAATACTATACTACACAGCACAAAACAATGAAGCCGTACAGAAATATTTCTCTACACTGCTTGGACATTGCTCCCACCAATGCTTACCCTGCATGTATGTTTTGTACAGTTTTTTTTTTTATCTTGCACTGTTTTACTCTGAATGTCCGTCTTTTTTCAGTTTTTATTTTGTACTGTTCCTGTTGCAGTTTTACCCTGCATGTAAACAAATGTCCAGAATGTCCAGATTATCATTAATCTGCATTTATACATAAAAGCCTATTAACTATTGGAAAGATAAACATAAGAATCAGTATGAAACATGAAAAGTTTCTAAAAGTTGCCAATAAATTAATATTGTGATGTGAAATAATTTTTCAAATTGAAGTTATAAAGGGCTCTGGGGTGTTTTGCCAGGCAGAAGCGTGGAGAGCAGCCCGCCTTGCCACCTCTGCTACTGTCATGGTACGGAATCTGCTGCTGGGCACCTTCGACTTGGAGACTTGACCAAATTAAAAAGGTAGCCATTATTGGTGAGTAAATGCATAATGCGTTGAGAAGGGAAAACAAAATATTTAAGACTTTATAAGTTCACCACTTTAACCATAACCTACTTGTATCAATGTTTATTAGCCATCAATGGAGACTGCATAAGGTAGAGCACCCATTATTGTTACTGTATCTGCTTGGGACCTATAATACTAATTCATCACTTGCTCACTTCTTAATCCTACCTTTCCTCTTCTAAAGCCACATTATATTGCGCTGTAATGTGTGTAGTCCTCTATTTTGTAGAACATATAGTGTTGCAAATAACCTCGTGGCACTAATTGTTGTTGTCTGAAGTTTTAATAAATAATCATAATGCTGTCAAAAATAATGTCATAAATAGATTTTCTTTATCAATTAACTTCTATTAATTAAATAAAATTTTTAATGTAAATTTTTAAAGTTTAATGGAATGGCTGTGTGAAAGATGCTGAAGCTGACGTGCCAATGGTCTTTTATATTAATGTTGTTCGGAAGCCTGTGTAATGATGTAGTTTCGACATCTATCGACTGAACAGTGTTTTTTCGACTTGTTTTCATGTTATTGTTGTTCAGCAATGGCATGGACGTGATGTTTTGGCAAAAGAAGGGTGGGATGGTGGTTGATGGTGACTGAAAGCGGTGACTGAGTAGATTGGACGTCACAGCAGCTCGTGAAAAGGCAGAGCTACTTTATGCAGGCTGTGTGCATTCTACTGTGGATTGACTGTTTTGAAACTTATATGGTAGTTACATACGTAGCCCCTAGACCTCAGTTACCATGAAAAAAGCCATGAAATTTCAGTTTTGACCATATGGGATCTTAAACAAGGACGTCATCTTTTTTTAATTATTGTTTGTTCGGGGAGGAATTATAGACCACAATGTCAGCATGATCTTGCGTTGTTTCCTTATCACTTCTTGTGTGCGTTTGGCTGTAGCTTGCACACCAGACAGAGTTGTTGGCGATTCTTCCTATTGTAAAGTCATGCAGTGTGTAATCTCCTGTCGCCAATTCATTGTGCAGTGTGAACACAGCAGCAACTAAATGCTACCACAGATAGTACAGTGTGAAAACAATGGTGATCCGATGACTTTGAAAATCATGCAGTGTGAGTTTGAGGAGAAGGTAAAAAGCAATGCAAAACAAATAATGTACAGTTTATGTTGTCATTACAGTACTTTGCTCTCAAACTAAATGCAATGTAATAATAGGCGTTATTTAATAATAACATTAACAGTGCAGCATGCATCTAACTCTGGGTAAAAAGCTTATAATAAAATCACCAAAATAAGTCTTCATGTTAAGAATAAATATGCAAACAGTACGGTATCTGAGCGTACGGATTGGAAATTTGTGCATACAGTTTGTTAATCCGTGGCCACGATTTGTTAAACTGAGGGAACAGTTTAAGTATTTGAGTGCGGGGGACAAATTGCAAAACCGTCGCCACAGATTGATTTTTTTTTTAAAATTTATTTATTTTTTTGGTCCTACAGGTTTTTTTTTTTTTTTTTTTTGCACATAAAAGACTACATTGTTACATTAAGTATATTTGTTTTCATAGCATTGAATATGTACATTGTAGGACAACATTTGCAGATTGTGAAATAACACATACAGGTCCTTCTCAAAAAATTAGCATATTGTGATAAAGTTCATTATTTTCTGTAATGTACTGATAAACATTAGACTTTCATATATTTTAGATTCATTACACACAACTGAAGTAGTTCAAGCCTTTTATTGTTTTAATATTGATGATTGTGGCATACAGCTCATGAAAACCCAAAATCCCTATCTCAAAAAATTAGCATATCATGAAAAGGTTCTCTAAATGAGCTATTAACCTAATCATCTGAATCAACTAATTATCTATAAACACCTACAAAAGATTCCTGAGGCTTTTAAAAACTCCCAGCCTGGTTCATTACTCAAAACCGCAATCATGGGTAAGACTGCCGACCTGACTGCTGTCCAGAAGGCCATCATTGACACCCTCAAGCAAGAGGGTAAGACACAGACATTTCTGAACGAATAGGCTGTTCCCAGAGTGCTGTATCAAGGCACCTCAGTGGGAAGTCTGTGGGAAGGAAAAAGTGTGGCAGAAAACGCTGCACAACGAGAAGAGGTGACCGGGCCCTGAGGAAGATTGTGGAGAAGGACCGATTCCAGACCTTGGGGGACCTGCGGAAGCAGTGGACTGAGTCTGGAGTAGAAACATCCAGAGCCACCGTGTACAGGCGTGTGCAGGAAATGGGCTACAGGTTGCAAATTTTGCATGTCATTCGGAAATCAAGGTGCCAGAGTCTGGAGGAAGACTGGGGAGAGGGAAATGCCAAAATGCCTGAAGTCCAGTGTCAAGTACCCACAGTCAGTGATGGTCTGGGGTGCCATGTCAGCTGCTGGTGTTGGTCCACTGTGTTTTATCAAGGGCAGGGTCAATGCAGCTAGCTATCAGGAGATTTTGGAGCACTTCATGCTTCCATCTGCTGAAAAGCTTTATGGAGATGAAGATTTCATTTTTCAGCACGACCTGGCACCTGCTCACAGCGCCAAAACCACTGGTAAATGGTTTACTGACCATGGTATTACTGTGCTCAATTGGCCTGCCAACTCTCCTGACCTGAACCCCATAGAGAATCTGTGGGATATTGTGAAGAGAAAGTTGAGAGACACAAGACACAAGAATCTGCAAAAGGATTCCCGACCAAGTATTGAGTGCAGAACTGAACATAATTATTTGAAGGTTGACTTTTTTTGTATTAAAAACACTTTTCTTTTATTGGTTGGAGGAAATATGCTAATTTATTTTAGGTTAGTAGCTCGTTTAGAGAACCTTTTCATGATATGCTAATTTTTTGAGATAGGGATTTTGGGTTTTCATGAGCTGTATGCCACAATCATCAATATTAAAACAATAAAAGGCTTGAACTACTTCAGTTGTGTGTAATGAATCTAAAATATATGAAAGTCTAATGTTTATCAGTACATTACAGAAAATAATGAACTTTATCACAATATGCTAATTTTTTGAGAAGGACCTGTATATTAAAAAAAATCTAATGTGTGCATTGTATCTATGGAAGATTGTAGGATATTTCAAAACATATGTTGCATATCTGTACATTTGTAAAAGTCACATTTCCAAAAATTTAGGACCCACCTTCTGTCATTCATAAACAACTACCACTCCAAGTTTTTAGAGCATTGCATAGTTCTAACCTTTTGTTTGTTTTTCATTCTTTAGATGCACTACAACAACAACAGCTGAAAGCTGAAGAAAAGGAGGCCACAGAGTTTCTTTGCTTCAACAGTTCAGAAATGGCTTCGTTATGCCCCAGAACGGCTGGGGGGAATTGCTCGTGGTGGAAAACCATAAGTTCAGACTTGTGTCTTATTATCTGTTTTGCTGAGTAAATACATTTCAACTTACGAATAATGTTTCAGTCATCTGTTGTGTTTCTGACTTGGTTGTTTCTATTTGCATTTGACTGAATTTTGCTGAGGCAGGCTGCCATTTTTATATTATGGTTTTCCAGTCTCTTCTCTTGGCAGTTAGATTCTGTTTTATGAATTCAGAATTAACAATCTCTTCTAATAGTTCTCTTCTAAAAAGTCATATTGTCATCCAGTTTATAATAATTTGTATGTAAGTTGTAGTGTTTTATTATATAGTTGTTTTATTGTACTTGTGATGTTACTTCCTGTTTAAATGGGTATGGAGCATAAATAAATAAATATGTTTACATGTAAACTGAAAGATGTTGAGTTACTGACTTTTTGTTTAAAAAAAAAAAAAAATAGCTTTTCAGCCCTACAGGGTCTCTGATTTAAAGAAATAAATCAAAACGGACATGATTTACTGTCATAGAATCTTGCTGTTCATGAAGCAAGACTAAACTATAATTGTTTCAATGTTGATTCAATGTAAAATAAGTGATTGAATTTACGTTGAACAAACATTGATTTTATGCCCATCTTGATCTATTTTTCATCATTGAAATAACATTATTTCAAGGTGCAAACCTGATGAAAAATCAACATTTAACATTGAAATTTCAACATTGATTCAATAACAAGTTGGTTGATGCTTTAATGTTGATTCAACGATGATTCAATGTTGTTCTGCTATCTGGGTCCTTAATGTTCTCTTACATGGCTTCATTCTTTAAGGCTGAAAAGGAAGAGATGATGTTACAGAATGCCTGCCATGAGATCTACAGAATCCAGTTTAATTTACCAGGAGTGTTGGAAAGAGTGTTGGAACTTTGGAAGAAACCCCCAGAATGGGTCTGGAAAGAAGTGTAAATCACCACAGAGGAGAAAGTGTGGAGAAGTCAACTTTTGGTGGAGGACAAACTGAGCACTGAGTCTCTGCTCTCTGTGCATCTCTGTAAGCTGGGCTTGATCAGGTTTCATGTATTCAAGGCCAGAGGCATCCAGGGCTTGGTTCAGCTCTATGAGGTCCTTCTCTGACTGTGTAGGATCGGGTCTAATCGGGTGATGAGGGAATCTATGGACATCTTAACATGTGACTTCTGTGAGCATGTTTGTTACAATTTGTTTGTAATGCTCTCTATAGTGACTGTAGAAACACACACACACACACCCCTTCCGTTGGTACACTCCGTTATTCTGAGAACGAAAACGCCCCCCCTCCTCCCCCCATCACCCCCCCGCAGTGGTTCAGTCCGGTGCTCTTTGATCCGGGCGGTGGATGAGGCGCGTGCGCTTCTCTGCGCTGTACTGTATCGGGAGCGCGCGCAGTGAGACACAGAGGGGTGATGGACGGAGTGAGCAGCAGTAAGAGCATGTCCTACAGCCGCTGGAGTTATGACAGGTGAGGATCACACACACACACACACACACACACCGCAGCTGTAGCTCTGCTTCCTCCAAAACAAAACGGAGTCGCGCGCGCGCGCGTGTGTGTGTGTGTGTGCGCGCGCGCGCGCGAGCTCTTACATCGGAGAATGCATTTGAAGTTCCAGGTGTAATACAGTGTGTGTGTGTGTGTGTGTGTGTGTGTGATGTAAAGAGAAAGTTATTAAACCCTCACACTCTCTTCCTGATACACAAACTACAACTAACACACCTGGACTGATGACTGAGGAACATCTCACACACACACACACACACACACACAGTCATCTCATTCAAAACATCACACACACTCTCTTAGGTTTTTCTTCTTAAACACTTCCCTGGTCCTGGAGACATTTGAGGTTGTGGAGAATAATAATAATAACAACAACAATAATAACAACAACAACCAGACACCTATTTGCAATAAACAGCAAAAACGAACCTAATAATATTTGTATCTGACTCGCCCCAGATCCCTTAAATAGATCCCTTAAATAATGTCTGTGTTTATATTACTACTACTGGACTCCATTTTACATCAACTATTATAACATCAATTAACATCAACTATTATAGCTGAACCTAACACTTAACACTGTATAAATGCAGATCATTTCCTGCTATCTGTTTCACCCAGATGAGGATGGGTTCCCTGTCGAGTCTGGTTCCTCTCAAGGTTTCTTCCTATTACCGTCTCAGGGAGTTTTTCCTTGCCACTGTCGCCCTCGGGCTTGCTCGCCAGGGAATATCTGAACATTTTGATTCATACATATTCACATTCCATACAAACTTAAATAATTCTTTTGATTGTGTAAAGCTGTTTTGAGACAATGTCAATTGTTAAAAGCGCTATACAAATAAAACTGAATTGAATTGAATATTGTGTTTAATGATGCACACACTCACTGCATGTGTTTAGATGGATATATGACATGAATCGTCATCAGTGCTGTCTCATCTTTCAGATTCACACAGCAGGCTTTAACCCTTTAACCATCTCTCAGCTGTCAGTCTGAAAGGGCGTGTCATCTGATTAGTTATGATCATACAGGGCGGTGCCATGGTCTGGAACACCAGGAAGTGTGTCTTACAGAATTGACCACCAGCAGGAGCAGACCAAACACCACTCAACTTTTCTCTTTGGACCAAGCTGAAGTTAGTGTTCCATCAGAACTGATCCAGAACACTCGCAGCACTAAAGGAGGAACTCATCAGTTCTTGTTGAATAAGAAACGTTTAGCATTCCCATGTTCAGCATAAACACACGTGCTGCCAAGTCTGAAGCATCAGATTGAGCATTTGCTGGAATTTATACTAGAGACCTGCGCGGGACGGATTTTTCCGTCCCGCTCCCGCAACATTCTGTCCCGCTCCCGCAAAAATATATATTATTTTCTCCCGATCCTGCCCGCAGTATTCAAGTTTTGTCCCGCTCCCGCCCGCAAAAATCCCGCAGGTAAAAATTTAAGTAGTTTTTTTTTTTTTTAGGGAAGTGGCGCTGACCCTGGGGGGGGGGGGGATTTGAGTATAGAACCGTTACTGAGTAGATAAATAATACAGAATTTGTTTAAAAATAAATCAATTTTAAGATAATTCCATTTTGCGGGAGTCCCGCGATTAATGTTATTCTCCCGCATCCTGCACATACATGAGGACCTTCTCGCCCGCACCCGCATTCACCCATCAAATTTTGTCCCGCGCCGCACGCCGTGCGCTTGGTCCCGCGGTACTCCCGCGGGAGTGCAGGTCTCTAATTTATACTTTCAAATCCATTTTGTTTCAGGATCCAGACCTTTGGGGGCGCTGTAGAGTACATGATGTACTCTGATACAATAACACCCTATTAAGAACCCTGTGCAGCAGTGCAGAGATCTTCTCCACCCCAGAAAAGAAAGAGATGCTCGGCTTCTCCCTTTTTTCTTAAATTGTGACTGAGGAGACGTACATAGTTTACCAGAGAAGGTGTTTATACGGATGGTGTTGCTGTTGGTGGAGATGGTATACACTGTTCATGATACTGGTGAAGAAGGATTTGGTGTTAAATGGGATTCTGTTGATTATGGTGGTGGAGATGATCTTGATGGAGATGGTGGTGATGATCTAGATGGCCTTGTTGATGAACATGGTGTTGATGCTGGTAGAAATGTTGAGATGGTGTTGATGGCAGGGATGGGGATGATGTTTGTGGAGATGATTGACATGCTTTACATGATGTTTGAGATGGAGGTGGTATTGATTGTAGAGGTGGTCTTGATGAATGTCAATGTGGTGGCATTGATGGTGGAAATGATGCGGATGATGATGATGATGATGATGATGAGGATAGAGGAGTCCTGATGGAGGAAATGACATTGCTGATGAAGAAAGTATTGATGTGGATATGGCAGAGATGGTGTTGATGGTAGTGCTGGAATTAATGGTGGACATGTTGTTGTGGTTGATGGAGTTGGTGTTAATGATGGTGGAGATGGTGCAGATGTTTTGGTCAGTCTGAAAAGAAGCCAAATGTGCTGAATTCTGTTGAGTTGGTATTAACCTTTTCTTAGTAACAAGATATGAGGACAACCCCCCCCCCCCACACACTAATTGACACACTCATTCACACCGACCACCGACACACTTTAATAGATACAGATAAATCTAACAGCCAATCACAAAGCAAACATAAACAAATAGCAACAGCCAGTCAGCATGCAGTTTTTGCTTTGATGTTAAAGTACACGCCCATTTCCTACCACAAAACATTGTTTGAGCTGCAGGTGAAAAAAATCTCTAGAAAATTTGTAAACAAAGAAAAAAGTTAATTTAACTGTGAATGTCACTTTGGATCCTCCTGAGGAAACTGTTGACAGATAAAACACGACTTCACTGATGAAATGGGTTTGGATAGTTTAAAGCGACAAAGCGTGGCTTAAACTCTGACATGTGCCCATGTACAGAAACCTGAGCTCAGGATTAAACCTGTTTAAACAGCCAACCTTCTGTTTGAAGAATCGATATATTTTTTGCTAAGAAAATATTCAGTGGCTAATCAACATGAGCTAGCTCTTGAAAGTCTGATGTACAATAAAGCCAGAAATATCTAATTAAGCCGCCATCCTGGTGCGTGATCAATCCTCAGCCATAAAAATAAGAGCGAGATGGCTGGAGAGCTCAGACATGATGATGAGCTCTGAGTGGGAACAGTGACCGCAGTTCTGCCGGACCTCCACAGAACCCCAGCTGCGTCACACCATCGACCCTCTGAAGTCCAGAGTCACTCTGTGCGTGAGAATGTTGGCATGGAACCTGCGTGAAGGTCCTGCAGATATAACATACAGTAGGAAGAATGGGTGCAGGTTGTGAGCAGTGAAATGCCTCTGAAAATTAAACACAGGTCCTAGAGCCATGAGTAACATTCTGCAGACGCACAAACCTACCTCAAGGCAGAAACGGGAAATTGTGCTGGAAGAGGAGCGATCATTCACGGACTGAAAAGACAAACGAAAAAGTCATGGAGGAGCTGATTTTCTGATAGCATTAATTGTAGAAAGTTTGTTCATATGGCCATAACCTGTGCTGGCTTTTGTTTCCATCAAACCAGAAGAAATCAAACAAAACTAGAAGAGGAGTAAAAGAGAAAGTAGCTCAGTGTCTAACACTAAAGTTCAGGAATCAATAAAGTAAGAGTGGTGCAGCGAGTGGCACAGGAGGAGGTGGTCTTCTCACAGCTCCCAGTTCAATCCTGAGCTCAGGTTAGTGTGTGTGTGTGTGTGTGTGTGTGTGATTTTTCACATCTTCTTTGTGTGCCAGATCTTTTTGGTTGTCTCCCACCATGCTGGTAGAGGGATTCGGCTAAAATTGGTGTGAATGTGGTGCCCAGAGATGTACTGCATTATATTTGGAGATAAAATGAAATTTATTTTAGGGCAGGTACCTCAGTGGTTAAGGCATTGGACTACTGATCAGAAGGTCCCAAGTTTAAAAACCCTACGAGTACCAAGTTGCCCCTGCTGGGCCCTTGAGCTTGCAACTGCTCAGATAATGGGATAAAAATGGAGGTCACTCTGGATAAAGGCATCGTCCAAATGCTATAAATGTACATTTTTTCCAAAGAGTTGAACATTAAAGGCTAAAGCATTAGTGAAGTTTCCATGTTTTAGCCTTCTTAAGTTTAATGGTCACAAATCTCTGCTAAACATTATACAGCTGGTTATATGGTTCTGTTACACCTGTGTACTTACACTTTCCAATACAACAGGTGGCAGTATGTTTACAGTTGGTTTGTGACCCACCCATAATCACATGGTAGAAGAGGAGTACAAATAGACAGAGATCTGGTTAGTTTATGGCTGTCTGAATGCACAAATCAGATATGTCACTTTTGAGCAGCAGATGTATCTGTCTTGAGTCGTTGTTTAAAGATTGTCAAAGACTCAGCTGTATGGACATCTAGAGGAAGTTCATTCCTCCACCTAGGGGCCAGAACAGAATTACACATTAGTGTCCACATTAGAGTCAGATAAACGTCACGTGTAATTATCACAACGAATCCCATTTGACCAAAAATCTGAATTGACCAACGTGGCTTGTGATGTAAGCGTGGGCGTGTCAGGAGCGTCCATCTCGCCTGCCTTCCTACTGTATCAGCTCTGGCCGTGTGGTTCAGAGATTATTCCGTGTTTACGTACGGCTAGCTTTCATATGTAACCCGAGCCATGCCGGAGTACGCTGTACTGAAGAGAGTTGGTTGATATGATGCAGAGAAGGAAGGTGGATATACTGTGTGTCCAGGAGACCAGATGGAAAGGTAGCAAAGCTAGAAGCTTAGGATCAGGGTTCAAGTTGTTTTACCATGGTGTGGATAGGAAAATAAATGGAGTAGGAGTTATCCTGAAAGAGGAGTTTGTAAGGAATGTTCTAGAGGTGAAGAGAGTATCAGATAGGGTGATGCGTCTGAAGCTGGATATTGAAGGGATAATGTTCAATGTTGTTAGTGGTTATGCTCCACAGGTAGGGTGTGTGTTAGAAGAGAAGGAGAAATTCTGGAGTGAGTTAGATGAAGTGATGCAGAGCATCCCCAGAGGTGAGAGAGTGGTGATTGGTGCAGACTTCAATGGACATGTTGGGGAAGGGAACAGAGGTGATGAAAATGTAATGGGCAGGTTTGGTCTTCAGGACAGGAATGTAGAAGGACAGATGGTGGTGGACTTTGCAAAGAGGATGGAAATGGCAGTAGTAAATACTTTCTTCCAGAAGAGGCAGGAACATAGGGTGACATAAGCGTGGAGGCAGAGAAGAGGACAAAGTGGTGGAAGCTGAGAAAGGAAGAATGTTGTGTAGTCTTTAGGGAGGAGTTGAGACAAGCTATGGGTGGTCAGGAGGTGCTTTCAGTTGATTGGACAAATACAGCCAATGTGATCAGGGAGACAGGTAAGAGGATACTTGGTGTATCATCAGGTAAGGGAAAAGGAGACAAGGAGACTTGGTGGTGGAATGAGGAAGTCCAGGAGTGTATACAGGGAAAGAGGCTAGCTAGGAAGAAGTGGGACTCTGAGAGGACTGAAGAGAGTAGACAGGAGTACAGGGAGATGCACCGTAAGTTGAAGGTAGAAGTGGAAAAGGCCAAACAAAGAGCATATGAGGACTTGTATGCTAGGCTGGACAGTAAGGAGGGAGAGGTGGATCTGTACAGGTTGGCGAGGCAAAGAGATAGAGATGGGAAGGATGTGCAGCAGGTTACAGCAGTGGTTCTCAAACTTTTTCTGTCATTCCCCACTTAAGGGGTTGGCGAATTTTCAAGCCCCACTTGTCAACAAAATAATTACGAAATCGGCCAAGTTTACTGTTTATTGAAATATCAATTCCTAAACCAATACGATCAAACACCACCAAGATAAAATACACGTGCAATTGTTATAAAAGGCTTACGTTGTCACTTATCTTTGCATAATTGACCCCATGTTTATTAGCTGCTCAGCAATCGTTTGTAGTTTTTTTGCACTGGCCAATTCTGTATGCAACTTTGAATGAAGCCATTTGTGCTTTGCTGTCCACTGATTCAGATGTTACCATGTGATTCTCCTGCTGTCTGTATTCTGCCAGCTTTCTTTCAAAGACGTCCAGTGGTTTATTAACGTGACTGGAGTGTGTTGTCTCTAAGTGTCTTCCTAATTTGTTGGGTCTCATGCGGTCTGCTGCCAGCAGTTTAAGACACAAAACACACACGTGTCTCTCTTCTGCCCCCACCATCACCACCATGAATCCAAGCTCAAGATGGGCTTCATTAGGGGTGGAGGGGGGCGATATAACCAAAATCTTCTATCACGGTAGAAGCAATTTTCTACCTCGATAACAATATACATCACAATATAGCAATTTGTATCTGAAAATGCATAAATAAAAATGAAAACACACACTGTTTTACATAATTTCATTTTTTATGTAATTTTATATAAACTGTGAATTGCTGGGGTTTGCCACATTTTTTTTACTTTGGCCATATTCGTTTGGATGTTTGGATTTCAGATGATAGAAAAGGTTTGACGTGTTTCCACCACTTGTTAAAACAGTGCACTTGTGTACCTCACAAATCACGTTCATCTCATTCGTATCACTTTTCTTCTACCCAAACCAATTCCACACCACAGACGAGGCAGCATGTAAGCTCCTCGTCACATGTAAGTAAACTCACTGCTGCTGCAGCGTCTTCTTCCAGTGTCGAAGTGGATGTGAAGCCAAACACATCAAAAGTGGGACGAAACCGTGGCACCCGATTGAACCAAATATCTGCGCAAATACAGCGCAGCGCGACTATCTGGATAGCGCAGTCATGATCTGGTTTATTTGCGCAGCCCGGTGGATCAGCGCCGCTCGAATCACAAACCTGCGCGACCCACTGTGTTTTATTCAAAAACAATTAATTTAAAATGTCAGGACTGTTTAATATTGTTTCCGCCTTGCCATGCCTGGTTTGTACGTGCGCATCCCAGTGGGGTAAAATGTATTTTGAAGGTCGGCGCAGTTTATTTCTGTCAGCGTCGCGCAGCGCTGCCCAGTGGCTCGCGCAGGTTTGTGATTCGAGCAGCGCAGCTCAAGTTTGTCCGACGTTAAACCGTTATTGTTGCACTATGGTTCCACTTTTTCTCCCGGCCCACAACTGATGTTATTTTAAATGTACTTGTATTAATGATCCATTTATTTGTGTGTGATTGTTTAGTTTTGAGCGTACGCTCTTCATTATCAATAAAGAAGTATTGTTTGTGAGACTGTGAGAGAAAAGCATAAATTAGAATAGGTACTTTCCTGTTTTTCCTCCCGTTGATTGCGCCCCACCTGTCATGTCTGTATTCCCCACTAGTGGGGCGCGCCCCACACTTTGAGAACCACTGGGTTAGAGTGATTAAAGATAGAGATGGAAATGTACTGACAGATGCCAGGAGGGTGATGGGAAGATGGAAGGAGTACTTTGAGGAGTTGATGAATGAGGAAAACGAAAGAGAACAAAGAGTAGAAGAGGTGACTGTTGTGGAGCAGGAAGTAGCAAATATTAGTAAAAGTGAGGTGAGAAGGGCGTTGAAGAGGATGAAGAGTGGAAAGGCTGTTGGTCCTGATGACATACCTGTGGAGGTATGGAAGTGCTTAGGAGAGGTGGCAGTAGAGTTTCTGACTAGTTTGTTTAACGAGATCTTGGAGAGTGAGAGGATTCCAGAGGAATGGAGGAGAAGTGTATTGGTGACGATTTTTAAGAACAAGGGAGATGTGCAGAGCTGTGGCAATTACAGAGGTATGAAGCTAATGAGCCATACAATGAAGCTGTGGGAAAGAGTAGTGGAATCTAGGTTAAGGGCAGAGGTGAGAATTTGTGAGCAGCAATATGGTTTTATGCCTAGAAAGAGTACATCAGATGCAGTATTTGCTTTGAGGATGCTGATGGAGAAGTACAGAGAAGGTAATAAAGAGTTGCATTGTGTCTTTGTAGATTTAGAGAAAGCGTACGACAGGGTGCCGAGAGAGGAGCTGTGGTGTTGTATGAGGAAGTCTGGAGTGGCAGAGAAGTATGTTAGAGTGGTGCAGGACATGTATGAGAGTTGGAAGACAGTGGTGAGATGTGCTGCAGGTGTGACAGAAGAGTTCAAGGTGGATGTGGGTCTGCATCAAGGATCGGCTCTAAGCCCCTTTTTGTTTGCTCTAGTGATGGACAGGATGACAGATGAAGTTAGACAGGATTCTCCATGGTCTATGATGTTTGCAGATGACATTGTGCTTTGTAGCGAGAGCAGGGAACAGGTGGAGGAAAATTTGGAGAGGTGGAGGTACGCTCTCGAAAGCAGAGGAATGAAGGTTAGCCGCAGCAAGACGGAATACATGTGTGTGTGAATGAGAGGGACTCAAGAGGAACGGTGAGGCTACAGGGAGCAGAGGTAAAGAAGGTGCAGGATTTTAAGTACTTAGGGTCAACGGTCGAGAGCAACGGAGAGTGTTCAAAGGAGGTGAAGAGACGAGTACAGGCAGGTTGGAATGGGTGGAGAAAAGTGTCAGGTGTGTTGTGCAATAAAAGAGCATCAGCGAGAATGAAAGGAAAGGTGTACAGGACAGTGGTGAGACCAGCAATGCTCTACGGCTTAGAGACAGTGGCACTGAAGAAAAGACAGGAGGCAGAGCTAGAGGTAGCAGAGCTGAAGATGTTGAGGTTCTCTTTGGGAGTGACAAGGATGGATAGGATCAAGAATCAGTTCATCAGAGGGACAACCCATGTGAGATGTCTGTGCTGTGGATCATAAATGTGGACCTCATTTTAACTAAAACACATTTCCTGATCTCACTGTTGGTGTCCCCCAGATGAGGATGGGTTCTATTGAGAGTCCGGTTCCTCTCCTGGTTCCTTCCACGTGTTCTCTTAGGGAGTTTTTCCTTCAGCACCGCCACCTTCGGCTCATCGGCCACACACTCCCATACATTTCTGCTAATTTCAAATTGAAATATAGACTTTTTCTGTCTGTAAAACTCGGATGCTTTTTCATTCCTGCTGTGACGCCCATGACTCCTGAGATCTGAGAGCGTCTGAGTGTGATGGCCTACACACTTCTTTTTACCATTTAAATGACATTGAAACTGGAGTAATGTTAGATATGAACAGGAGGAGCAGAACTACATCACGCTGAGCGCCGGTACGGGTCTCCTGAAACACAGAACCGACATAAATACAATGCACACAGGAAGTTGAAAGTTGGGTCAGAACATCACAGGAGGATATGAGGGTGTGTCTTAATTTGCATATTCATGCAAACAGTTGATGATAAAAAGTTCATCATAACGGTTTAAAATGATATATTTATGTCGATCAGACAAGGATGGACATGATGTTTGGATGGTGTCATGGTGAGGAGATGGAACAGGTGAAGGATATCTTATGGCTCTGAGGATGACGAGACCGTGTTGGTCATAAAGGTTTAAAAGCTGCGTCAGAGACGCGAGACCTGAAGCAGGAAGATGTTTTCCCTTAGAAACAATAAGGAACTTGTTCTTATTAGCATTGCGTTGTTTAGAACATCACAGCCTTGAAGCACGAGTCTCGGACCGAGCTCAGATCTTTTATCTATTCATTAAAACACCTCCAGCGTTCCTCTCAGTCTGCACTCGTGGTCAGAAAGCAGCAGAGCGCTGGAGGGTGTGGGGCATTTGGTACAAACTGTCCCTGTACACTGTTTTCATTTACTGAACACATTCATCTATTCTTTTCCACCTTTTTTTGGTTTGTGTTCTTTCGTTTGTGAGATCAGTGTGTTTTTGTTCCTCCTGTGGATTTTACGCGGTTGGACTCGGGAGCGGTCATGACTGAGGCTCTGCTCGGATTCCTGTCGCACTGAGGCATCCTGGGATTTTCCTTCCAACACCACTGCACATGAACAGAGAGGTCTGTGTTAGTTAAAGAATTCCACTGGTGTTTATACAGAGTATGTGACAACATTCTGTTTTCTGAGGAAGAAGCTCTGATTGGCTCACATTTCACACACAGTAAAGCTTCTAACCAATCACAGATAAGACTGAGTTCATCATGCAGGATGTGGGGTTTATCAGAAAGACAGGAAGCCTGACTTCACTCGAAACTGGAGAAAACAAACACACACGCACTTCTGTTATATTTGGAGCAGATTAAACATGTGACAGTGAGCAGAGGGTTAGCCTAGCACTAACCCCAACCCCAACCCCAACCCTAACCCCAACCCTAACCCCAACCCTAACCCCAACCCCAACCCTAACCCCAACCCTAACCCCAACCCCAACCCCAACTGTGTGTGTGTGTGTGTGTGTGTGTGTGTGTGTGTGTGTGTGTGTGTGTGTGTGTGTTTGTGTGTGTGTATAAACAGTAAACTGGAATCTTCAGTCCGATTGAAATCATTAAAGATTCTAGTTTACTGTTTATACACACACACACACACACACACACACACACACACACACACACACCTTTACTAAAATGATTGAACGTTATTTAGCTGATACCGAGTCTGATACAAGTGTAATTTAATTGTGTCTATATGTCCTTTTGTGAACTTCAAACGATGATTTTTGTGGTGTGGACGTAGAAGAGGTTTTCTTCGGATGACTCTTTCATGAAGACCATATTTGTACAAGTATCTCTTTATATTGGAGTGGAGTTCACCACAACTCTGTGTCTGCCTGATCTTTCTGGAGGGATCGTGCAGTCAGACTTGGTTCTTGATTTGCTTTTCTCACAATCCTGCTGTCTGATATTTTTCTTGGTCTTCGAGTTCTTGCTTTAACTTCCACTGTTCCTGATGACTGTCATTTCTTATAAATCATGTGACTGCAGCTCAATCAAGTTAAATTACTGACTCAACTTGATTTTTTAAAATTTATTTAGTCTGTGTCTCCAACGTTTTTTTTTAAAAACCTGTTATTACCTGTTGTCTCAACAAATACCACTGTAAGACATGGGGACAACAATACTGGATTAATTCATTCAACATTTATCTAGTTAGATTTATTTTTTACAGTGCAGAGACGCGGCTCCTGATAACAGACTCCAGATTCAGGAACTTGTTGTTTTTCTGTAAACACAATTAAATTACACTTGGTATCAGCTGAATAATGTTAAATCACTTTATTAAAGGTGTGTGTGTGTGTGTGTGTGTGTGTGTGTGTGTGAAGTTTAAAAAGCTGTTTACTCTGTAAAACACCACCAAACTAAAAGGCAGGACAGGAAACACAGAGTGATGTTTAAATTCCTGTTTAACATCTGGATTCTGAAACTAAAAGGTGTAGATTACAGCGAACACTTCAACACCGAGCTCTGACTCGGCCGTGTTCACACTGACGTTTCTTACCGGATCAGATCTGAGGATTCCCTCCTGCGAGTGTTCTGTGTCGGTTTCTGATGGATCAGTCGAGTGGTGTTAGTTCTGCTCCTGATCCCCTTCTGTTACTGTTATAACCATCCTGGGTCCGAAATAAAAAGAAAAATATATGATTTCCACATAAGAACAGCATGTGTGGGTCCAGACCTTTGGGCCATGCCGTATTCAACTGGTGTTTGTATTAAGTTTGAAGGAAATAAAGATTAAAGGAATGAACCAATGAACTTTCTCAGCACTTCTGTGTCTGGTGGTGGATGGTGATGTGATACCTGGTGTTTCCCTGATTGAGACGGTGATGTGATGTGATGTCTGGGAGGTTTAGTTACCTCACTGTCTGATGGTGATGATGGTGGAAGTTCTGCCTGGAATATATTTCGCCTCAATCAGTGAGAAAATCAAGACAGAAATATCGAATGCTGAAATCCTTTATCTACTGCTTTACACTGTATGTATTACACAGTAGTCAGTAATCTCCTCATCAATCTCCATGGCTTCATTTAGTTTCCATGGTTACCACTGCTCACAAGATGCTCGTCTCTCTCTCTCTCTCTCTCTCTCTCTCTCTATAATCTGTTTATGCTGGACGTCTGATTTCTGCCGGTTCTCCTGTGTATGGTTTTGTCCTCGTGTTTGTCTGAAACACTGCAGTGATGTGTAACGTGTCCTGGGTGCGTGTGGGCGTGGCCTGATTTAATCACAGACTTACTGACCTGAGTGTCACAGTCTCACCACCTAACACCTGTTAAGCAGGTCACAACCCTGATTCCTGAAGCCAGAAGAGGCCACAGGTTGAACTCCTTGTTCGGCTCAGTGACGTATTAAACTGTTTTATCTTCACTGCCGAGGTTCTCGTCCTCCGAGTGTAACTTCTCCTAACCAACCAAGAACAGTTTGGTGATGAACATCACATCCAGCATGATGTGGCTCCTCACCACCAGGCAAAAGTCCAAACTGAGTGAGAGTGAAGTGCTGAGGTCTTTATAAAGAAGATCCACACTGGAAATATCGACTCTCCACATTTCAATTTCAATTAAATTTTCAATTAAAATTTTATTTATATAGCACTTTTACCAACCGTCATTGTCTCAAAGCAGCTTCACAAAAATGAGAAGAAAATTGACGTACATGAACTAAACGTAATTGTCAATAAAAGCCTTTAACATTGATCAAAGTCTTGTAAATATACTTCAGTACATCAGAATAACATCTGACACAAAGATCTAAAAACACTGAATCAGCAGACTTTGTGAAAATTAATAGTTATGTCACTCTCAAAACTTTTGGGCCCTTCTGTAGTGTTGGGTTCCGCCGCACGCCAAGAGTGATCGAGGATATTTCAAGAAGTAAAAGATTTCAGTTAAAACCATTTTAAGATAAAACCTGGGTTTGAGACGACAGTAATTCTCTGGAGAATCAGAGGCTTTTTAAAACGCACATCTTTTGATAATGAACGCTATAAAATGTGTTTCTCGTGCACACAGAACGGATTCAACCTGAGGCTGATCGTCATCATGTCTGATCACTCTGAGACCCAGACGATTCCAGTCACTGTCTGATCGACCGGTGCGTCTCCATTATGAATGTAAAAATAATTAAAAAAATAGATTTGAAGATAATGTGATGAGACATGAATCTGGACATAAAAAAATCAGGATAATTACAGAATAATTAAACATAGTAAACTATTTAAAAAGATCCTTTTATTCTGCTGTTTGGTGTTTAGGGGCTGGACTGTTGTGCAGATGTTGTGCAGATGTTGTGAGGATGTTGTGCAGATGTTGTGTGGATGTGAGGATGTTGTGCGGATGTTGTGAGGATGTTGTGTGGATGTGAGGATGTTGTGAGGATGTTGTGCGGATGTTGTGTGGATGTTGTGAGGATGTTGTGAGGATGTTGTGAGGATGTTGTGTGGATGTGAGGATGTTGTGCGGATGTTGTGCGGATGTTGTGCGGATGTTGTGCGGATGTTGTGCGGATGTTGTGCGGATGTTGTGAGGATGTTGTGTGGATGTGAGGATGTTGTGCAGATGTTGTGCGGATGTTGTGCGGATGTTGTGCGGATGTGAGGATGTTGTGCAGATGTTGTGCGGATGTTGTGCGGATGTTGTGCGGATGTTGTGCGGATGTTGTGCGGATGTTGTGAGGATGTTGTGAGGATGTTGTGCGGATGTTGTGAGGATGTTGTGTGGATGTGAGGATGTTGTGCAGATGTTGTGCGGATGTTGTGCGGATGTTGTGCGGATGTTGTGCGGATGTTGTGCGGATGTTGTGAGGATGTTGTGAGGATGTTGTGCGGATGTTGCGAGGATGTTGCGAGGATGTTGCGAGGATGTTGTGCGGATGTTGTGCAGATGTTGTGTGGATGTGAGGATGTTGTGAAGATGTTGTGCGGGCGGCTCAGGTTTTCTTTAATACAGGCGTGAGCTTCGAGGGAAACACACACACACATGGTACATTTGCAGGAGGATTGTTAATATTTTATTGGTGTTTTGTTGCACACTGTCGGATTAAACAGCAGGTTTTATGAGATCGGGGTTTGTAGAAGGTTGAGGTTCGAGTCGTGTGGATTTTAAAGAGTCTCTCTTTGTGCAGCTTGTCTTTGTCAGTATTAATAGCAGACTTGAGTGTTGAGAGTTTTAAGTGCAGGCTGACAGAAGTGTAAGGTTTGACTCAGAGGCTGGAGGCAGATTCAGATCAGAGCGTGGTCTCGGCACAGACGTGGCCCTGAATACAAAAAACCCTTCTCCTCTCGCTGGTTAAGAACACTCTCGGAATTAAAGATCAGGCAGAACAAACTGGTTTCAGCAAAGCAGCGCCGGAGCCGCGTTCAGAGACGAGCGGCTCGTCATCGGCTCCACGTCTTCCTCACGTCTTCCTCACGTCTTCCTCACGGCACTCGGGCTCCTTCTCACCGTCACTGATGAACAGAGCTTACAGATCCGCAGGCACATTAGAGCTCTGATCAGAGCCGCGAGAGCTAATGTGATGAGAAATCAGACGAGATTTAAATAAATCCAATAAATTTCAGAAGCAGTGAAGGACGAGCTCGTTATCTTAATCGGTGCTCTTCATCATCATCATCATCGTCATCATAATCATGTTAAAATCAAGACACAACTCATGAACTGTGTGTGTGTGTGTGTGTGTGTCTGTTAAAACAGGAGCTGGAAATTTCTGTGGTGCTGAAGCGCCATCATGTGGCAGAGTAAATAATTAATTTTATTGCTTTGAATATTAATTAATATTATCCATGAAAACTGGGTTAAACGTGCTGGTATAAAGCAGCGATGTGGAGTTTTAAGAGTGAAGTGGATTTCCTGTCTCAGTCTGGTTTATCTGTAATGAGCTGGAGGCCGGAGTCAGTAACCCGACATCACTGACGCTCCAGACGCAGAACCATTAAAACACACACTCTTCACACACTCTTCACACACTCACATAAACATATGAACCCGGGCGGGACCCGGGCGGGACCTGGGCGGGGCTGGGGGGAGAAGTATTAAAATATGATATCAGTAGAAATAGAACTGCTCTGGTATGAACAGGCTGACACACACACACACACACACACACACACACACACACACACACACACACACAGAACATATACACAGTACATCATGAGAGTGATATGGAAATATCTTTATACTCTGACTGTGTGTGTGTGTGTGTGTGTGTGTGTCAGCGTTCCTGCATGGACCTGACAACAGGATCATAAACTGAAGGTGAAGTTTAGGTTTACTGCCACTAGGGGTCAGGCTGGCTCTGTTCACTCACTGTACTGAGATCATTAAAATCTTTATTAAATCAAATTCTAAAAAAATCCATCAAACACCGTCATGAAGACCAGAGTGTGTGCAGTTAAACACAGGGTGTGTGTTCAGGACCATATATGGGAGATAAAATGTAATATTATTATAAATTGATTTGATTAATGAGATTTCTCCGTGTATAAACGACTGAAGGATCTCCTTTGTGTGTGTGTGTGTGTGTGTGTGTGTGTGTGTGTGTGTGTGTGTGTGTGTGCAGGGAGTTTTACCTCCTGTACCCTTCATCATCATCATCATCATCATCATCATCATCACAGTCATGTGGTCTGCAGGTTTATAACCAGTGGGTGAGTTGTGCTTTTGAACTAAAAAAAAAATCACACTCACAAATTTTGTCATTTAAAAAAAAAAACATCGTCTGTGTTGTATTTTACATCAGTTAAATGGAAATAAATTAAAAAATGTAAAAAAATCACTTTGACTCGGATGTCATGCAGCAGATCAGATCAGACTAAGGAAGTGCAGTGACTCTAAATTCTTTCTTGAAACTTATATTATATTGTAGTATATAAAATATTTATTACTGATGAAATTAAAAGGTTTTTGCTCCGGAGTCCTGATTCTTTTGTTATTAAAATGATTCGGGTCATCAAACTTATTTTAATACTACACAAAGATAACCCGAGTAAATACAAAATGCATATTTTTAAAATGCTGATTTTATTTATTAAGGGAAAAACCTGTCCAAACTTAACTGACCCGGTTAAATTGTGAACAAACTGTGATTAACCACATGCTAAGTTAAGTTCACTTGCCACATCCAGGCCTGATTACTGCCTGACCTGCTGAATCAATAAATCACTTTAATAGGACAGATGAGAAACCAAGTAATTGACGTGTATCAGTCTGGAAAAGGTTATAGCCGGCTCGTAGGCTTTGGGACTCCAGTGAACCACGATGAGAGACATTATCCTCAGATGGAGAAAACTCGGAACAGTGGTGAACCTTCACCAGGAGGACCAAAATTACTCCAAGAGCACAACGACGACTCATCCAGAACGAATCTCATACAAGAACCCAGAACAACATCTAAAGACCTGCAGGCCTCACTCGCCTCAGTTCAGGTCAAAGTTCATGATTCATCAGTGAGAAAGAGACTGGGGGGCAAAAATGGCATCCATGAGAGAGTTCCAAGGTGAAAGCAAACGCTGACCAAAAAGAACACAAAGGCTCGTCTCACATTTGCCTAAAAAACATTTGGGTAAAAATTCTGTGGACTGATGAGACAAAAGTTGAAGTGTAGCAGTGTGATGGTCTGGGGCTTTGCAGCTTCAGGACCTGGACGACTTGCCGTAATTGAAGGAACCATGAATTCTGAGCTCTACCAGAAAATCCGGAAGGAGAATGTCCTGCTATCAGTTCATGACCTCAGGCTCAAGCGCACTTGGGTTCTGCAGCAGGACGACGATCCAAAACACAGCAAGTCCACCTCTGAATGGCTCAAAAATACAAAATTAAGGCTTTGGAGCGACCTAGTCAAAGTCCAGACTTTAATCTAATTGACATGCTGTGGCGCGACCTTAAACAGGTTAAACTCCTCAACGTTGCTGAAATAAAACAATTCTGCAAAGAAAGATGGACCAAACTTCCTCCACAGCGATGTGAAAGACTCATTAGCAGTTATCACTTGATTGCCGTTGTGATGCAGAACATGTTGCAGTTAGTAGGTTTGGGGGCAATTACTTTTCCCCATAGGGCCAGGAAGGTCCGTAAAACCTTTATTTGCCTAATAAATGAAATGGCATTTAAAAATTGCATTTTGTAGTTACTCAGGTTATCTTTAATATTAAAATTAGTTTGAAAATCTCAATAATTTAAGTGTGACAAATATGCAAAAAAAAGGCTTTTTCACAGCAGTGTGTCGTATTTAACATCTTTGCACTTAAGCCTGAGTTCCTGCTGGATGAGAATCCTGTGTTCCTGATTTAACTTTCATGCAGTGTGTACAGCTGACACCGGGACGACGCTTAGACAAACAGCAGGAACGAAATTAAAGTTATATGCAAATTTGTGTTTCCATTTTTTGGTGTGGTTGCCATGGTAACAGACATGAGAAAGCGTGTCAGACATGAGAAAGATATCAGTTGTTTAACAATCTCTCTCTCTCTCTCACTCACACACACACACACACACACACACACACACACACATTTCTTTAATTATTCAGCTGTAAAATCTACGTAGATGTGATGTTTTAGTGGAAATGTGGCGGTAAATAGTAGTGTGTGTGTGTGTCTAAGTAGTCCAGTCCAGCCACAAGGGTGCGCTGTAAACACTGTCTGTGCACTTACATGAGCCTGTGAATTCCTGGAAGGGTCACGTGACAATTAAAAAAGAAAAAAAAGATTGTTAGTTTATATATGATTTGTATTAAACATAAAAATTAGATACAGGACGTTGAGGTTTTTTATGGAAGTCGTCCTTATAGAAGTAGATTTAAATTTTAAACCTACAGTAAAGCACTTCAGGCAAACCAACTGATCTCTAATCTCTGTTCTTAAACAAACAAATAAACTTGTTTTACAGTGTCACCGCTTTAACTGTATATGAATATAAGAAAATTTACACCTGCACATTTGTACACACACACACACACACACACACACACACACACACAGTGTGATAGTTGGATCCAAGATGGCGGCGCGGCAGTAGCTCGCAGCGGCCGCTTCGGAGCCAAAATGGTGCTATGTTGTTTACGTTTTGTGTGTAGCGTGTGTTTTTTTACGCTGTGTATGGATATCGTCGCGACTGATGTCCGTACGTACAACCGCCAGACACTTTTCTACCTAAATAACCCTATTGTTAAATAATGTTATTTTCATAATGATTTAATGAGATGCCCAAATTCGTGCTTCAAAAGTTTCTTATATAGTTTTTGTAATGTCTTAAGAGGGACAAAACACTGAAAGACATGGCAATGCCTCGGTTTAAATGGTATTGAAATTAATTTAATTTCCTGATAGTAATTTAATCTGATAGTGTTAACTCTGCGAATGTCCTGATTCGTGAATACGCCAACATGTCTTATTTAAAACGTAAAAATGTGTCGCCATCATCAGAAAACATGAATAAACAATATATATATATATATATATATATATATATATATAGTGTGTGTACAGTATATACAACGCGACAGGGCGCTCAGTTACAGCTCAGTCCCTCTTCTCACCTTTGATGTAGGTGTGAAGTTATCAAACCGGGTTCGCGGATGGGGGAATTGAGGCAGAATTGAGGGGTTTAAAACTATTTAACAAGACTGAGACGTCTCTGCCTAAAATGTATTTCGCCAGGAAAAAATAGAATAAATAGAAATAAAATGTTTAATGGTACCAATCAAATCAGACTTCAGAATTACTTTGAGTGTAATTCACAAATTTACTGAATATATTATGTTTTTATGTGTATACAGTATGTGTTTGTATGTGAATATATTATTGAAGTATGTGTTTGTGTGCGTGTCTCATATGCAACATTCATATAAACTGCAATTCATGATAAGTGTATGTTAAAGTATTTGTGGATATGTATGTAACGACGCGGCTCGCGCGAGGGGCGGAGCCGTGCATAAGCTGTTCAGAACGGGCCGGGTCGTGATACCGCGACACTCCGTCTGATTCGGTCGCACCAGTAAAAGGTGTCAGTGCCAAAGACAAAGTGCGCTGGAGAAGACACAAGCAAAGCCCAAGCCTCTGTCTGTCTAAGACACCGGAGAGAGAGTGAGGGAGAGCGACACGAATCAGCGCTCTCGGGTTAAAGTGCACAAAGCACAAACTCTACTCTCTCTCTTCCTATAAATCCTCAGTAAAGGCATAAGTCCTGAGAGCATCTTTAGTTTTTTGTTTTAGTTTCCAGAATCCCGTCCGTTCTCGCGTAGACGGCGCAGCTCTGGTTATTTTGTATTTTCAGTTTTCTTTTGGTTTCCTTTTAAGTTTCTTAATTAATAATCCCACGCTATCTCCAAACGGAAATATCTTCCCGTGTAAGACAGGCACATATGGGGGGGGCAGTGAGAAATGTGATGGGGCATCATGTGTACACATCATGTTCGAGCACTGTTTTTTCCCCTGTGCTTATAGTAACAGTATTGTTCTTGTGCTGAATTGTCTTGTTAGCTGCATCAGAAGCCTGGAGAAGTGGAATGCACTTTGTCAGGCCTCTACCTTCAGACCTGTCCAACATGTGTGTCCCACTTGAAGACTAAGCTCCTACTGGTATAGAGCTTAAGGTCACTGAGGCACGCAAACCCCCTGACCACAATAAGGTGGAAATCCCTCAGGGAGGAAACTGAAATTTTTTTATTAAATTAATATAACAAAATAAAACAGCCTATCCTTAATCCAGATTTGATCAATCAATGACATAACATTTATCTTAGCTGGATGGTCTAATTCTTAAAAGCGTTTAACCTAAAGTAAGAATTAACACACTATAACCATTATATTTACAAAACTGAAAGGTTTTCTTATGAATTTTTATTATTTTTTTGGTCTTTCGGCTGCTCCCGACAACTTGGCACAGGTTTTACACCGGATGCCCTTCCTGACGCAACCCTCCCATTTCATCCGGGCTTGGGACCGGCACTGCATGCAGTGGCTGGGGTTTGGACACTGGCTGGGAATCGAACCCAGGCCTTCCGCATGGCAGGCGAAACACCTACCACTGAAAGGTTTTCTTATGAATAATAATTAAAAAAAAAGTTATAGCAGTTGGGTAGAACAATTCATAATGTGTTTTTTTTTTTTATATATTTTTATATATATTTTTTATTTCTTTTATAATAAATGAACAGCTCTCTTCTCTCCAATCCACTCTTGCCACGTCTTGACTCATTTGCATATACGGACGGTGATTGGATGTTTACCGAGGGCTCAGGGGAGGAGAGTGTGTGTGTTTGTGTGTGTGTGCGTGCGCTGCAGCCTGTGAATGAATAGCGAAGAGACGGATACTTCGCGGGATTTTTCCGCTACCGCAGATCATTTTATCAACTTGTAATATATTCATTTTATGTGTATATTAACATGTGCTTTCTCAACATTTAAAAAAATTTGATTTGACGGGGCAAGACATTTATTTGAGGGGGCGCTGCCCCCTCTTGCCCCCTGTAGAGCCGGCCTCGCCGCCGAGTCTCCCGACATGAATCCCATTGAAATGGTGTGGCATGCTCTGAAAGACTATATTCGAAAAGAAGCAAAACCGACTACAAAATCTGATTTAATTACTGCCATTAATAAATTCTGGTTTGAGGTACTTACAGAAGAGGCATGTAATAAATACATAAATAGGTTGTTTAAAGTTCTTCCAGTAGTGGTTAAAAATCAGGGTGGACACACAGGAATGTAAATGAACACTGCATTTATGACTCCACAAATAAAAGCTTTGACATGATATATTTGCCGTATGTTGTGTTTATTTGAATATACAAACGGGATTCCAAAAACGTTGGGACACTAAACAAATTGTGAATAAAAACTGAATGCAATGATGTGGAGATGGCAAATGTCAAAATTTTATTCAGAATAGAACATAGATGACAGATCAAAAGTTTAAACTGAGAAAATGTATCATTTTAAGGGAAAAATATGGTGAATCAAAATGTCATGGTGTCAACAAATCCCAAAAAAGTTGGGACAAGGCCATTTTCACCACTGTGTGGCATCTCCCCTTCTTCTTACAACACTCAACAGACGTCTGGGGACCGAGGAGACCAGTTTCTCAAGTTTAGAAATAGGAATGCTCTCCCATTCTTGTCTAATACAGGCCTCTAACTGTTCAATCGTCTTGGGCCTTCTTTGTCACACCTTCCTCTTTATGATGCGCCAAATGTTCTCTATAGGGGAAAGATCTGGACTGCAGACTGGCCATTTCAGTACCCGGATCCTTCTCCTACGTAGCCAAGATGTTGTGATTGATGCAGAATGTGCTCTGGCATTATCTTGTTGAAAAATGCAGGGTCTTCCCTGAAAGAGATGACGTCTGGATGGGAGCATATGTTGTTCTAGAACCTGAATATATTGTTCTGCATTGATGGTGCCTTTCCAGACATGCAAGCTGCCCATGCCACACGCACTCATGCAACCCCATACCATCAGAGATGCAGGCTTCTGAACTGAGCGTTGATAACAACTTGGGTTGTCCTTGTCCTCTTTGGTCCGGATGACATGGCGTCCCACATTTCCAACAAGAACTTCGAATCGTGACTCGTCTGACCACAGAACAGTCTTCCATTTTGCCACACTCCATTTTAAATGATCCCTGGCCCAATGAAAACGCCTGTGCTTGTGGATCTTGCTTAGTAATGGCTTCTTCTTTGCACTGTAGAGTTTCAGCTGGCGACGGCGGATGGCACGGTGGATTGTGTTCACTGACGATGGTTTCTGGAAGTATTCCTGAGCCCATTCTGTGATTTCCTTTACAGTAGCATTCCTGTTTGTGGTGCAGTGTCGTTTAAGGGCCCGGAGATCACGGGCATCCGGTATGGTTTTACGCCCTCGACCCTTACGCACAGAGATTGTTCCAGATTCTCTGAATCTGCGGATGATATTATGCACAGTTGATGATGATAACTGCAAAGTCTTTGCAATTTTTCGCTGGGTAACAGCTTTCTGATATTGCTCCACTATCTTTCTGCGCAACATTGTGGGAATTGGTGATCCTCTACCCATCCTGGCTTCTGAGAGACACTGGGTATAAAAAGAGCTTCTCAGAGTGGCAATCATGTTGCCAATTAACCTAATTACTGTTAATTGGTCTTCCAGCTCTTCGTTATGCTCAAATTTACTTTTTCCAGCCTCTTATTGCTACTTGTCCCAACTTTTTTGGGATTTGTTGACACTGTGAAATTTGGAATCAACATATTTTTCCTTTAAAATGATACATTTTCTCGGATTAAACTTTTGATCTGTCATCTATGTTCTATTCTCAATAAAATATTGACATTTGCCATCTCCACATCATTGTATTCAGTTTTTATTCACAATTTGTTTAGTGTCCCAACTTTTTTGGAATCCGGTTTGTATTCAGTAAATTTATGAATTACACTCAAGTATCAAATCCAACTATGAAGTCTGATTTAATTGTTACAATTAAACATTTTATATTTACTTTTCAATTTATGTTTATGTTTTGCTGGCGAAACCTCTCAATTCTGTGAATTCCCCCATCAGCGAAACCGGTTTGATAACTTCACACCAATTAAAGGTGAGAAGGGGGATTACAGTAACGGTGTAACAGTAGCGATTGTACTTTTAAAATGTAACCTATACGTATCTACAGTATAAGCCTATTTAACTACTTCAGCAGTGAATTAGAAACTTGGTCAGTCTGGCTTTTAGATGAAGTCCTTCAGAGCAAGCATTGTTTAATATAATGTATAAAAAAATAATATAATATCAAATAAAATAATATCAAATAAATATATAACATAAATGGTTAATGATAGCAATAAAATCAGACTTAATAGTTGGATTTTATACTTTTCTTTTTATTTCCTGTATAGACATCGTATTATGCTTTCTCTGTTATTAATCTCTCTATATTCTCTAATTATGACTTGAATAAATCGGCTCACATCGAGCGAGCTAGCGTATTGAACAAGCGAGTACTGTAGTCTATATATTTGTGTTTGTTGTTTTCCTGGGGGGGTGGGGTGTTTATGTCTGCATTTTATCTATAAATCGTGTGTGTGTGCACGGAGAGTTTGTGTGTGTGTTTGTGACGCTACTTTACACTGATCAGCAGTCGACGCCCCGCCGTACCCAGCAGATCAAAGGGGCAGTTATCGGCTGTGACACGTTGAAGGAGAACTTCCCCAAAAATAGTGTAAATGTCTGCAACAATCACTAACCATTAAAATGTTTTTTTTGTAATTAAACACGAATATATTCATTATATTTTCTTTATACATAATATTTCCAGTATATGGTACTTTTACTACGCTGAAGTACCATTTAAAACTATTTATTCATTTATCTTTTATTTACTTACTTACTAACTAGCGAATGCTTTTTTAGGGCTCTAAAAACTACGGCAGTATGAATAACAATGGATAACACACACACACACACACACACACACACACACACATGTATATATTCGAGTTTAATTAAATTCTTAAATCATCGTGTTCGCCCATGCACTGAAAAAAAGAACTTGTAAGATTTACTTGATAAAATCCTCGTAACAATTTGCACACATAGATTTTAAGTAAATTTTATTGCTCCAATATTAAGGAAAACTCACCCGTAATTGTCAGGTAAAATCTACTTAACAATTAAATTAACAATAAAAGAAATCAAGTAATAGTTACATAATTATATTTAATGCACAAATTAGATTTATTAAAAATAATCAAGTAAAGTTAATTCATTGTTGTATCAGTAGGAACCTTGATTTTATGAAATTATTAAGTAAATCTTACTATCATTTTGTTTTGTGAGATTTTCCCTTACTTGGTTTTATCAATTTATATTATTCCCTATAATAATGTAAACATTGCTAATTCATGTTTTGGAAAGAAACTTAAGTAATTATTTCATCTATATCTTTCATAAATCACACAACTAAAACATAATTAAACAGTTTATTCAACAACATTACCATATATTTGTGACATTCACAGTCTAGATACAGGTTGTCTTTTTAATAAAAGTGCATTCAGGTAAATTTTGCATCCATAGAAACAACTGCACGGCACCAGGGCCTGAAATACTTGTTTTAAACAAAATTGTGTAAAATAATAATAAATAAAATACAGCATTCGTATAGAAATTAAAACAATACACCAGAAAATACATTAAACAAACTGTAGAATAAACGTTAAAACTTAATAGCCCTCTGAAGCAGTGAAGTTGCAACATTCAAATCAGCACTCTGGACTAGTGCACTTAAAAGTATGCCATTGAAACCTTAACGCATTAAAACATTTTAAGCTGAACATGTAAACACTTGTAGTCAAGCCAAGTCGTTCCCGTGCCCAAGAAGTCTTCTGTGTCCTGTCTCAATGACTACCGTCCCGTTGCACTTACACCCATCATCATGAAGTGCTTCGAGCGGCTCGTCATGAGACATTTCAAGAAACTGCTACCTCCCTCACTGGACCCACTGCAATTTGCGTATCGTCCTAACCGCTCAACAGAAGATGCCATCGCCACTACACTCCATCTTGCCCTCACACACTTGGACAAGAAGGACACATACGTTCGAATGCTGTACATAGATTTCAGTTCAGCATTCAACACTATCATCCCCCAACAACTGATCGGGAAGCTGAGCCTGTTGGGCCTGAACACCTCCCTCTGCAACTGCATCCTGGACTTTCTGACCGGAAGGCCTCAGTCAGTACGGATCGGGAACTGCACCTCCAGCACCACCACACTGAGCACTGGGGCCCCACAAGGCTGTGTGCTCAGTCCCCTGCTGTTCACACTGCTGACAGACGACTGTGTAGGAACACACAGTTCGAATCACATCAAGTTCGCTGATGACACGACCGTGGTGGGTCTCATTAGCAAGAACGACAAGTCAGTGTACAGAGAGGAAGTGTTCAGTGTGCAGAGGCTAACGGACTGGTGTAAAGATAACAACCTGTCTCTGAATGTTGACATGACAAAGGAGATGGTTGTTGACTTTAGGAGGACATGAGGCGACCATTCTCCACTGAGCATCGACGGCTCCTCTGTGGAGATCGTTGAAAGCACCAAATTCCTGGAGAATGACCTCAGCTGGTCCCTCAACACCAGCTCCCTACACAAGAAAGCCCAACAGCATCTCTTCTTTCTGAGAAGACTGAGGAAGGCCCAGCTTCCACCACCGATCCTGACCACCTTCTATAGAGGAACTATCAAGAGCATCCTGAGCAGCTGCATCACTGTCTGGTTTGGGAATTGTGCCATATCGGACCGCAAGACCCTACAGCGGATAGTGAGGACAGCAGAGAAGATCATCGGGGTCTCTCTCCCCTCTATTGAAGACATTTACACCACACGCTGCATCCGTAAAGCCACAAGCATTGTGGCTGATCGGACACACCCCTCTCACACACACTTCACACTCCTGCCTTCTGGAAAAAGGTACCGAAGCATTCGGGCCTCACATCCAGACTGTGCAACAGCTTTTTTCCACAAGCCATCAGTCTCCTCAACAAAAAGGGACTGGACTGATAAACTGATTTAACTACCTCAAAACATTGAGACTGGACTGACTAATCAACACAAGCGCAGACACACTGACCTACACCACCAAACTATCATACACACCAACCTGTAAATGCTCTTTTTTGCACAATATTAATTACTAGATTACTTTTTTTTGCACTAACTTCTAAATTCTTGCTGCTACTTTAAGGAACGCTTACTGGTTCTGCACTACCTCAACTCATCACCTCAACACCACAAAGTATTATGTTCTGTTATATTTGCCACACCGTCACTTTGTTGCTCATTTGCACATTTGCACGTGCACTTTATGTTGTCTGTTGTCTCTGGGTTAGCTAGTTAGTTTTTGTTAATTTATGTTGTTAAATTTATGTTGTTTAAATATTTATGTTGTCAGGTCAATCTGTCCTGTCTTGTCTCTGCTATCCAGATAACTTGGCCTCTTAGTTAGCTAGTTTTTAGCTCTTCTGTTAATTCATGTTGTAAATTGATGTTGCATGTAGCACCTTGGTCCTGGAGGAACGTTGTTTCGTTTCACTGTGTACACTGTGTATGGTTGAAGTGACAATAAAGCCTACTTGAACTTGAACTTGAAACAGCGGGGGGTGGAACACCCTCGCATAATAAATCGGTTCCATTTGTTGACCAGGGGTTCGATCATAAGAATTTGTTGCCATTTCACGTTCAGCTGTGTCTACATCACTGGCATCTCCATATCCATCCATGTCCGTCTCCATCGTTCTTATGAATTTAACACGTTTGTTCTCCATCAATCAGTCAGTGCAGTGGTTTCCGGGGTGCAATTTTTTTTCCTTCCCCGTTGTATTATTTGTATTATTTTTCATTTTCATTCATTTATTTTTTACTCAGTAGCGAATATGATTTAAAATGTAGTGAAGTACAATACTTTAAACAAAACATACTTAAGTAAAAGTAAAATTACAGATTTTAAAACCTACTTTAAAAAGTAGAATTACACAAAAAATCTACTCAATTACAGTAACGCCAGTAAATGTAATTCATTACTTTCCACCTCTGCGTTCAGCGAGCACGAATCCTGTAAAAAAGAAGACGTAGCCAAAGCAGTTTAAGCGCTACGAGCTTTTCTCCTCTCTTACGCAGCTCTTGTCTTGGTTTTGGCCTGAAGTCAGATTTAATGTTAAGTTGTTGCTCTACTGGGAGTTTATATTTAAAAAACTTTTCCCCCCCTAAAACTTAAAATCTTTACCCTTCGTAACACTTCTGTAATATAACGGTAATATGAAAACAAAATGTTCTGACAGATGGGAGTTTGACAGTGGCATGATGGTAGACTCATCCAATTGATTGATTATTTATTTATTTATTTATTTATTCATAACCAGAGGAGTGTAATACTTAAATAATTCTTTTGATTTTGTAAAGCTGCTTTGAGACAATGTAAATTGTTAAAAGCACTATACAAATAAAATTTAATTGAATTGAATTGCTACAATGTTTCACCACTCATTCATCATGGAACGTTTAGGGGGCGCTGTTTCACTCTGTGGGAAACGGGGAAGAGACGGCGCTCAGCAGGAGCACAGAGGAGTCAGACAGGAGGAAACCTCACTCAGTACCTTTATACTGAAATGTATACTTGAGATTGTATCGCTTCATTTTATATATAATTTAATTACAATAACCAAATTATCACCGACTCATTAAACTAACCCTGACATTCATATATTTATTAAACTCTTGTTCGTTTTTCTCTTTCATCTTTCTTTCTCTTTGGAATGTAAAAAAAACGATGAAGTGAAATAGAGGATGTAGAAAACACATATGAATATGAATAAATTGATGACTTCACCAATGACGTCACACATCTCCCGGAAAAACAGCATCACTAGGACAGATGCAGCGATATTACCGTAGCAACCGTGTGCCCATAGGTGTTGCTATGGCGACCGAAATTAGCAGCACCTTGGAGTGCCTCTCCTTGGACAAGTTGTAGAAGAAAGAGCGAGCGAGAGAGAGTGAGAGAGCGACTAGAATAATTGAGCTCAAGTGTGTGTGTGTGTGTGTGTGTGTGTGTGTGTGTGTGTGTACATTTTATTAAAGTCTGTTAATTAGTTGTTTTGTTCGTATCTCAGGGTATTTAAGGAGGAAACATCAATACACTGCACTATTTTTATTTAGTTTTAAACAAAATCAATGAATCTGAGTATGCAAATTAGTTGATGATGTAATCTGGTGACTTCTATTGACTTTCTGTGTCGTTTTTATTTGATACACACCGCATGATCCCGTAATACTCTACATGATTAGTTGATGTGTAGGTTACATGGTGATAAGTCGAGTGTTTTCTCAGACACACACACACACACATACACACACAAATGTTCATTAAACACGTGTGCTGCTGAACCCCTCAGCGTGTGTGTAACGTCAGTAATAATGCAGAACATTTTCAGTCACCTTGTAAAGGTCGTGGTGCTCATCTCTACCCCGAGCCAGACGCCCTGCCGCGAGGTGAGCTTGTCATTAAGGAGCATTGATTTTGCTTTCTGCAGCTTTTTCTCTGAAAAAAATCTTCTGCTGTTGAACAGAATTCAGGATCGATGTTCCCAAGAGCCACAAAACCTCGGGGGGCCTGAGGGCTTAAACGTGCTGACGGCGTTCATGAACTTAGTCACTCGACTCCAGTCTGCACGGAGGTTCACTGAACTTCACAAGCTGGGTTTAATCCCAGTAAGCGTGTTTTTATTGAACTCATGTGACTCAACAAACGAATGCTGACATTACAAGTGACCAGCTACCTGGCCCATCTTGAGAGGTGCCAAAACTTTAATACACTTTTTAAATTCTATTTACAAGTTTGACGGTAAGGGGCCGACTCTGATTCAGCATGACTCTGTAAGAGTCACACACTAAAGGCGAGAGAGAGAGTGGGTGTGAACCAGCACGGTGTCAAATTACGCATGCGCACACATAACGACA
The DNA here is from genome assembly GCA_030522415.1 of Channallabes apus. Taxonomy (NCBI): domain Eukaryota; kingdom Metazoa; phylum Chordata; class Actinopteri; order Siluriformes; family Clariidae; genus Channallabes; species Channallabes apus. The sequence goes on from CM060119.1 coordinate 371,121, forward strand.
GAGAGAGAAAATGGATCTTTAACCTCTCTGAGACTTGCTTTCACTTTACACGTGCACTGTACACACACACATACAGACACAAAATAAAATATGTTTTACATTAACAACAGTAAACAGTACACGAGTGCACGGATGTTGATTATACCAGTAAGAGACGAGGACTAAGACCCAGCAGGGGAGACGATTACCCACAATTCCACAGAACAAGAGAGAGAAAAACGTTGGCTCAGCTGTGATGACGTGACGCTCGGCGTCAAAACAAGAAGCGCATGCGTGATACATGATACCCGGTACTCGTAAACCAAGACAATGCTTGTTTTCCAAGTCACAATTTATTAAAAATCTTTGCTCGTCTTGCGGACACTCGCAAACCGCGTTACTCGTAATCCGAGGTTTCACTGTCTTATGTAATTACGTACCGGATCACCTGCAGATTTCTTAGTTTTTGTTTAGTGATTTCTTTTCTACATTCTACAACAATACTGTGGATTTCAAAACTATTACATAACACGTATGGAATCGGGTAATGACGTAACAACAACAGCAGCAACAGTCGGTTGTTATTTCAAGACATGAAGGTCGGCTGTTCTGGATCGCTTCCTACAAGAACAGTATCATGTTGAGTGTGTTTGTAAAACCCATCGAGCTCCATGATGATGAAACTGTCCCTCATGAAGACCTTCACAGTAGAACAAGACAAAAACTGACCTCTGCTGCAGAGGAGACGTTCATTTAGTCACCAGCCTCAGAAATCACCAATTAACAACCAGCACCTCAGATTAGAGCCGTTATGAAGCTTTACAGAGCAGAAGTAGCAGATAAACATCTCAATATCAACTGTTCAAAGGAGATATTATTGTGGATTTCGGATAATAAATTAGAGGGGGTGTACAAAATTTTGAGCGGTAGTGTATTTGTGAAGACTAAAAAATATATCATGCATGTAGCATCTACTAATATTTAATGATTAACTTTTCAATGAAATACATTTTTAATGCTTATCTTTCCTTATTAAAACTAATTTCTGAAAATTCAAACAGAAAAAAATAAAAACATTAATATAATATATACAAATTAATACAATATATGCAAATATCTCATTAGCTTTAATTTTATGTTAATGAATACTTCTGAATAAATAATAGATTTGGCTCATTATTGCGGTGTTTCTGTTGTGTGTTTATGGTGTTCATGAAGGACACAATAATAGGAACGAAGGCGAGGCGGGACGGCGCTGGAGAAATGTAGAGAAAATGGCTGCTGAATAAACATTAAGTCTCTGTAATCAGCAGCCGGACATTTCCACTCCATCAGATGTGGATGATTTAATAGTGTAGTTTTTGTATGTAATGATAATTAATAATAAAAGTCCATTTACAGGCGTTGATTCTGGTATAAACCACGGTCAGAGTAAACGTTGTTGGAGAAACAGCAGGTCCCCTGGACGCCCCTTCAGAGAGTTGAGTGGAGGTTGGAGTTGATGTGAAATCTCGCCCCGGGACTCGCACCGCCGTTTCTCACACAGAGTGACATTTCCAAACACAAACCATGTTTAATGCATGTGCCCGAGCTTCACGCTGATGTTTGGGGATCTGCAGCGTGAGCGGATTGTAAAGCGGCCGTTAGGATCTCTGTCCTGCACAGAACACCGAGCTGAGGCCGTGTTTAACGTGATGCGTTTGTTTACGCCGTACGGTTATTCTATTTCACTTTGGTACAAGTGTGAAAGTCAGAATGAAACACGCCTCTGTCTCTCAGTCTATTAAGATTATTCTCTGGAGCTCAAGGCCTAATCTGGCCTAAAGCCTTATTCTTTTTTTTTTTTTTTGCTTAACATATCAGAAATTCATTAACTACTGGCTAATGAGAACTGTATGGAGTCCCGAGAGGGACATTTCTATTATCCTGTGCACACAATGCTATAAAATATGCACATGATTAAGTTTAATGCTGTTAGACGGAAAAAAAAATGCCATTTAAACCGCTACCAGGAAATCATCCAGTCCAGAGTCGACCCAGAGCTCGTGCCATGCTCTCCATGTGGGCTTCCTCCAGGTTCTCCAGTTTCCTCCCACCTCCTTCTAAGAGTAATTGCTCAGCTTACTGGTGGAAATGAACCAGTTAGAATGATGTTCTACCACATCTCAGGGTAACTGGTTTAAAGATGAGCCGTGCTGTTATAAATTCAGGTCCAGATGGTGTTCTGTTAGATGGATAACCAGCAGGTTACACAAACAGTTTCAGAGAGCAAAAAAAGCAGAATGTAATGAAGTAATTGTAACTTTAATTAAAAATTTGTACAGTTTTGCAGATAATGCTACTTAATGATGTTACGCTGCTGTAACGTCCTGCTGCTCCAACTGATGTGGTTGTGACCATGAGGCAGATGTAGTGTGTGTGTGTGTGTATGATGAAGAACTGCTCTAAAGTCCGGTGTGCACTCCCGTGATTGAGTCCGGACCCGTTGTCACTCTGACTGTGGTTAAAACACACTCGGCTGATTCCTCAGTTAGTTTTTTTCTCGCGGCTCGAGATCGGTCATGTGACAGAAGATCATAGGAGGCAGGCATGAGGCGTGAGGTTATTTATTATAGAAAAATTATTTTTAGGTTCATAAGACTAAACTAAATTAAAAATGAAATATTTATCCCTCTGTACTGTAGCTGTGTTATAACAGATGGATTGAGAGAGAGAGAGAGAGAGAGAGAGAGAGAGATTTTCAGCTCGACTCCTGTGAGAGAGAACAGCGCTGGTGTTAATGTTCTCTGCTTTCACGTTTCTATTCTGAGTGTTTTAACCTGAAGCTGTGCTGCTCTGTGATCTGCTGTCAGGTGACGCTTTGATCAGGAGAGAAAGAGAGAGTGTGTGTGTGTGTGTGTGTGTGAGAGAGTGAGAATGTGAGAGTGTGTGTGAGACGGGGTCATGGGTGGGGCTTCTGGTTTATATTTATATCAGCACTTCACCATCAGCATCATTAACTGCTGATAAGACACCAGTGATAGAACTGTTCTCAAAGCTGTAGTTCTAAGTTCATACTGATCCAGATTGTACAGAACCCTTACCGATGGTCTCAGTAATGAAGCGGGTGGCTGATGATGGCACGTCAGGACGAGAACCTCAGAGCTGATTATGTGTCTTATTAATCACGTCAAAGACTTCATACAAAGAGTGTGTGTCCAGGAGGATAGAACATACGTGCGTGTGTGATGGAGAGAGAGAGGAGCACAGGTGGAGGAGGTGTGGGTGTGATGGAGAGAGAGAAGAGCACAGGTGGAGGAGGTGTGGGTGTGATGGAGAGAGAGAGGAGCACAGGTGGAGGAGGTGTGATGGGGAGAGAGAGAGAGAGAGGAGCACAGGTGGAGGAGCTGTGGGTGTGATGGAGAGAGAGGAGCACATGTGGAGGAGGTGAGGTTGTGATGGAGAGAGAGAGGAGCACAGGTGAAGGAGATGAGGGTGTGGTGGAAAGAGAGGAGCACAGGTGGAGGAGGTGAGGGTGTGATGGAGAGAGAGAGAGAAGCATATGTGGAGGAGGTGAGGTTATGATGGAGAGAGAGGAGCACAGGTGGAGGAGGAGAGGTTGTGATGGAGAGAGATGTGGAGGAGGTGTGGGTGTGATGGAGAGAGAGGAGCACATGTGGAGGAGATGAGGTTGTGATGGAGAGAGAGAGGAGCACAGGTGAAGGAGATGAGGGTGTGGTGGAAAGAGAGGAGCACAGGCGGAGGAGGTGAGGGTGTGATGGAGAGAGAGAGGAGCACAGGTGGAGGTGTGATGGAGAGAGAGAGAGAGGAGCACATGTGGAGGAGGTGAGTTTGTGATGGAGAGAGAGAGAGGAGCACAGGTGGTGGAGGTGTGATGGAGAGAGACAGGAGCACAGGTGGAGGAGGTGAGGGTGTGATGGAGAGAGAGAGGAGCACAGGTGGAGGAGAAGAGGTTGTGATGGAGAGAGAGGTGGAGGAGGTATGGGTGTGATGGAGAGAGAGGAGCACAGATGGAGGAGGTGAGGTTGTGATGGAGAGAGAGAGGAGCACAGGTGGAGGAGGTGTTGGTGTGATGGAGAGAGAGAGAGGAGCACAGTTGGAGGAGGTGTGATGGAGAGAGAGAGGAGCACAGGTGGAGGAGGTGAGGGTGTGATGGATAGAGAGAGATAGAGGAGCACATTTGGAGGAGGTGAGGGTGTGATGGAGAGAGAGAGAGGAGCACATGTGGAGGAGGTGTGGTTGTGATGGAGAGAGAGGAGCACAGGTGGAGGAGATGAGGGTGTGATGGTGAGAGAGAGAGGAGCACAGGTGGAGGAGGTGAGGGTGTGATGGTGAGAGAGAGAGGAGCACAGGTGGAGGAGGTGTGCGTGTGATGGAGAGAGAGGAGCACAGGTGGAGGAGGTGTGCGTGTGATGGAGAGAGAGGAGCACAGGTGGAGGAGGTGAGGGTGTGATGGAGAGGAGCACAGGTGGAGGAGTTGTGGGTGTGATGGAGAGAGAGGAGCACATGTGGAGGAGGTGTTGGTGTCATGGAGAGAGAGAGGAGCACAGGTGGAGGAGTTGTGGGTGTGATGGAGAGAGAGGAGCACATGTGGAGGAGGTGTTGGTGTCATGGAGAGAGAGAGAGGAGCACAGGTGGAGGAGGTGTGCGTGTGATGGAGAGAGAGGAGCACAGGTGGAGGAGGTGTGCGTGTGATGGAGAGACAGGAGCACATGTGGAGGAGGTGTTGGTGTGATGGAGAGAGAGAGAGAGAGAGAGGAGCACAGGTGGAGGAGGTGTGGGTGTGATGGAGAAAAAGAGGAGCACAGGTGGAGTAGGTGTGGGTGTGATAGAGAGGAGCACAGGTGGAGGAGGTGTTGGTGTGATGGAAAGAGAGAGAGGAGCACAGGTGGAGGAGGTGAGGGTGTGATGGAGAGAGAGAGGAGCACAGGTGTAGGAGATGTGGTTGTGATGGAGAGAGAGAGGAGCACAGGTGGAGGAGGTGAGGGTGTGATGGAGAGAGAGAGGAGCACAGGTGGAGGAGGTGAGGTTGTCATGGAGAGAGAGAGGAGCACAGGTGGAGGAGGTGTGCGTGTGATGGAGAGAGAGAGGAGCACAGGTGGAGGAGGTGTTGGTGTGATGGAGAGAGAGAGAGGAGGAGGTATGGGTGTGATGGAGAGAGAGGAGCACAGATGGAGGAGGTGAGGTTGTGATGGAGAGAGAGAGGAGCACAGGTGGAGGAGGTGTTGGTGTGATGGAGAGAGAGAGAGGAGCACAGTTGGAGGAGGTGTGATGGAGAGAGAGAGGAGCACAGGTGGAGGAGGTGAGGGTGTGATGGATAGAGAGAGATAGAGGAGCACATTTGGAGGAGGTGAGGGTGTGATGGAGAGAGAGAGAGGAGCACATGTGGAGGAGGTGTGGTTGTGATGGAGAGAGAGGAGCACAGGTGGAGGAGATGAGGGTGTGATGGTGAGAGAGAGAGGAGCACAGGTGGAGGAGGTGAGGGTGTGATGGTGAGAGAGAGAGGAGCACAGGTGGAGGAGGTGTGCGTGTGATGGAGAGAGAGGAGCACAGGTGGAGGAGGTGTGCGTGTGATGGAGAGAGAGGAGCACAGGTGGAGGAGGTGAGGGTGTGATGGAGAGAAGGAGAGGAGCACAGGTGGAGGAGTTGTGGGTGTGATGGAGAGAGAGGAGCACATGTGGAGGAGGTGTTGGTGTCATGGAGAGAGAGAGGAGCACAGGTGGAGGAGTTGTGGGTGTGATGGAGAGAGAGGAGCACATGTGGAGGAGGTGTTGGTGTCATGGAGAGAGAGAGAGGAGCACAGGTGGAGGAGGTGTGCGTGTGATGGAGAGAGAGGAGCACAGGTGGAGGAGGTGTGCGTGTGATGGAGAGACAGGAGCACATGTGGAGGAGGTGTTGGTGTGATGGAGAGAGAGAGAGAGAGAGAGAGGAGCACAGGTGGAGGAGGTGTGGGTGTGATGGAGAAAAAGAGGAGCACAGGTGGAGTAGGTGTGGGTGTGATAGAGAGGAGCACAGGTGGAGGAGGTGTCGGTGTGATGGAAAGAGAGAGAGGAGCACAGGTGGAGGAGGTGAGGGTGTAATGGAGAGAGAGAGGAGCACAGGTGTAGGAGATGTGGTTGTGATGGAGAGAGAGAGGAGCACAGGTGGAGGAGGTGAGGGTGTGATGGAGAGAGAGAGGAGCACAGGTGGAGGAGGTGAGGTTGTCATGGAGAGAGAGAGGAGCACAGGTGGAGGAGGTGATGGTGTGATGGAGAGAGAGAGAGAGAGAGGAGCACATGTGGAGGAGGTGTGGGTGTGATGCAGAGACAGAGGAGCACAGGTGGAGGAGGTGATGGTGTGATGGAGAGAGAGAGGAGCACATGTGGAGGAGGTGTGGTTGTGATGGAGAGAGAGGAGCACAGGTGGAGGAGATGAGGGTGTGATCGAGAGAGAGAGAGGAGCACAGGTGGAGGAGGTGTGCGTGTCATGGAGAGAGAGGAGCACAGGTGGAGGAGGTGTGCGTGTGATGGAGAGAGAGGAGCACATGTGGAGGATGTGTTGGTGTGATGGAGAGAGAGAGGAGCACAGGTGGAGGAGGTGTGCGTGTGATGGAGATAGAGGAGCACAGGTGGGTATGTGAGGTTGTTATGGAAAGAGAGAGAGGAGCACATGTGGAGGAGGTGAGGTTATGATGGAGAGAGAGAGGAGCACATGTGGAGGAGGTGAGGTTGTGATGGAGAGAGACAGGAGCACAGGTGGAGGAGGTGAGGGTGTGATGGAGAGAAGGAGAGGAGCACAGGTGGAGGAGGTGTGGGTGTGATGGAGAGAGAGGAGAACAGGTGGAGGAGGTGAGGGTGTGATGGAGAGAGACAGGAGCACAGGTGGAGGAGGTGAGGTTGTGATGGATAGAGAGAGGAGCACATGTGGAGGAGGTGAGGTTGTGATGGAGAGAGACAGGAGCACAGGTGGAGGAGGTGAGGGTGTGATGGAGAGAAGGAGAGGAGCACATGTGGAGGAGGTGTGGTTGTGATGGAGAGAGAGAGGAGCACAGGTGTAGGAGTTGTTGGTGTGATGGAGAGAGAGGAGCACAGGTGGAGGAGGTGTGATGGAGAGAGAGAGAGGAGCACAGGTGGAGGAGGTGAGGGTGTGATGGAGAGAGATAGAGGAGCACATGTGGAGGAGGTGTGGGTATGATGCAGAGACAGAGGAGCACAGGTGGAGGAGGTGAGGGTGTGATGGAGAGAGAGAGAGGAGCACATGTGGAGGAGGTGTGGTTGTGATGGAGAGAGAGAGGAGCACAGGTGGAGGAGATGAGGGTGTAATGGAGAGAGAGAGAGGAGCACAGGTGGAGGAGGTGTGCGTGTGATGGAGAGAGAGGAGCACAGGTGGAGGAGGTGTGGTTGTGATGGAGAGAGAGAGAGGAGCACAGGTGGAGGAGGTGTGCGTGTGATGAAGAGAGAGGAGCACATGTGGCGGAGGTGAGGTTGTGATGGAGAGAGAGAGAGGAGCACAGGTGGAGGAGGTGAGGTTGTGATGGAGAGAGAGAGGAGCACAGGTGGAGGAGGTGAGGGTGTGATGGAGAGAGAGAGGAGCACAGGTGGAGGAGGTGAGGTTGTCATGGAGAGAGAGAGGAGCACAGGTGGAGGAGGTGCGGGTGTGATGGAGAGAGAGAGAGGAGCACAGGTGGAGGAGGTGTGATGGAGAAAGTGTTTTTTTGAGGTTTTTAAACTCACTTTTATTGTAACATTTATCAAAGACTGTTTTGCAATTTTATACACTTTTATATACAAATAATTATATACATATATATTAAATTAAGGATAAATTATTGATAAAAAATTAAGAAAGGAAAGAGGAAAGTAAAAAAATTGAAGTAAAGAATGAAAGAAAGAAAGAATGAAGACAGAAAAAAGTGTCATGATTGCCCTCGTGTGTAAGAGACGGACACAAATGCAGGAGAACGTTAAACTCTTCTTTTTATTAATCTGTTTCTGGTTCGTGGGTGAAATCGCCCCAACACAAAGTCTCTACTTTTCTCCTTCCGGAGAACTCACTTGAATGGTTAACATTAAACACAAAACAACACAAAATAACAAAACTCTCCCGTGATAGCACTGCAGGTTAGTCACACAACTCCTGGTGATCGTCCAGGCGCACCTCCGCGGTGCTTTAAACCAAAGAGCCTCTGCTGAGGTGTGCTTGTCACCTTGAACTTGAACCCGTTTAATGAACTTGTCACAGTCTTTCGCGTTTTCCTTCAACACGGCCGTGCTACTGCTGGGAGAGACGAGAGCTTTAGCGTGATGAGAGACACACACACACAACGACACATAAACACAACGGTGAACGGACAGGGAGCTACGGACTCGACTGGCTTAAATAGAGACACACAGGGATGAGACACAGGTGTACGTGATCATGTGATTGGGGGGGTGACATACCAACATTGACACACTAGGTGGGGACAAAGCATCGGCTCAGTAGTCCGGAGACCCAGATCTTATTTCCCCGGACCGTGGTGGTACCGATGTTACAGTACCCCCCCACCCCTCAGAACCGGCTCCTCGAGGGGGGCGAGGGCGGCCCCGACGTCTTACCTGAGGAGGTCAGGACCTATGATCTGACGGAACCGGCCGACAGGCGGGGCGTCCCGGAGGTCGGGGAGCCAGGCGATCCGGCCGTTCCTGGTGAAAGGTGGCGATTAGTTCGGGGCTCAGGATGTCTTTGGCCGGAACCCAACTCCTCTCCTCCGGACCGTACTCCTCCCAGTCTACGAGGTACTGAAGGGTCCCTTCTCTCCTCTGTGAATCCAATAACCGTGTTACCTTAAACGCCGGCGTGCCCTCGATCTCCACAGCACCAGGGAGCGAGGGCTCTGCCACGCCCTCGTCTAGGGGTCCCCGGATCACCGGCCTTAGAAGGGAGACATGGAAGACAGGGTTAATGCGCATGTGAGGTGGAACCTGTAATTTGAATGAGACGGGGTTGATTTGGGCTGAGATGACAAAGGGGCCTACATATCGAGGGGTGAGCTTACGGCATGGGAGGTGAAGGTTGAGGTCCCGTGTCGAGAGCCACACTCGATCGCCTACCTGGAGCGGAGGTCCTTCCTTCCTTTGTCTATCGGCAAATTTCTTAAATCTAGTTACTGCTCTGGAAATGTGCGTGTGAGCATCTGCCCAGACTCTTTCCGCTTTTTTGAATCAGTCATCCACCATGGGTACTTCGGTGGGCGTGGTGTCCCACAGACATAGCGGAGGTTGGTAACCTAGAACACACTGAAAGGGCGTTAGGCCGGTAGCGGAATGGGTCAACGAATTCTGAGCATACTCTGCCCAAAGCAACCAATTAGCCCAATCGTGTTGTCTGCTGCTGCAGTATGCCCGCAGATACCTCCCAAGTTCTTGGACAGTCCGCTCTGCCTGTCCATTAGACTCGGGGGTGATAGCCCGACGTTAGGCTAACAGTGGTCCCCAATTTCTGGAAAAAAGCTTTCCAGACTTTGGCGATAAATTGGGGACCACGATCGGAAACTATATCCTCGAGCATACCGTAGTGGCGAAACACGGATGAAAAAAGGACCTCGGTAACTTGGGTGGCAGAGGGGAGGGAGCCAAACGGGATGAATCTACATCCTTTGGAGAACCGATCAACAACTACTAAGATGGTAGTGTACCCTTGAGACACGGGCAGGTCCGTGACGAAGTCGACAGCAATGTGTGTCCACGGCCGGTTCGGTGTCGGTAGGGGCATTAATTTACCAACTGGTAAGCTACGTGGGGTTTTAGTTGTAGCGCACACCGCACAAGATGAAACCACGTTCTTCACGCCGTCCCTCATCCCCGGCCACCAGTATTTTCGTTTTAGATTTTGAAATGTTCGCGCTACTCTGGGGTGTCCGGAGGTTACATTAGTGTGAACCTCACTCACCATTTCATCCCGTAGCACCTCGGGGACATAGACCCTTCCCGGAGGGCACCCAGGAGGCACGGCGTCTGCCTGCACCTGCCGGGCAATCTCCGCGTCGAGCTCCCATGCCACCGGAGCTACTACGAGAGGTGCAGGGAGAATCGGTTCGGGTTTCTCGTTGGGTGTTGAGGTTGGATAGTAACGTGACAGCGCGTCTGCTTTTTTATTTTTTGAACCGGGCCGGTAGGTGATATGGAAACGGAAGTGCGTGAAGAATAATGACCATCGGGCTTGTCGTGAGTTTTATCTCTTTGCTTGTTGGATGTACTCGAAATTTCGTGATCAGTGTAGACTATAAATGGGTGTTTGGCGCCCTCTAGCCAGTGTTGCCATTCCTCTAACGCTGCTTTCACTGCGAGTAACTCTCTATTGCCGATATCATAATTTTGCTCGGCCGGCGTCAGTTTCCAAGAGAAAAAAGCACAATGGTGAAGTTTCTCGGGTTGCCCATAGCGTTGAGATAATACCACCCCTATACCCACCTCCGACGCGTCTACCTCGACGAGAAACGGCTTTTCCGAATCCAGAAGCCGTAAAACGGGTGCGGTCGTGAATGCCCATTTTAGTGTGTTGAAAGCGATCTCTGCTTCCGCGGAGAGCGCTTTCAACTTTTTGGGTTTCCCCTTCAGCATGGTGGTGAGGGGCGCTGCTATGGAGCTAAAGTTGCGGATAAAACGCCGATAGAAATTAGCAAACCCGAGAAAGCTCTGTAGCGCCTTTACTGACCGGGGCTCCGGCCATGGAGTTACCGCCTTCACCTTGGCGGTCTCCATCTCGACCCCCAGTGGCCCCACGCGGTAGCCGAGAAATGCAATCTCCCTCTTGTGGAACTCACATTTCTCCGCCTTCGCGTAGAGCCCGTGCGCGCGCAGCCGACGAAGGACGGCAGTTACCTGACTGACGTGCTCTGAATATGACCTTGAGTATATCAGGATATCATCTAGATATACTATGAGACAACGGTTCAACATATCCCGAAACACGTCATTCATAAACCCCTGAAACACAGCAGGAGCGTTTACCAGCCCATAAGAAATTACATTGTATTGATAATGACCAGATGAGGTGCTAAACGCTGTCTTCCACTCGTCACCCTTGCGCACACGAACGAGATTGTAAGCGCTGCGGAGGTCGAGTTTTGTGAAGATGGAGGCGCCTCGGAGCTGGTCGATAGCGGCCGGAACCAGTGGCAGTGGGTGCTTATATTTTACTGTGACGGCATTGAGTCCCCTATAATCAATGCACGGGCGAAGGCCCCCACCTTTTTTCTCAATGAAAAAGAAGCCGGCCGATGCGGGTGACGTGGACCTGCTAATGAGCCCCTGTCGGAGAGCCTCATCCACGTATTCCTCCATCGCCCTGGTTTCATCCAGGGCCAACGGATAGGTACGCGAGTAAGGCGGTGCTTTCCCCGGCAGGAGCTCAATGGCACAATCCCACGGACGATGAGGAGGAAGTCTCGCTGCTGCCCTAACGCTAAATACATCTTGAAATTCCGCATACTCTGGAGGCACACTAATGGACACCTTATCGGTTGGACTTTCAATAGTGGTGGTTTGGACCGCCAACATTGGCGGTTTACAGCTTCGCGCGCATCGTTGAGACCATGAGATTAGGATTATGGAAGCTGAGCCAAGGTAGGCCCAGGACGACGGAATGGTCCATTTGAGGAATCACAAAGAATTTTATTTCCTCAGTATGGCCGGGGAAAGTTAACCGAAGGGGCGCAGAGATAGATTTTAATGGCGAGTGTTGTAATTTATTGCCATCCAGAGCTTTTACCGTTATCGGATGTGGAAGCTTCGACACGGGAGCTCGCAGCGCGGAAAGAAGTGAAGCGGAGATGAGATTGCCAGCCGATCCGGAATCTATTAAGGGAGAGACAGACAAGGTAGTGTTATTATAAGTCACTGTGGCAGGCAAACAAAAGGGTAAATGAGTGCGGGGTGGTGTGTGAACGGTTACTTTCACTACTGGACAAGAGCTGACTGTGTGTTTGTCCCCCCCACAGTACAGGCATAAGCCCGCCGTCATGCGCCTGGCTCTCTCTGCTGCTGGCAAGTGTGATGTCCCGATATCCATGTCTTCCGCCGAGGGTCCCGCGCGATCCGGTGGCAGCGACTGAAGCGGATTTCCTCTTCTGGCGGTCTCAGGTCGTCTCGCCGGGCGTATCAGTGGGCGCCGCTGTTGGTGGCGTAGGTGCTGGTCGAGCTTGATTGCGAGCGCGATGGTGTCTTCCAGACTGAGCTCGCCATCTCGACAGGCCAGCTCCAGCTGGACTTCGTGGCTGAGGCCGTCTCGGAACCGAGCCAGCAGGCTCTTTTTGCACCACACACTTTCTGCGGCGAGGACCTGAAACCGCACGGCGTACTCACCGGTCCTTGTCCTTGCCTGATTTTCATCAGCTGCTGCTCGCCCGACCGTCCCTGATCGGGGTGATCAAAGACGGCGCGGAACGCCTCGACGAAGCGGTGATACCGGGCGGTGGTTGCTCCTCCCGCGCTCCACACCGCGGTGGCCCAATCCAGGGCTTGCCCCGTCAGATGCTGGGTGAGAAAACTCACTTTTTGTTGATCAGTCATGTTAGGAAATTCTACCAAATATAATTCACATGCGAGTAAAAAACGTTTGCAGCCTTCTGGGTTTCCTCCATACCGTTCCGGCGGTGTAGGGCGTGGAGCGGCCGGTGTGCCATGAGAAGGAGGAGATGCCGGTGGCGGTCGGGATGTGGCCAGCTGGCTGACACTGCAAGCAAGGTCATGGACTGCCTGCGCTAAGCTCCCGATCTCCCGCTGCTGATCACGTAGGTATCGGTGTAACCTGGCGTTTTCTTCAGGCAGTGGGACTCCTGCTGCGTCCTGCGTTGTGTGTGTAAGAGACGGACACAAATGCAGGAGAACGTTAAACACTTCTTTTTATTAATCTGTTTCTGGTTCGTGGGTGAAATCGCCCCAACACAAAGTCTCTACTTTTCTCCTTCCGGAGAACTCACTTGAATGGTTAACATAAAACACAAAACAACACAAAATAACAAAACTCTCCCGTGATAGCGCTGCAGGTTAGTCACACAACTCCTGGTGATCGTCCAGGCGCACCTCCGCGGTGCTTTAAACCAAAGAGCCTCTGCTGAGGCGTGCTTGTCAACCTACAACTCAACATCAGGAAAACAAAGGAGATGGTGGTAGACTTTAGGAGAAACAAGACCCCTGTGACTCCTATATCTGTCAAGGGGGAGATAGTGGACATTGTCTCCGATTACAAATATCTGGGAGTTTATCTGGACAACAAACTTGACTGGTCACTCAACACAACGGCACTCTACAAGAAAGGTCAGAGTCGATTGTACTTTCTTCGAAGGCTCAGGTCTTTTAACGTCTGTAATACCATTCTACAGATGTTCTATGAGACCGTTGTGGCGAGTGTCATTTTTTACGCGGTGGTCTGTTGGGGTGGTAACATTAAGGTGTCTGATAAGAACAAACTGGACAAGTCAATTAAAAAGGCCGGATCTGTGCTAGGCATGGAGCTTGACTCGGTGGATGTAGTAGCAAAGAGGAGGATTCTGTCCAAAGTACAATCCATTGTGAACAATCCTTCTCACCCGCTATACAGTGTTTTGGCTGAACAGAGGAGCAGTTTCAGCCAGAGACTGATTACTATCAAGTGTTCCACTGAGCGTCACAGGAAATCCTTTCTCCCAAAGGCCATAAAACTTTACAACTCTTCGCTGTAACTCATACACACATGTATGTGGATTTTTTCACTGACTAGTATACAACAGGACACTAATACTTACCCATTTTTTTTTTTTTTTTTTTCCCACCTTCCTTAGTTAACAACTGTGAGCACCTGTAACCGAGCATAAGCAATTTCCCTTTGGGATTAATAAAGTTCTTTGAATCTTGAATCTGAATCTGAATCTTGTCACCTTGAACTTGAACCCGTTTAATGAACTTGTCACAGTCTTTCGCGTTTTCCTTCAACACGGCCGTGCTACTGCTGCGGGGGAGAGACGAGAGTTTTAGCGTGATGAGAGAAACACACACACAATGACACATAAACACAACGGTGAACGGACAGGGAGCTACGGACTCGACTGGCTTAAATAGAGACACACAGGGATGAGACACAGGTGTACGTGATCATGTGATTGGGGGGGTGACATACCAACATTGACACACTAGGTGGGGACAAAGCATCGGCTCAGTAGTCCGGAGACCCAGATCTTATTTCCCCGGACCGTGGTGGTACCGATGTTACAAAAAAAAAGAAAGAAAATATTTATCTATACTGTATATACACATATCTACACATACTGTATACATACACACACACACACTATACACACACACACAATGTATTAACCCATGTACAAATATATATATTTTTTTTTTAAGGTAATGAAAACCCTCTGACCCTCCACCCCACCAACGACTTTTAAAGTCTTGTGTTATGTTTTATGGTCTGGTTTATTTATGTGTCTTTTTTTTCCGTTTTAGGTTCAGTCATGCGGTCTTGTTTGTTGTTTCTGGTTTGTTTTGGGTTCCGTCCATTTTTTCCTTCTTGTTGGGTGTCAGTGGGTTTTTGAGATTCTTTTTCTACTGTTTTTTTCTTTATTAGTGACATTCTTTCTAGGTGTTTTTTTTTTTTATTCCGATATTTTATGCTGTTCTAGTTCCTGTAGGTATTGATCGGTTGGTTCCTGGATGTTTATTGTTGTGACTGGGTCTGGATCTGCTGTGCTGGACGCTGCTACTTCACTCTGGGTCTGACTGCGAGTTGTACGTTTACTGGTGTGTTCTGTGGTCGACGTCTCCTCTCTTTTCCTCCTGGTTTTAATTGCAGTGTTGTTGTTTTTTTGGTGTCGGTGGTGGTGTGTTGGTTTGTGGCTGCTGTGTGTCTTCTGTACATATTGTAAAGGCGGAGTCTGTGTTAGGGGCGGGGTCACTGTTTGCGGTGGATGCTACTGTACCCATAGGGTTTACAGTAGTATCGGTGTTATTGTCCGCTCCCGGCGCGGTGTGTGTCTCTGTGGTGGTGGTGGTGGTGGTGGTGGTGGTGTGTTCAGGGCTGACCTGTTCGAGTTGCGGCTGCGGTGTGTCACTGCGGCCCGCTGTGGGCTCCGTCTCCCCGGGGTTCTCCGGCTGACTGTCCTCGCGCCGCTGCCGCTGTGTCCCGGGCGTGTCGCTGCGCGAGCTCCCCGGCTGCACGGCTCCGTGCGGACAGCTCAGCCTCTTGTGTCCCACGTCACCGCACTCGAAATACCTCAGCGGCTCCATGGTGGCGAAGACGGTGTAGCCGCTGTCCCCCTCTTTACATTTAAAGTTAATATCCAGCGTCTGGTCTTCGTTATTTAGATGGCGCCGGTGAGTTCGGCTGCCGTCACGACTGCTCCGACCACCTTTTCCTTGTTTTTGTTTTTTAAGTTAGTTTTCTTTGTTTTAAAATCAGCAAAATCATCACCATTGAGTACATTAGGTATGATAGAGACACTCTTGTTTCTATTGGTATACAATGTACTCACAATTCGACGTTTTTAACTCCGGATCCGAGCTGGCCGAGTGAGATCCTGAGGGAGAACAATGGACGCCACGCGAAGCGACGGACCCGAGGGAGACGAGCTGGTGTGAGGAACCGGCTGAGAACCCGTGCACACCGAACACCTCTGCCTAGTATCCTGCTCGCCAACGTCCAGTCACTGGAGAACAAACTTGATGACCTCAGGGCCAGGATAAAGTTCCAGAGAGACATTCGAGACTGCAACCTTCTCTGCTTCACCGAGACATGACTGAACCCAGCGGTGCCAGACCACGCCATACAACCAGCCGAGTTCTTCTCGGTTCACCGCATGGACAGGACGCGGGACTCGGGGAAGTCAAGGGGAGGCGGCGTGTGCTTAATGGTGAACAACAGCTGGTGCAACAGCGCGAGCGTTGTTCCACTTACACGCTCCTGCACACCAAACCTGGAACTACTGTCCATCATGTGTCGTCCATTTTATCTTCCACGGGAGTTCACATCGGTCATAATCAGCGCCGTTTACATACCTCCACAAACAGACACTGAAACTGCCTTATGCGAGCTGCATGAGGCGCTCACACAGCACCAGACACAACACCGGGACTCATTGTGGCGGGGTATTTTAATAGTGCCAACCTCAAACGCGCAGCGCCGAACTTTTATCAGCACATCACCTGCCCCACCAGGGGCGAAAGGACACTGGACCACTGTTATACCACGGTCAAAGACGGTTACAAGGCACAATCTCGTCCAGCGTTTGGTAAATCCGACCACGCCGCCATCTTCCTCATGCCAAAATATAAACAAAGGCTGAAACAGGAAGTGCCGGCTCAGAGGGAGGTCGCGCGCTGGACGGACCAATCGGTGGCCGCGTTACAGGACGCACTTGATGACGCAGACTGGGACATGTTCAGAAACAGCTCCGATGATGACGTCAGCGTGTTTACGGAAGCGGTTGTGGGATTTATTGAGAAGCTAGTGGACGATATGGTAGAGAAAAAGACTATCAGAACGTTTCCCAACCAGAAGCCGTGGGTGGATAAAACCATCCGCGACGCTCTGAGATCTCGCACAGCTGCCTACAACACGGGACTTGCGTCGGGGGACATGGAACCGTACAAGGCTGCGTCATATAACGTCCGGAAGGCGGTGAAAGAGGCGAAGCAGCGCTACGGGAGAAAACTAGAGTCACAGCTTCAACAGAGTGACTCTAGGAGCCTGTGGCAGGGACTGAGAACAATAACGGATTATAAAACACCAACATCCGGTATGACGAACGCGGACGCGACTCTGGCAGACGAGCTCAACACATTCTATGCTCGCTTCGATGCTGCAGCTAAAGACGCTAGCGATGCTAATGCTAACGGCGCTAATGCTAACGGGGCTAATGCTAGCGGCGCTAATGCTAACGGCGCTAACGGCTGCAGACAAGAAGACACTGCCAGCACCGGGAACGCACTCATCATCTCCGAGCACGACGTGAGGAGAGCCTTCAAGAGAGTGAACACCAGGAAAGCAGCAGGACCAGACAGCATCTCAGGTCGTATCCTCAGATCCTGCGCAGACCAACTAGCACCTGTGTTCACTGAGATATTCAACATCTCTTTATCTCAGTCAGTGATCCCCACATGCTTCAAAGAGTCCATCATTGTTCCTGTCCCGAAGAAACCACATCCTGCTTCCCTCAATGACTATCGCCCTGTAGCCCTCACCTCAGTAGTGATGAAGTGCTTTGAATGCCTGGTCAGAGACTTCATCATCTCTTCACTACCGGACACACTCGACCCACTACAGTTCGCTTACCGTCCGAACCGTTCCACAGACGATGCAATCTCATATCTCCTCCACACATCTCTCACCCACCTGGACACTAAGAGGGGAAATTATGTGAAAATGCTCTTCATCGACTACAGCTCTGCATTTAATACCATAATTCCCTCCACACTCACCACCAAGCTGGAGCACCTGGGACTCAGCTCACCCATGTGTCAGTGGATCTCCAACTTCCTAACTGGCAGACCACAGGCAGTAAAGATGGGCGGTCATGTCTCAGCCTCCCTCACACTCAGCACTGGAGCGCCCCAGGGTTGTGTTCTGAGCCCCCTGCTGTACTCTTTATACACCTACGACTGCGTGGCCACTACCAACTCCACCGCCGTCATCAAGTTTGCTGACGACACTGTTGTGGTGGGCCTGATCACGAACAACGATGAGTCGGCCTACCTGGAGGAGATTGGGAATCTGGAGAACTGGTGCCAGAGGAACAATCTCCTCCTGAACGTCAGTAAGACAAAGGAGCTGATAGTGGACTTTTGTACAAAGCAGGAGAGGAACTACCAGACCCCCGTCATCAACAAGAGCCCAGTGGAGAGAGTGGACAGCTTCAGATACCTCGGTGTTCACATCACGCAGGACCTGTCATGGTCCTGTCACATCAACACCGTGGTGAAAAAGGCCCGGCAACGTCTGTACCACCTCAGACGTTTGAGAGACTTCAGACTGCCCTCCAAGGTGCTCAGGAATTTCTATTCCTGCACCATAGAGAGCTTCCTGTCGGGAAACATCTCGACCTGGTTTGGAAACAGCACCATGCAGGACAGACGAGCTCTACAGAGGGTGGTGCGTTCAGCTGAGCGCATCATCCGCACTGAGCTCCCTGACCTGCACTCAATCTACACCAAGCGGTGCTGGACCAAGGCCAGGAAGATCGTGAAGGACCTCAGCCATCCCAACAATGGAGTGTTCTCTCTGTTGCGGTCAGGAAAGAACTTCCGCTCCCTGAAGGCCAACACAGAGAGACTGAGGAGGAGCTTCTTCCCGCAGGCAATCAGGTCTCTCAACCACACCACATCACACCACAAACACAGAACTAATACAACCTGTTAACGTCAACGGACACTATGGACACTTTCATGCACATCTACCCTGACATTGGAACTCATATTTATGTTTACATTCTGGACCCCTGCACAAAGTCACTTTAATAAGGCACCTTAACACATGTTTCCATGCAAATTACTTGCACACCATACATCCTCCACCAAATTTCAATTTTAAAAGAAAATCTCTATTGTACAGTATATCTCTATTTTTATTTTTATTTCCATTTTATGTACAGTATACTTTTATTTTTTATTTCTATTTTTATTCTAGTTAAGTTAAAATTTTCCTATTTCTTTATTCATATTTATTCCTTACTGTAAGATTTAATTCTCTTTTTAAGGTCACTGGCGGTCGTTTAAGCATTTCACTGCATATCGTACTGTGTATGACTGTGTATGTGACAAATAAAATTTGAATTTGAATTTGATTTAAAATCATTTGCACCTACCTGCGGAAGGACAGGACGTGGCGCATGTTGGAGCTCTTGCACCCGAGCGGGATGTGGCTCTCATGGGGCCGACGAACTTCCCGAAACGGGCCAGCTCCTTCATTATAGCCTCATTCTTTATGAACGGAGGCACGTTGGATATGACCACCCAAGCTGCGGGGGCAGATAGAGGGGTGACTTTAACTGCGGCTCCTTTCAATTTCAATTCAATTCAATTCAGTTTTATTTGTATAGCGCTTTTAACAATTGTCATTGTCTCAAAACAGCTTTACACAATCAAAAGAATTATTTAAGTTTGTATGGAATGTGAATGTGTATGAATCAAAATGTTCAGATATTCCCTGGCGAGCAAGCCCGAGGGCGACAGTGGCAAGGAAAAACTCCCTGAGACGGTAATAGGAAGAAACCTTGAGAGGAACCAGACTCGACAGGGAACCCATCCTCATCTGGGTGAAACAGATAGTAGGAAATGATCTGCATTTATACAGTGTTAAGTGTTAGGTTAAGCTATAATATTTGATGTTAATTGATGTTATAATACTTGATGTTAAAATGGAGTCCAGTAGTTATTCGAGACTCAGATAGACTTGTAGAAAGTTCCAGTCCTGAACTATCGAATTGTCAAGTCCTCAGAGAAACAGCTGACCACACCAGTCGAGGCCAGAACCATCTTCTAAGTATAGAGAATCATCCCCAGACACCAGACGCATCCTAAAGAGACACACGGGGCATCCATGCGATGAGACCTCCAACCAGAAACCGGGCACCAGGATGGATCAGACAGGTCCGGAGGGAAGAGGGAGTCTGGATCACTGGCAGCTCAGGAACCACATGTGTAGCTCGACAGAGAGAGAGAGAAAGAGTGAAAGGGGGAGACAGGGGGAGAGAGGAAAGAGAAAGAGGGGGAGGAAGAGAAGAGGAGGAGAGATTGCAATTAGGTATGGTCACAGTCACAATGTCTAATGTGAATGTATATTTACTGTAGAGTGCAAGCAGGGACTCCGGCAGGACTAACTATGACAGCATGACTAAAAGGGAGAGCCAGAAGGAAACACAAACATGAGGGCTCCCTGAGATGTAAAGCAAACAATCACCTCACCGTCAACAAACCTGAGTGATCAAATGAGACTGAGGAAGACAGCATCTAAACATACCAGTTCACCATAATACTCTACGTCCATGAGTCCCCCAGATCTGCTCCTTTACCTTATGGCAAATCTATTTATAAAATGCTTGGTTAAATAAATAGGTTTTTAGCCTAGACTTAAACACTGAGACTGTGTCTGAGTCCCGAACACTATTTGGAAGACTATTCCATAATTTTGGGGCTTTGTAAGAAAAAGCTCTGCCCCCAGCTGTAGTTTTCATAATACGCGGTACTGATAAGCAGCCTGCATCCTTTGACCGAAGTAGGCGTGGCGGATCGTAAGACACTAGCAGTTCGCTCAGATACTGCGGCGCGAGACCATTTAATGCCTTATATGTCAAGAGTAGTATTTTAAAATCAATGCGAAATTTCACAGGGAGCCAATGCAGTGAAGATAGGATAGGGGTGATGTGCTCATATCTTCTGGTTCTAGTGAGGACTCTCGCTGCTGCATTCTGGACTAGCTGAAGCTTGTTTATGCACCTAACTGAACAACCAGACAGTAAGGCATTACAATAGTCCAACCTAGAAGTGATAAAAGCATGAACTAGTTTTTCTGCATCATTTAGCGACAATATATTTCTTATTTTGGCGATATTTCTAAGGTGAAAGAATGCTATCCTGGTGATATTATCTACATGAGCTTCAAATGAAAGGCTGGAATCTATAATCACGCCGAGGTCTTTTACTGTTGCATTTGACGGAACAGAAAGGCCATCTAAAGTTACGGTGTGATCTAAGATTTTACTTCTAGCTGTATGCGGTCCTATGACTAGAACTTCTGTCTTATCCGGATTAAGCAGAAGGAAGTTAATTAGCATCCAATTTCTTATGTCCTGAACACATTGCTCAACTTTAGTAAGATGGTTTTTCTCATCAGGTTTTGTTGAGACGTATAGCTGTGTGTCGTCAGCATAACAATGAAAACTAATACCATGCTTACGGATTATGTTGCCCAGAGGAAGCATGTAAAGGGAAAAAAGCAGTGGGCCTAAAACTGAACCCTGCGGAACGCCAAACTCCACTAGAGAACATGCAGAATAATCACCATTTAAGTCTACATACTGATAACGATCGGTCAAATAGGATCTGAGCCAGGAGAGGGTTGTACCCTTAATTCCTACTAAATTTTCTAATCTGTGAAGAAGAATAGCATGATCAATAGTGTCAAAAGCTGCACTGAGGTCGAGTAATACAAGCATAGTTACACAACCCTGATCAGAGGCCAATAGGAGGTCATTTACTACTTTAACGAGTGCTGTTTCTGTGCTGTGATGAGGCCTAAATCCTGACTGATACAGTTCATGTATGCCATTTCTATGTAGATATGAGCATAGCTGCTCCGCTACTATCTTTTCCAGAATCTTAGAGATAAAGGGGAGGTTTGATATTGGCCTGTAATTGGACAGCTGACAGGGGTCGAGGTCAGGTTTCTTAATTATTGGTTTAATAACTGCTACTTTAAAAGATTTTGGAACATAACCAATGCTGAGTGAGGAATTAATTATTCTCAACATCGGTTCTGTTATTACTGGTACTATCTGTTTAAGAAAATGTGTCGGTATAGGATCTAATATACAGGTTGATGAATTTGCAGAAGAGATGAGTGAAATTAGTTCATTCTCTTCAAGAGGAGTAAAGTATTCTAGGTTTGAATCTGACATGGCTAGGTTAACATCAGTATCAATTACATTGTTTGGTTTCAAAGCCTCAATTTTATGCCTGATATTTACAATTTTATTATTAAAAAAGTTCATGAAGTCCTCACTATTGCATGATGTTGTTGTGGAGATTTCTGTAGTGGTCTTATTTCTGGTTAATTTGGCTACGGTATTAAATAAAAATCTAGGATTATTTTTATTTTCTTCTATAAGAGTGGAGAGATACGTTGATCTAGCTACACTAAGAGCTTTCCTATA
Organism: Channallabes apus; assembly: GCA_030522415.1. Lineage (NCBI taxonomy): Eukaryota > Metazoa > Chordata > Actinopteri > Siluriformes > Clariidae > Channallabes > Channallabes apus. The sequence continues at coordinate 392,965 of CM060119.1, forward strand.
GTTCAGGATGCTCTCTTTCCATGCTATTTGAAATACCAACAATTTAGTTTGACGCCATTTACGCTCTAATTTCCGAGCAGTCTGTTTTAAAGTGCGCGTGTGATCGTTATACCAGGGAGCGAGTTTCTTATCTCTAATAATTTTTCTTTTAGCTGGAGCTACATTATCTAAGGTACAACGAAGTGTCGACTCTAAATATTCAGTCGCCTGATCAAGTTCTGTGGGGTCAGACGGTGGCCTAATCGAAGTTGGTAACTCTGGGAGATTACCGATAAAACTCTGTGTGGTAGTCGATGTGAATGTACGTTTAATACGGTAGCGCGGTGCTGTGTGTACATTATCACTGTGACACACTTGAATGGAGACAAGATAGTGATCTGAGATAATTTCAGACAGTGGAATTGTGAATACATTTCTTATAATTAATCCGAAGAATATTACTAAATCTAAAGTGTGACCTGCTTTATGAGTGGGTCCTACTGCACACTGATTTACACCTACGGAGTCCAGTATGGATATAAATGCTGTTCTCAGAGGGTCTTCTGGATTCTCAAAATGAATGTTAAAATCTCCAGCAATTAACACTTTGTCTACAGAAATGACCAGGTCTGAGATAAAATCTGCAAATTCACTAAGAAATTCAGAGTACGGCCCTGGAGGTCTGTAAATTATAATTAGTGGAATCGACTGAGCTGATTTAATATACTTAAATACACTTATGTTACTATAGAGAATTTCAAATGAGTTAAATTTGTGTCGGTGTTTTTGTCGGTGTCGGTGTTTTTGTACGATAGACAGATTATCTTAAATACTTAAATACACTTATGTTACTATAGAGAATTTCAAATGAGTTAAATTTGTGTCGGTGTTTTTGTCGGTGTCGGTGTTTTTGTACGATAGACAGATTATCTTAAATACTTAAATACACTTATGTTACTATAGAGAATTTCAAATGAGTTAAATTTGTGTCGGTGTTTTTGTACGATAGACAGATTATCATTATGAATAACTGCGACGCCTCCTCCTCTACCAGTTAACCGAGGCTGGTGTATGTAGCTGTATCCAGGAGGACTAGCTTCATTTAGAGCTACATACTCGTCCTGTTTAACCCATGTTTCAGTCAAACAGAGTATATCAAACGCCTGATCTGTGATAATTTCATTAACAATAACTGCTTTAGATGCGAGAGATCTAATATTTAACAATCCTAGCTTCAGATCAGAGGTGCCGGCTGCGCATTCAGTATGATCGGAGTTTGTGGACTTTATGTTAATTAGATTATTGAAACAGACTTTCTGGGTCTTTCTACATTTTTGCTTAGATCGGGGAACAGACACAGTCTCAATATGGTGAACCCTGAGTGACGACTCTATGCAGCTAGCAGACGGTTGGTTTAGCCTGTCTGTCTGCTCCCTGGCCTGGGCTCTGGATTGTCACCGATTAACTAGACCTCTACTGAGACTATGAGCTATACTACAGGAAATGAGAGCAGCACCTTCCCGAGTGGGATGGACACCGTCCCGCCCTAACAGGCCAGCTTTGCCCTCAAAGGTCTTCCAATTGTCTATGTAGCCCACATTATTTTCGGAGCACCACCTGGACATCCAGCGGTTCAGCGACCATAACCTGCTGTAAGCTATGTCGCCACGTCTCATTGGGATGGGACCAGAGCATACTACTTCATCGGACATCGCCTTCGCTAATTTAAACACCTCTGTAAAGTTACTCTTACTAACCTCTGACTGACGAAGGCGTATATCATTAGCTCCAGCATGTACCACTATCTTAGAGAACCTGTGCTGTCCTAGAGCCCTAAGATTACCTGCTATGTCCGGTGCTCTGGCTCCCGGGATACACCTAACCACTGCCGCTGGCGCCCCTAAAGGTATAGCTAATGTCACGTGTCTCAGTATAGAGTCTCCTATAACCAGAGCTCTTTCAGGTTTCTCAGTGGGTGCAGCACTGAGGAGAGCAAACCTGTTGGACACGTGAGGCGCAGAGGAGGTGTGCTCCGGTGGGCTAGCCTTAGCGTTAGCTTTGGCTGAACGAGTATGCCGCCGAGTCGTCACCCACTCGCCCCGCTGTGAGGGCTCTAATGCCGGAGTCGGGGGCTGATTATCTCCGCCTGCGGCACCCAGACTGTCCGCTACGGGAATAACGCTGCTCTCACACTGTCTAACCCTCTCTAAAGTCTGGATGCGCTCCTTTAACGCTGATATCTTCTCCGTCAGAGTGCTCACTAACACACACCTATCACAAATAAAATTATCACTAATGACGGAGGAAGAATGTCTAAACATCCTGCACTCTACACACTGAACAAGCTGAACGGTAGACATTATAACGTACCTCTGTGTCGGAGTTTTAGTTGTTTAGTTGAGGAAACTCGCGCGTTGCGAAACTTTCGCGGCAACAATACGAAAACAGGAAGCTACGTCACCAACAGGAAGTTCCAGAAAAGTGAGGCCACCTTTCACACATATGCTGCTCCGCGCCAGTGCGCTCGCGAGGTCAACCCTGTTCACGAACACCACCACCGCTTTATTCATCCGGGAGGCGGAGTAGATGTTCTCTCAACCGACCTGCGCCCCCACCGCTAGCAGCACGTCCTCAATCGGCACGCCGTCCTCCGGCACACACCTGACACCATGCCGGAGGGACAAAGTCTCCACACCGGCCTCAGAGGCCATGGGGCCTGCTCGCTCTCTCTCACACTTTAAAATTTTATTTAAACTAAAAAGCATTTACTGAATAAAGAAAAGGAAAAAATTAATAAATAAAAAATAAAACAGTCTCCGGAAAAAGCTTGGCAGGACGCCAAGCAGCCTTCCACACGTTCGCTCACACCCAGCGCATGCGCACAGAGAGAGAGAGAGTGGAGAGAGAGAGAGAGAGGAGCACAGGTGGAGGAGGTGAGGTTGTGATGGAGAGAGAGGAGCACAGGTGTTCCACCAGAGTTGTTAAATGTCTTTTTTTTTGTTGTTTCTCTCTCTTGTTCCAGCCCCCCCCCCCCCCCCAACCCACACACAGGTGACCTTTTGTCTTTTTGATCATGTGTGTCTTTCTCCTTGTCTCTCTCTCTTTTTGTCTGTCTCAGTAGTGAGGTCCAGTTTGTCGCTCCACACAGACCCCCATTTATTGCAGTTCATTTCTGCACAAAGACTCCACAGTGCATTAGCGTCACCATTAACCCCCACCATCTGCCCCTCCGCCCCTCCCTCCACCCCCCCCCTCCTCCTCCTCCCCGGGCCACACTTTATTCTCTTGTTTTCCGGGAAGAGCTTTAGCTTATAGCATTAGTACAGATTGGCAGATGTAGAGGAACCTGGAGGCTGCCTGAAGTGCTCCTAGAGCTCACAGCAGTGTGTATGTGTGTGTGTGTGTGTGTGTCTGTGTGTATATGTGTGTGTGTGTGTATATATGTGTGTGTGTGTATATATGTGTGTGTGTGTGTGTGTGTGTGTATATATGTGTGTGTGTGCTTCAGCAGCCATCAAATATTCAGAAGCTGAGCTCACTGTACACCTGCTGGAGTGTAGCGTGTCTGATCTCAGTGTCTGATCTGTTACACCAGTGGAATAATATTGACCTACACACACACACACACTCTGGGGCACTATATACACACATCCAAGGGAGGCACGAAACACACCAGTGCACTTTGGTGCAAAAGCGTAAAACTGTATGGTGAAGTGTAAAAGTTTGTACACCCCATGCTGAAATTATTAAACTTTAGAAGGGCGTAGAATATAGAATGAAGCAGAAATGAAGATGATAAAATCTTATAAATATTCAGTGTTTTAATTAAAACCTCAACACAAGAGTCTTTAAATAAAGATTAAAGAGCGGCATTTTCATAATCAACATTCTGTTATAATATTATATACGGCATGTAAATTAAAATAACATTTATTAAGGGTTGTGGGTTAAAATATCTCCACTATAAGTGTGCGTATGGAGTTGGCATGTTCTCCTTGTGGTTGTCAGATACTCCAGATACTTTAGATACTCCAGGTTCTCCAGATACTCCAGGTTCTCCCTGGCGGAGGCTCCAGGCTCCTGTGACCTTACAGACTTGCCCTTGATAAGGTCATCTGCCAGACTTCATAAATATTCAGTTTCCTCTGGGCGTATCGGAGCAGAATAACATTTCTGTTATTTTTGCTCTACAGTGAAGATGTTTGTCTTCGGCCAGATTGAAGTTCAGAAAGAAGTAGTGAGACGAGCCACACAGGTTCTGAGCTGAGATGAAGCTTTACCAAAGTGCTGGAGCGGGTGGAGTGTGGAGAGAGAGGGAGGGAGGGAGAGCGGATCCACAGATGATCCAGAAGATACCAGATGATGGGTGAAGCACGGTGGAGATAGAGTCATGGCTGCACCTTGAACATTCTCGCTGATCTTTACTAAGATGGAGATTAGTTTACACCAAGATCTCTTCTAATACTTTTGCTCAGTGCAGTGACGGACCACCACAGGTGTCTCTTTCTTCCTTTAGATCTACAGGAAATGAAATCTGAAATTCTGTCCTTTCAGTTACTCAGGTCAAGACTCAGTAACGTTATGGGGCAATAAAATGAAGTCAGATGACCACCTGAATGTACTGAATCACCAGAGTATCACATCTATGGAGGGTTTCATCTTCCCTGATGGGACGCGACATATTCCAGGACTCGGAGTGTGTGAGAGAGAGAGAGAGTCAGAGAGGAGTGTAAATAGTTCAGTTGTTACTTTCCTTTCGTTTGCACTCGGCTTAAATCAAAGACGGTTAAAGCTGCACTTCGTGTCTCTTTGTGCTAATTCGACTTGCACTGCATGAGAGCCTGAATGAATCACACAGCATGTGAGCCTGTGTGTGTGTGTGTCAGAGAGAGCGAGAGAGAGAGAGAGAGTTGATTGAAGGACAGTTGACATCAAAGCACCAAACAAGCAGACGGAGAAATAAAGCGCGATAGAGAGAGAGAGAGAGAGAGAGAGAGAGAGAGCAGAAGGCAGCTGCGTAGTGGAGTGTGAGTGTGTGAGACGGAGAGAAAGGGAGAGCTAGACAGTGAGAGAGCGAGAGAGAGAGAGACGGTTAGGGAAGAGAGGGATCTGCACAGAGAGAACGAGGAGCGCTGAAGCGAGAGCTGAGCTCCGGCTGCAGAACGACGCAGGCTGAAGATTAGCATCAGTGCCGTAGGAGAAACCAGACAATGGTCGTCCGTCTCGCTCTCCGTCTCCCCGGCTGTCGTGCGTCTCTCTGCCTCAGAGCTCCCCCGTTTCACCCAGCGGCTCCTCGACAGTGTGAGATATGAGCTCCAAACACTCGGCCGACTGGATTCCCTACAGGTACCGTGGCCTCCAGAGCTGCAGTGTGGACGAGCCGCTCCGTCGTGATATCTGATGTGCTGATTAATGTGTGTGTGTGTGTGTGTGTGTGTGTGTGTGAGAGAGAGAGATGGATTCAGACCACATGGACGTTTCAGCAGAGCTTCATCTTGTGCGTTTTTGGTAGAAACGCTAGTAGTTAAAGCTGCTGTAATTTTGTCGCACATTTCTGTTGGATTTGTTTTATTCCTCGACTCGGGAACGAATCCTTCATGAACTTTCAGCTCCATATTTCAGAAATTTAATCACTGAAATCATTTAAGCAACAAAATTATTTCTGCATTGTTCATGCATGTGAGGTGTGAATTCTTCATGATTTTTTCAGAGGGTTTGAGGTTAATTTCTTCTCCCACTCCGTCCTGATCCACGCACTGCACTCAGCCTAGTTTATGATGTCGGAGGTAATTGCTACTTTCTCTGTCTGTGGGTGAAACACAGATCTGTGTCTGTTCTCCGTGTCAGTCTGAAAAGCAGCGGCTCCGACTGCTGCTGCTGCTTCCAGGAGAACCTCATCGTCATGGCTGCACCGCTTCCTCGCCTCTCATTGGCTCCTGGTTGCTATAAGTTACACAGTTCATTTGCCATCACTTGTTTATTGAAAGATTGTATCAGGGAGCGAGGGCTTGTCCTCTGTTCTGTATGAACCGCTCGGTCCTGCACGTGTCCTGTTCAGAACAACATCTCCAGTGTTCAGTTGGGCTTTTTATTCACTCGTCTCTTTGCTCCAAAAAATAAAAAATAAATGAAAGCACTATTTTTGGAGCCGCTGTGTAGGCTTGAGAACACTCACAGAATCTCACAGGGGTGGAGTGCAGCTCGAAGAAAAGACAAAAAAAAAGATAAAAGACAAGAGTTATGAAATTGAGATCTTCTCAGCAACCTGCGCTTCGGTTGAGCAGTGAGACGAGATCTTGCTCCAGTTACGGGGCTTTTTTGATAAAAACTTACCCCCAGCTGCTCATGTGTGTGTGCACGTGTGTGCGCGCGTGTGTGCGTGCGTGTGTGTGTGTGTGTGTGTGTGTGTGTGTGTGTGTGTGTGTGTGTGTGGGCGGGTGCAGTTTCTCAGCATTTGAGAAAGGTCTGCTCTCGGGTCAGTGTGTACAGTACACTCCACATTAGACTGAAGCCGACACTCAGCTGTTAATCCACAGCCTTTTGCATCCCTCAGATCAGATCCTTCATCTGACTCGCACTCACCCCCGATCACCCCCGATCACCACCGATCACCTCTGATCACCCCCCGATCACCCCCGATCACCACCGATCACCCTCCGATTACCCCCCGATCACCCCCGATCACCCTCCGATTACCCCCCGATCACCACCGATCACCCTCGGATTAACTCCCGATCACCACCGATCACCTCTGATCACCACCGATCACCTCTGATCACCCCCCGATCACCACCGATCACCCTCCGATGACCTCTGATCACCCCCCGATCACCACCGATCACCCTCCGATGACCTCTGATCACCCCCCGATCATGTCCGTTCATCTCTCTGGAGGGTAAAGATTTGTGAAACCGTAGTTCCACGCATCTCATTTCTGCACTTCAGCTTCAGTCACCAGTTTCTAGGAAAGTTTCTGCAGAACAGTCTGAGGTCTTGAGTAAGTCCAACCTACACGTTAAAATAAACATACTTTAAAATATACTCTCCAGAAAAAAACTAAAAAAAACTATAAACGTGTTTATGACAAGCCTGTTACACTGGGACTGAGAGCTTTAAGATCTTTATCAGATCAATAATTCATTAAAGCATTTTTTTACCTGGAGTGCAAAATCTTAAAACACTTTACACCATCTTTAATCATAAATAACAGAGAAATAAGAGTTTTAAAAAGATTCTCAGTGACTATAAAAGCTAAAGGCCGTGTGTATGATCATTACACAGTAAATAAGAGGGTTCTGATCAGGGTTTCTCCTCGACACCAGAAATCATCTCCATAAACAAACACTTTATAATGTGTCAACTTTATTATAATAATAAGTCACTATAACTGTACATCTCGCTCTCTGCATGAGGAATTATAAAGTGTAATAACGAGTTTCCGGTATATTTCATCTTCCTCTATTCTGTTCAGTAATTCTCCCCTGAGTCGGTCTCAGAGAGACGCGTGGAGGGATTATTCACCTGCTCTGAGATTAAACCACTGGAAACACTCATCTGTACCTGCTGTAGAATGTTTAGTTAGTGTGTGTGATTTCATTGAGAGCTCACACACACTGTGGAGCCCCTGAGTGCAGAGACGAGGCGAACGCGCTGGCTGAGAGAAACGAGTCCTGTGTCGTTATTTATAATAAACGATAAGACCAGAGAGAAGGTGTCGCTTAATCCAGCAGAAATGTCATGTTGGGTCGAGACCACACCAGTACACAAACGGACCTTAGTGTCCGATCACGGGCCAGACTCATCCCTCCTCCCGGTCGCGTCCCTCCTCTCGGTCGCGACCCTCCTCCCAGTCGCATCCCTCCCCCCGGTCTCGTCCCTCATCCAGGTCTCGTCCCTCCTTCTGGTCTTGTCCTTCCCCCCGGTCGCGTCCCTCCTCTCGGTCGCGTCCCTCCTCTCGGTCTCGTCCCTCGTCCTGGTCTCGTCCCTCCTCCTGGTCTCGTTCCTGTCTCACTCATCTTTTTATTCTTACTTAACGAGACTTTGATCCAAACACGTGTGAATGATGTGTCGAAGTGTTATAAAGCTCATAGCGTCCTTTCAGAGACCGGCGCTGTCCTGTCAGTGACCATGTGGTTTCCACCCACAGCTGATCAGACGAGTGTGAAGTGGGCAGCGTGAATGTTTAGTATCAGATTGTTAGAGCATATGATCTCTGCAGACGGAGCTTTATTAGGAAAAAGACACGGTAGAACCTGGCGCAGAGCCGGTCACACTGCTTTTAGTTTAAATGATTGTATGAAAAACTACTGAGATAAGAATCTCTCATTAAGAACCTTCAGGAGTTCTTCAGGTCTCTCTCTCAGGGGGAATCCTTAGAGGTTCTACTGTTTGGAGAAGATAACACCAGAGAGTTTTGCTTTAAGAAAAGGTTCCTAGTATTGTACGAAGCTAAGGATCTGTACTTACGAGTAGAACATAAGAAGTTCTTTATGAAGAGCTTTATGGGTTACAGTTTCTGTAGAAATGATGTATGACGTGATGATGAATGCTGTGGACAGGTGAGTGTTTCCTCATCAGACTGGTTTCCAAACAAGAACCATTAGGAGACGATGAGTAACAACAGTAAAAACCAATACAAAGAACATTAGGAACCTGAAAGAAAAGTTAAATGCAATAAAAGTGTAGTAAGTGTTAAACACCTCCAGGTAATGTAAAGGATTAGAGAAGGACAGTGATGGAGGTATTCTTTGCTTTGAGGTTCACTTGGTGTGTGTGAGTACAGTACGAGGACGACAGCCTCCACAGCGGACTCGCGTGGCCTCCACAGCGGTCCGTTCCTCACACACCGGATCAGTCAGTAATATTTTTCAAACCAATAACTTCCTGATGAAACATTTCACACCACGGTGGAGTTCCACTGCGTGAAAAGCGGCATTTCTTTTTTCTGCCCTCGTGTCGACGTTGTCACCTTTTCGCCTGCTAAAGGAACGTCTCTGACCAATCACGGTGTCGCTTGTGTGCACAATTAAGGGTGTTTTTAGAAATATTTGTTATTCAGTCGAATCAGCACAGGGTCGTCATCGCTTGATGTGGAATGTGTTTTTTGTCGTGTTTGCATCCTGTTTATATCCGCGGGTCGCTCAGCGGGATGAGGCTCTGAGTTTCTGGCCTGAAGGTGGGCGGTTTCAGCCCCAACTCCACCAGGATGCCCTCGAGCGAGGCCCTTAACCCTGTCTGCTCCAGGGGCCTCTGTATCATGATCTGCTCCTGCACTCTGACTCCAGCCGCGTATCAAAGCTGCAATATGTCAGGAATAAAGGATTTCTCTCTCTGCTTATGTGACTAATGAGGCTTAAATTACAGAGCAGTGAAACAGATCCTCAATCTAATACTAAAGTCCAGCGGAGATCATGTGATCAGCAGGAACCAATCACAGAACAGCAGACATCACTGTGTTGGATGGATTATTATTATTATTATTATTATTATTATTATTATTATTATTACTGTACTTTTATACAAAGTGAATCCACACACACACACACACACACACACACACATGAATTTGTGTTGGTTTTGTGTGAAAAAGTGAAATTGATCAGATGAAGCCGTGCGTGAGACTGAGGCTGAGACTCGAACGAAGAGTGTCGTCATCACCGTGATCCTGAAATCACACGAACGAATGAGTCTCTTCCCTCTGTGTGTGTTTTCTACATTTCAGTGTTTGGCAGATTTGGGAGTTTTGTTTCCCTAAAGAGAGAATCTGACAAAAACCGCATGAGGAGGAAAAGCTGAAAAAACTGAAAGAGATGAAGAGAATGAGCACACACACACACACACACACACACACACACACACACACACACACACACACACACACACAATGCTCATCACACTGACACATCACTCAGTCTGAAACTCATGCTGTGTGTGTGTGTGTGTGTGTGTGTTATAATGAGATGTTGACCCTCATTACAGCAAATCAGTTTATGTCATTATTTTCTAGTTGATGCGAACAAACACTCCTGACTGATGAATGTGTTGCGTGCGCGCGCATGTGTGTGTGTGTGTGTGTGTGTGTGTGTGTGTGTGTGTGTGTGTGTGTGTGTGAAATGAGATGGCTTGATTAGAGAAGGGGATTTGTTTTAGTGGGAGTCTACAGCAGACAGAGGTGGACTTGAGTGAGGTGTTTAAGCTCTTCTGGAGCTCCTGGTGGTCTCACTCCTGATCCTGGTGTTTAACCTGCCAGAAGAATGAGATGAATGATTGAAGTCTCATCTGAGATCCGTGAGGGATTAAGTGCACATGCGCAGACACAACAGGACAGAGACAGAGAGGAGTGTAAAACTCACTGCAGTCCACAAGATGAGCAAAGATTTTTAATACATTCTGACTTGAAAAACGAGAATTGTCTTGGTTTACAAGTATCGTGTATCACGCACGCGCTTCTTGTTTTGACGCCAAGCGTCACGTGATCACAACTGAGCCAATGGTTTTTCTCTCTCTTGCGCTGTGGAATTGTGGGTAATCATCTCCCCTGCTGGGTCTTAGTGCTCGTCTCTTACTGGTATAATCAACATCTGTGTGTGTGTGTTTTTCTTTCTCTTGCGCTGAGGAGTGTGTGTTGTGTGTGTGCGCATGCATAATTTGACACCGCGCCAATTCTCTCTCTCTCTCGCCTTTAATATGTGTGTGTGTGTGTGTGTGTGTGTGTGTGTGTGTGTGTGTGTGTGTGTGTTTGTGAAGCAGAGAGGGGGTGCTTCACTCACACACAACCGGCATGGTGTCAAATTACGCGCGTGCACACACATAACACACACACACACACACACACACACACACACACACACACACACACAGCGCCTGTGGGCATAAACGAAAACACTTATCTGTCGGGATTTATTTTTACATTTTTTTTAAAGGTAAAGTGCAGGTTTATTTGTTCTATTTTTACTTTATATTTTGTATTCTTTATTTTTGTGTATTTATTTTTTTGTGCTGTAGAACGAATAATTTGAGATCTCCTCTGTAACACACCATTGAGGTTCCAGAACCGTGGCACAAAGACGACGTCTCTTACCTCAGCGCGCTCTATTGCTTCTCCGCTTTCTTCTTCACGGCAGAGTCGAGACTTTACATGACTTTTAATCAGCTCAGGATCTCTGAGGGAAATGAAATAAAGTTCTTATTAAAGTTATTGAATAAAATACGGTTTAAAAATGTCTTGTGTCTCTCCGTCTTTGCACAGCACCCTGGATGATGAGTGCAGTAACCTGCGACAGCAGAAACTCGACAGACAGGTGAGACCTCAGAACTGATGACCTGTGACTCACTTCCTCCCTGTGCGTGTGTGTGTGTGTGTGTGTGTGTGTGTGAGAGACAGAGAGAAACTGAAAAAGCAAGAAAGAATAAATAACTGGGAGTAGGGCTGGGCGATATGGCTGAAAACTGTATCAGTGTTTCATATCGGTCGATATCGATAATTATTGATATTTTTTATGACCCATTTAAAATAAGGACCAGGAGAAAAATATATTATATTTAAACACTTTGTTTTAAACATAACCTTCCTCTGATCATAGTCCACTCAGTTATTAAGACAGAAATGTCAATAACCATGGAAAACTCAAATAATTAAAATGTAAACATAAGTCTAAAGTCACAATGAACACTTAATTATCTCTTAACATTTAATGTGCAAAATGAAAGACAATGTAAGAAACGCTTAATAAAGTGTAATAAAATAATGCAAATCCAGCAGACCAGCACGAGACAACGACATGGCGCAACCAAACGTGATACTGTTACAGTAAGCGTATCACTCCCTACGTTGCTAGGTTACCAGAGAGCGAGTGCCTTTGTTAATGCAACGGTCATGGGAAACCGGAGTCGGACCAGAAGACTAGCAGTTAGCCCTTGTAGCGTGGACGGTAAACCCAAACGCGGAAATAACGTGAACAGGCAGGATAACCACGCGAGTTATTATTAGAACACTCTCACGCCGAGAACAAAAGTTTATACAATTAAACTAGCAACACACACTCAATCAGGAATTGGACCTAAAATGGTGAGAAACGGCATGGGCAGACTCAATGACTGAGCGATGTGAAGCGTCATCTTGTCTCCTTTTATGCTTCCTGAATCGCGACCGTACTACTTCAGGGTCCTAGTGCCGGTTCGTAACCTCTGTTTTCTTCTGACAAAGAATAAAAATTATCGAAAGTTTTATCGATATTGATCACGTGTCTATCGCGATCCACAACGTTATCGTTTTATCGCCCAGGCCTAACTGCGAGTCATGATTTTTGCTGTTTACTTAAAGCCACCTCGTTAATGGAGACACTCGGGACGGATCGCAGCGTCTCGGATCATAACGTCTCGTTATTTATTATAAAATCCTTTAAACTGATTCTGAACACAAACACGTTACACGAAATAAAAATAAAGCAAGTGAATAAGCTATGAGGTGTGTGTGTGTGTGTCCAGTTCCACACTGACTCACAGAAATAACCTGTTATTAGTAGCAACAACTGAGTGAAGTGTATCTTGTGTCTTGGGTGTCTCATGCGTCTCAGTGTCTCAGTGGTGTATGTCCTCCTCACTGTCACACCCCTGAATGGAAAGGAGTATGTGTGTGTGTGTGTGTGTACTGAGGTGTGTGTGTGTGTGTCCGTCCTAGCGAGCTCTCTTAGAGCAGAAGCAGAAGAAGAAGCGTCAGGAGCCCCTGATGGTGCAGTCGAACCTGGACGGGCGCTCTCGGACCCGCAGAACCCGACAGTGTGAGGAGCAGGCGCCGCTCGTCGAGTCGTATCTCAGCAGCAACAGCAGCACCGTGTTCCACGGTAGGAAGTGTTTAGGTTCCTCTCCGCACCGCGTCCAGAGTCCAGACCGTCCAAACCCTACAGGCTGGGAAGCGTCTCTCAGACCAGCGTGAAATAACATCATGTACTGGCTGACACCGAGGAATAAATCACACACTGCTACACAATATGTGTGTGTGTGTGTGTGTGTGTGTGTGTTCACAATGCTGCTTCATTCATTACATATTTAAATTTATTAAAATAAGTGTAAATGTGAACTGGCAAGAAACACCACCAGCTGAAGGGATGAGGAAGAATTTTATCTTCTGTACGCAGTGAAGCATCAGAATTATCTAAACTACATATGAGACGTACAACTGGAATGTCTCCCTGTCTCATGTCTCCCTGTCTCATGTCTCCCTGTCTCACGACTCAGATTGAACATTGTTCAGATTCACAGAGATGTGAGAAAGAGACAGAGGGAGCGAGTGGGAGACAGAGTGAGACAGATGGAGCAAGTGGGAGACAGGGAGCGAGTGGAAGACAGAGTGAGACAGATGGAGCGAGTAGGAGACAGAGGGAGCGAGTGGGAGACAGAGGGAGCGAGTGGGAGACAGAGGGAGCGAGTGGGAGACAGAGGGAGCGAGTGGGAGACAGAGGGAGCGAGTAGGAGACAGATGGAGCGAGTGGGAGACAGAGGGAGCGAGTAGGAGACAGATGGAGTGAGTGGGAGACAGAGGGAGCCAGTGGGAGACAGAGGGAGCCAGTGGGAGACAGAGGGAGCCAGTGGGAGACAGAGGGAGCGAGTGGGAGACAGAGGGAGCGAGTGGGAGACTCTTTGTTCAGACTGTAGTTGTGATGCTGAAAGTTTTGAGCTCCTGTGGATTTTATTTGTGAAAAAAAATCACCTCATTAAATTCCCCAGGGAAGGTAATGTTAATGTGCAAATCTTCTGTTTACACACACACACACACACACACACACACACACACACACACACACACAGTGGGTAGAAGGTCTGACAGGTCTGTACAGGGAGGACGACGGTCCTTTTACTCTAAACACGGCGGTTCCTCATCAGCTCCTGATCTTCGTCTTTATCTTCAGCTTGTAATCCAGCGTCAGTCTTTAATAAATAATTTAAAAAGCTGAACAACAAGCAAACCAGCAAAAGCCGGACAGTATTGGAGTCGACATGGTGTAAAAAATGTTTTACAATTTAACTGAATCTGTGTTTTTGTTGAACTCCCTCTTCATGTCCACACTGACGGCGCTGTACCTCGTCTTCGTGTCTCTCTCTCGTCACCTTCTGTGTGTAGTACAAGAGGCTGAGCAGGAGGAGGACAAGGCTGTAGTGGAGGTTCAGGCTCCTCGCTCAGCCAAAAAATCCAAGCCGCTCTCGTCGACCCCACAAACGGGCAGCGCCAAGAAGGAGAGAAAGGGCAAACGCAAAGGTCAGTGTGTGTGTGTGACATGACCGGTGCGTTAGCTTTGACACTTGTTGGGATTTTGTGGATTCATAAACATCAGGTGTCTTGTCTGTTTGTTTTAATAAATCGATTTCCTGGATCGTCTGCGTCTGTTTGTTTCTGATCGATGGTGTGTTTGTGGTCTTATTCCTGTCTGGTTCTCAGCACGCGGGAGACGAGGACTCTGTGTACTCGTGTTGTTTACTGACTTTACGAGATGATTACAGCAGCGTCTAATCAACTTCTTATTTTTAACGCCGTCAAACTCGAGGTGTTAATGAACAACACACACGTTTTGCCTCTTGTTTTAACACAGTGTGTGAAATGTCAGGGTGAATGTGTTACATCGCTCTCCAATCACACTGCAGGTGTGTGTGTGTGTGTGTGTGTGTGTGTCTTATCTTAATAATGGAAGTGTTTCTCAGTATTATTATGGAGTTTTGATATCAGCAGTGTTTCATGTGTCTCATGTCATGTCTCGTATAAAACACTGTCTCACTTCTGTTATTTCACCTTCATTTAGGTTTTTTTGTTCCGTCTCATCACTCGATCAGCGTCGATGTGGAATTACACCTGTAGAGAATTATATACTAACGTGGTAGAGCTTTATGTTCTCTTTTACATGCTTATCCTTTTCCTCTTGTTCTCATGTCTGAGCTTAAAACGTTATTCAAACATCATTTCTCCACTTGACATTCCTTACCCACAATGCACCTCCTGGGCCGGCAGCAAACCCAGAAACATCGGCGAGGTTCCTATATCAGGAAGGGCAGACAATAACTTCTGCCCCAAATGCATTCGCGACGGCTCTCGACGTCACCCAGCCGTGTGAGAACCTTCACTTTGGATCGGACTCGAGTAGAGCTGAGTATCAGGGACACGACTGCACAGCTGGAGCACAAATGATCGAGTGGAATGAACGATGAATCGGGTGACGAATGTCCTGTTTCATGAGGCAGTTCGAGCTCTCGTCCTCCTGTAGGTTATAAACTCTCGGGGAAAAAACCCGTCGCGTTAGCTCTCTCACTTTGATCTTCTGGTTTAGATTCGGGACGCGTCCTGAAATCTGAACTGAGGCTGAGAACATTGAAAACACACACTGGATCGATAAGTAACGATATCACAACACCGGTCTGTCTGTCTGTCTGTCTCACTCACTCACTCACTCACTCATCGTCTACACAGCTTTATCCTGTATTCAGGGTCGCGGGGGGCGGAGTCTATTTCAGGAGACTTAGGGCACAGGGCGGGGTCACCCTGGACAGGGTGCCAATCTGTTCTATCTGTAAATCTAACTGTTATTTTAAACCATTAACAAGACGCTGTAAGTAGAAAACGTTATTTTCGGCAACACTTAATGTCTTAACTTAACGTCTCTAGAGTTTAATCCACATACAAGGTAGAAGATTTAGGTGTAAAACACGGCCACTGCTAAACGTTAACAGTTGAATAACATTTATTAACTTAGCTAGCCACATTGCTAAATGCTAGTAAGCTAGGTCACGTTAGTCACCTGAGTAAGATCTCCAGGAATTTTCTCTTCATCTCACAGATTTATTTCATCCTTTCAGCGTTACCATGACAACTGCCACATGGGTATTGTGTGTATTAGTTACTTTAGCTATTTAGCTTAGCATGCTAGATAGATTTCATGACTAAATGAGTTGCACATCATTTATTTTATTTAGCGTCATCACAGTCTGAGCTCATACATACTGTAGCTCCGCCCCAAACCTGCTTTATACGCCAGTGCTGATGTTAAAATGAGACGTGGCATTTTAACATCCGAATGCAATTAAGCATTTCAACACAGTGACTAATAGGAATGAGATTTAAATATTTTCATGCAACTTCTTCAGCTGTAGTTTTTATTCAGGGCATAAATGATAACCGTGTGGTCTGTTGTACACAAACAATAACCCAGAAGGTGATCTGTTCTCTCCAGCAGCGTAAATCTGGGCTGAAACTGGGTCAGGGAACCGAACGTGCGCGTCCAAGCCCGAATGTTCAGAAGAACAAATAAAGTTATTCATATGGCCAAGACAAGTCCTAACCTCAAACTGAATTATTGGGTGTACTTATTTTTTCTTGCCTGTTTCCTGAATGTTGGTTACTTTCAAAGAACTGAAGAAGTTTACTTTCTTTTTCACATCATAACTGTAATGAAATATTTTATTTACAAAATGATTAGCTTGTAAAGCTGTGTGTGTGTGTGTGTGTGTTCTACAGATATACAGGTCCTTCTAAAAAAATTAGCATATTGTGATAAAGTTCATTATTTTCTGTAATGTACTGATAAACATTAGACTTTCATATATTTTAGATTCATTACACACAAACTGCAGTAGTTCAAGCCTTTTATTGTTTTAATATTGATGATTGTGGCATACAGCTCATGAAAACCCAAAATCCCTATCTCAAAAAATTAGCATATTTCATCCAACCAATAAAAGAAAAGTGTTTTTAATACAAAAAAAGTCAAATAATTATGTTCAGTTCTGCACTCAATACTTGGTTGGGAATCCTTTTGCAGATTCTTGTGTCTTGTGTCTCTCAACTTTCTCTTCACAATATCCCACAGATTCTCTATGGGGTTCAGGTCAGGAGAGTTGGCAGGCCAATTGAGCACAGTAATACCATGGTCAGTAAACCATTTACCAGTGGTTTTGGCTCTGTGAGCAGGTGCCAGGTCGTGCTGAAAAATGAAATCTTCATCTCCATAAAGCTTTTCAGCAGATGAAAGCATGAAGTGCTCCAAAATCTCCTGATAGCTAGCTGCATTGACCCTGCCCTTGATAAAACACAGTGGACCAACACCAGCAGCTGACATGGCACCCCAGACCATCACTGACTGTGGGTACTTGACACTGGACTTCAGGCATTTTGGCATTTCCCTCTCCCCAGTCTTCCTCCAGACGCTGGCACCTTGATTTCCGAATGACATGCAAAATTTGCAACCTGTAGCCCATTTCCTGCACACGCCTGTACACGGTGGCTCTGGATGTTTCTACTCCAGACTCAGTCCACTGCTTCCGCAGGTCCCCCAAGGTCTGGAATCGGTCCTTCTCCACAATCTTCCTCAGGGCCCGGTCACCTCTTCTCGTTGTGCAGCGTTTTCTGCCACACTTTTTCCTTCCCACAGACTTCCCACTGAGGTGCCTTGATACAGCACTCTGGGAACAGGCTATTCGTTCAGAAATGTCTTTCTGTGTCTTACCCTCTTGCTTGAGGGTGTCAATGATGGCCTTCTGGACAGCAGTCAGGTCGGCAGTCTCACCCATGATTGCGGTTTTGAGTAATGAACCAGGCTGGGAGTTTTTAAAAGCCTCAGGAATCTTTTGCAGGTGTTTAGAGTTAATTAGTTGATTCAGATGATTAGGTTAATAGCTCGTTTAGAGAACCTTTTCATGATATGCTAATTTTTTGAGATAGGGATTTTGGGTTTTCATGAGCTGTATGTCACAATCATTAATATTAAATCAATAAGAGGCTTGAACTACTTCAGTTTGTAACGAATCTAAAATATATGAAAGTCTAATGTTTGTCAGTACATTACAGAAAATAATGAACTTTATCACAATATGCAAATTTTTTGAGAAGGACCTGTATTGTATAAGAACATATTATTTAAAGATTGAAATCATTAAATGTATGAAATCAGACACTTTTTCCAGACATGAGTTTTCGGTTTCAGGTTTTTCGGACACCTCTCTTCCAGCCTCGTCTGCTTCTTTTTTACTTTCCTCTGTTTTTAATCAGAATCATAATTTGTACTGGACTCGTGTGTGTCTCGTTAAATTGAGTTTATTTATTTTTTTTTGGCTGTTGTTAGATCTTCTCTCAGGAACAGCAGCCGAGTTGGTGGTAATTGTTCCCGAAATGTCACACCAATTATCCTACAATCACATCACTACGTTTGAAGTACGACGTCCTCCAGGCTGAGCCCGCGCTCGTCTGCTCCGCGTGTCACAGACCAGCGCCAGACCGGCTCTTTTAACATGTAATGACTTAACTGGAGGCGTAATTGAGGTGTGAGGTGATCGGACTGCCGGACAGGAACATTAGGGACAGAGCGTTTCTCTGCCTCGTGTAGACTAATTGAGGGAAACGGAAAATCCCTGCTGACGCGAGAACCTCACAGGAACGCGATAAGCGATTATCTGAGAGCGCATTAGCATTTGAAGTGCTCAGGATGCGGAAAGGAAGGTCAGTGTGGAGGTCAGAGACGCACTGCAGTAATCAGAGCTTTTTTTTGTGCATGTGGTGATGCATGAAACCATGCGTGTGTACTTGTGCGTTTGTGTGTATGTTCTACGTGAGTACCGAGAGCGGCTCAGGCCCTGAGGCTGACCATCATGTTGTGATCGTTCTGCAGGATCTCACGGATCAGCCGCGTTCCAGGACGATGCTCAGGACCTGGGCGGCCAAATCCAGATTCTCACAGTGGGACATTCCTCAGGACCGGACAGCGACACCGAGGTCCAGAGCAAAGCCGTGTCTCAGGCTCAGAGCAAGCAGGACCTGCGGGTCACCATGCTCAAGAAAGGTACAGGACTGAGCGCGTGCTGAGACTCTGAGAACCCTGGAGAGGTTAAACACCTGCAGGAATCAGTGAGAGGTTTAAAACCAAGACCATGAACTAAAATGGCTAACAGTATTAAAATAAGTCAGCGAAGCACCATGAAATCCTCACAGTAGCACGTCACAAGCGCACGCTGTACCGGAGGTGACGTTACTGTACAAACCCTCGTCCCTCATTCCCGTGATGCACAGCGGCGGTTTCTGCTCGTTGTGTCGCGCAGAAGCAGAGAAGCATCAGTGTTGCTTTTTAAGAATGTCAGATAATACAGTGTGTCTCAGGTTTGCAGGTTGGTCTATTTGTGAAGTTGATGTTCAATGATGATGACACGAGGACGTCTCGCTGTTTCTACAGGAATCTCCAGCAGCATGAATTTTGATGAGGAGGAAGATGATGATGATGATGAAGTGAGCTCGAGCTCTTCTCAACTCAACAGCAACACCAGACCAGGCTCGGCCACCAGCAAGAAGTCCAGCAAGGTACCGCACACCACAGATCTTCTTTTGTGTGTGTGTGTGTGTGTGTGTGTGTGTGTGTGTGTGTGTGTGTTTGAGTTTTTCTCCTCCGTTTTCTTCTCATCCTCTTATGAGTCACAAATGGTGGAGGTTTGTGTGAAGATTTGCAGCTTTTACATTTTAAAGGATTATGGGACCACAGTGTGTGTGTGTGTGTGTGTGTGTGTGTATTAGATGACACACAGATCCTCTCCACTGTAGACGTCACTTCTTCTTCTTTTAGTCACAAATGTTCACATTTCTGTCTTCAGGGACGCAGCACTTCCTCTCTTGCTGAAAATCTGCCCTGGTTTCAGCTCCACGGCTAAAAATGTCACACTGAGTACCGCCGTGTCTCCTCCTCTGACTTGTGCACTCATTTTGAACCAGATTTATGTGTTTATTGTATAGAAAAATATAAATATATAATATCCTGACAGTTAGTTCTGGAATCGCCTCTAAACCGTCCGCGTCGTAAAATATTTGCCTACAAAGCTAACTAGCTTCTCAAGTCTCAAGTCTCATTTATTTATATAGCCCTTTATGCTACAACGTAGGCCAAAGGACTGAACATCAGAGAAACTATGAAATATAATAAAATATAATAAAATAAAAATTAAATACATAAACATAACATATAAAACAAAGTCAAGAATTAAAAGCAACAGAGTATAAATACGTTTTAATACGCGATTTAAAAACCTCAACTGAGGATGCAGATCTAACATCAGTGGGGAGCGCATTCCACAGCCTAGGACCAACAACTGAAAAGGCTCGATCCCCTTTTGTTTTAAGGCGAGTTCTCAGTACAAACAGCTGAAAACTATTGGAATAACTTTGTGCTCTACAAGAGTTCGTACGCACCAAGTCCTTAATATATTCCGGGGCCAGCTCATGAACAGCTTTGTAAACGTACAACAACACCTTGTACTGAATTCGTTGTTTCACAGGAAGCCAATGAAGCCTTTCTAGAACCGGAGTAATGTGCTCCCTTTTCTTGACATCAGTAAGCTTGTAACACGAGGCTGAATCTAAAATCCCTCTCTAACCCCTAATCAAGGGCACTACTTGGTGTGTGGAACAAGGATTGTACACCCTACATAGTGCATTTGCTTTCCATTTAATGCTACTTGGGATTCGACCCGAAAACCCAGAGGTTAACAGAGCTGATATTCTAATGTGTAATAAGTGGAAATATAAAGTAAATCTGGTGAGTTTCTCAGGACTGTCCAGTCGTCAGCTTCACCAGGCATGGAAGGATATTTGTGGGCGGAGCTAAATAACTGGTTAAATAAAGAAACAAATCACAATGTGTTGATCATAAATGCTGTTTGTGGAACTGTTGGATAAAAGTGATATCACACTCGAGGTTGTGCTGTTGTACTGAATATCAGCTGTGATATCTCCAGTGCTCGGGCTCCACCCTCATGCCTACGACATTCCAGTACAACAGTACGACCTCGAGTGTGAGATTTATTAAATATAAAGCGGTCTATACCCCAATCTATCAGGAAGCAGCTTCAGCTTCGACCCCGGTGGCCAGCGAGCCGTGCGTGGACGTGGGCGATCTGGAGGAGTTCACCTTGAGGCCGGCGCCGCAAGGCGTGACCATCAAATGCAGGATCACGCGAGACAAGAAAGGAATGGACCGGGGCATGTACCCCACCTACTACCTCCATCTTGAAAGAGAAGACGGCAAGAAGGTCAGTAAAGTCGCGCACTTGAGGCGATTCTGCTTTCGATCAAAGAGCTTTAGGTTTATTGGCTTTGAAGGCTACAGCACTGTTGTGTTCTCGTAATTACACGTCTGGACAGAAATAGAAACACTTCTTTGCTCATTTTTAGATCAAGAGTCAGAGACGCTGATTACCAGCCATGAGATCAAATTTGTCTTGTGAAATGGTTTTACTGCAAAAACTAAAAATGAGCCAGACAGAGATTACTCACGTTTATTCTGAAGCAGAAAAATATTCACGTGACAAACTTTGAAATGCTTTATTTTTTATTTTTTTATTTTTATTTTATTATTATGATTTTTTTTTAACAGGTTTTTGTCATTAATATTTATAAAGCAGATTCCTAAAGTTCATTAATTATTAGTTGACTGAAAACTTCACCCTGATGTTCTGGAGAGTTTAATGTGTGAAGAATGATTGAATCTGATCGTCGATTGTATTCGCGTCCGACTGCATCCACATCTGTGAGCCCTTAAGTTTGTAACAGGCCTCCGAATTCTGACGCAGTGGACAGAACCGAGCCGAGAACTCGACAGCCTCCAGAGCCGGAACACTCGTGAACCGTTTGGACTCACAGAACAGTGCAGTTTAATGGAGTGTTATATTTTAATGGCTGTTTTTTTATTAGCGCTCTCATTATTGAACACAGACTCGTGTCTCCTGCACACAAACACTCAGACATGTCTTGAGTTGAATTTTCTTACTGAAGTATTAGCATGCAACTAGCGGTATGAGACTTTTAAGAAGATATTTCAGGTGGGAAATGTGCAATAAATATAGTTGTAGTGTAGCGTCGTCATCTGTTCAACATTGTTCTAATGTCATGTGGTCAGTGTTGGAGAAACGTCAGTACATCAAAGTTATTCAACATCCATAACGTTGACCTGTTAACATTACCATGTTTAATCTGTTTAATATATCTGACGATGTTCTGTGGTTCATTCCATCACTCCATCACTCCTTGTTCCAGATGTTCCTT